>CM043017.1:132791304-133391304 GCA_023690525.1 Holotrichia oblita | reverse complement strand
ATTTAAATCAAATATAAATAAACTCTATCCCAAAAATTCACTAATTTGCTTAACAATGCAATAGAACTCGATGCAATCGACATCCAATATTGTCTGAATGGACGATTTAACGCGAACATGTAATGGTTCATTGCCAGTGGAACAGGTTTTCAAGCACATATTCTGATTCCTATGAGCTATACGTACAGACACATAAAAACTTATGGGATGTCCATGATGTACCAGATACCTACATACATATACACATACATCTCGCTGATCGCCTACCAATTTACAGTACCTCGGCCGCAAATATCAAGACGTAACACCTGTACCGGCTTTGTCGGGAAATCGGCAATACATTCCTACACAGATGTTTATGGTTAAATTGCTTTAATTGGAGAATTCAAATTTTATTGCCACTATATATTTTATCAGAATGGAATCGTAATCGAATTGAAAATGCATGTAAATGTTTTTATTACTAACTTATTTATTTGTTTTACGTTTACTGTATAAGTAAGTAACAGCTTATTTCGCCTTTAGGCAATAGGTACTTTAATTTAAAAAAATAAAATTTCTATTTGTTTTCTTAAGATAAAGTAATTTGTTTATTATGAATCTAATATACATAGATTATAAACTCGATAATGGCATTACGTGAATGGGGCATTAAAGTTAACAAAGCAAGGTTTTTTCCGAACAAAATGCACCCATGTATATTTTGTCGTCTTTATATACTATTTGTTTTTTCTCCAGCTTAATTCTTTAGCGATAATAATGAATTATATTCTTCAACTAGTTAAGGAGAGATATCTGTACATATATAAGAAAATTTATTCACAAAGCAGCACAAACTTCAAGATTTTTATTTTGTATTAATAACTCGACTTTGCGTTTAAGATTCTCTTAAAAGCATGGTACACAAATCCCCAAGTAATTGACGACTTAGAAATTAACAATTTGACAACCATCACATTAATTTTGCCAAAGAAACTCGAAAGCATATTTATTAAATGTGCATAATTTGCAAGTCTGTACTTTGGGTTGATACTAATAAACTGATTGGTTTTAGAAAATTAAGAATTTGTAATAAATGGAATACCTTAAATTATCAGGTACTTTATCTAAAGTCACGTAAAGATGGAATCAACGGTTTAATTTCGTAAATGGTTAAAGATATAGATTTGCACATAATACATTTAAATTAATTTTTTTTTTCATATTTCAGAATAAGAAAAAATTACGCATAGTTTTTAAGTACTACCTCGATTTTGTTTTATTAAGAGCAACAGAGGTCATGTGATACATCATTGGCTGATATTGCTATTTCAAAAAAAGGCGGAGGTGCTTAGAAACAGTACATTTTTTATTCTGAAATATGCGAAAAAGTTCTTCTAATGTTAAAGTCCATATCTCTAGCCATTAAAAAGACATACTATATCATAATATATCTTTATTATTCTGTCTAACAAATAAATTATAAAGAGCAGAGGATGGAAAAGTGGATGTTCTAATTTTTTTGTTTCTCTTTCTTCAAAAAAAAATCATATTTGGGACTTAGATCCTTTCGATTATGTTTTTAATGGTATTATAGAA
Organism: Holotrichia oblita; assembly: GCA_023690525.1. Lineage (NCBI taxonomy): Eukaryota > Metazoa > Arthropoda > Insecta > Coleoptera > Scarabaeidae > Holotrichia > Holotrichia oblita. Next base: position 133,389,726 of record CM043017.1, on the reverse strand, counting down.
TACTATCTCGAAAATGTTCTCTAAAATCGGGGTACAAGATCACCAAAAAAGTATTGCATATTCTTATAGTAAACTAATCTATCTGCCTCTAAAGTTTTATCGAAGTCCTAAATTTGTCGGTCGCATGTGTTCCTAATTGCAGAAATAATAGAATTTATTAGTAAGTAAATAAGAGCTTCAAATTATACAATTGAATGCTTAAAAAATTCTTAACATTAAAGTAACATTAGAATTTCTTGTAACCTAGTAAATGTAAATATGTCAAGTGTATCATATTTTATTTCTTTTCTTGCAGGCTGAAATGGATTTACAAATTTAGATGATCTAAACAATTTTTTCGTTCTTTCTAAAATGTTGTAACTGAGTTTCTAGAAATTTATACGTATTTAAGTCTCAATTATTATTCAGCTAAAGGTGTCTCTTGTCTCGAAGTAAAATATACCATAGTATGTCAAAATAGGCAACAGAAATGACTTATTAGAGCGATCTTTTAACAGTCAGTTTACATTTGAATACTTATTTGTACCATTACACACAGATCTGTATATATCCATTACTAATCGCCAAAGGAATATTACAAATGACTAACACTGATGATATCCATATTGCAGACTTGTTCTCTCACATTCAGGTAACGGTAATAAGTTACTTTATAACAATGAATGCCGATTTCAATTACCAGCAACGACGACTACTATGTACAGTGGCCAGCTTTTAAATCGACACCACCGCAAGCTAACGTCGACCTTATCTACTAATAATAATATCTACTATAAATCCTAACTGAAGGCCACACAATGTAACCCCCTCTACATTGTTATTAAGGTTTAGGAAATTCCGTAACGGTATCGATTATGCTGCTGGCCACTGTACATATATAATGTTCTAAACGTTACAAAAGCAAAACATACTGGGTGATAGCTATACAGGCTGGTTCACCGGGAACTGCAACGATCTATTGTGGGAAAACTATAACTAGGAATGATTTGAAATTTTGGCACTATACTAAAGTCCTAAATATTTAATTAGGTCATCTACTTTAGAGAATTTACTTTATATTAAATAATAAACTTATGGAAAAAGTGCAATTGATGATCTGCCTGAAAACGTCAAATTTAGCATAAGAATGTCAATAAGTCAAAAAAAAAAATTTCACGTAGAATCTAAAAACGATTTTAGTATTGTGCAAAAATTTCAGATCAGTTATAGATATTAGTTATAGTTTTCTCACAATCGATCGTTGCAGTTTCCGGTGAACCAGCCTGTATAAATACTACTTGTTTAAACCTGTAAGAAGTACCATTGCAGCGTACCATAAATAAATGCGCAGTGTGCCTTAAATCAAGACAACAGTAAATATACTTGATTTGTACCTAATTTCCACATTTCTACTTTAAATGTGCTGTTAAATTTTAAGAAAGATATACATACGTATGTATGTACACCGCACTTGAAAGAGTTTTCAGAACACTGTTTTATTACTGTACTGCATACTGTGGCTTACTTTAATATCGTTTTAAATAATCCATCCACTATAGTATTTTCCAAAATAAACATAACAATAAATGGTAATCAGTGATGTGACTACTATTATAATTTGTTACTTTTTGAGAGGGTTTGAAAAGCTCTCAAAACGCTCAATGATCTTTTTTGTAGTTTTCCTGTAATTCTTTTCATCTAAATGGAACACAAAACCTTAAATACAATGCAAGGGCGATGGCGATAAGAAAGGGGCGTACAATTACACAATCCAGCATGTAACGTGATTCGATTTTCGTGATAATAATTGTCATAATAGTAAGCTGTATTCGACCATTTCCTGATTTAACTTATACAAATTAAACATCTACAACACCTAAATATATAACAAAAGAACAAAAGTAGCACGTAAAAATTCCACTCACTTCTCTCCCACCCGTGAAAGAAAATCCAAAAAGCATTCGAAACAAAAAGAACAGCTAAACTAAAAGAATAATTAGTTTCGTCAAAATCCAGCGCGCAAATTGGTCTCATCCAACCGCACTCTGATATTCTGAAGAATACTAAAACCCGAAATTTTAAACAGAATCCTAAATATCTAAAAATGTAAGCACCCAATAATCAAATCCAACCCTAACAAGCCAATGTCTGAAAAAATTGTACTAATCAAGCAACAAACCTCACCAAGCAATGCGTTACTAAAACCAAACGGAAACTTAAAAACCTGTCACTAAAGGCTACGCTAACCGACAGAGTAGCTGAGTAAATCTATAGAACTTCTTTGATGACTTATTCCAACTACAGAAATATCGTTTCCAGATCTCAAGGCGTAAATGTAAAAAATTATAAAAAATAAAACGTAAAGGATGATTAATATGCATATATAAATGCACAAAAAACGTACTATGTAACGCACGTTGTTCTGGGTGCAATATGTTTCTCTCATTGCAGTGGTAAATAATATGTTATTAGTATTATTATTTTCGAAATGTTACTATATTGACAACCAACATGTTTGCTTATCAACATCGTCCAAAATACTAAATAAAATAAGCAAATACTGTGGTCGTGCCAAAAATATAATAATCTGATAACAATTTATGTATGGGTGACTGCAATCGACGTCTCCTTATCCATAATTGTCTCAAAATATATTCTACTGTGTTGAAGGATGTTAATACAAATTTACTGGTGTTAGATATATGTATACAAAACGAATTCCTAGAGTAGTATACTTAAGTAGATTCGAACGGAACAATTCTGTTTGATTTAGATTTATAGCATACAAACTGTTTCATTTCTAATTACCAAGTCAAATATTTTAACAACTGTTAGGTACCTATACTAAAACATATGGTAGTAGAATTTACGATTCAACGCATTATAGTGTCCGTTTATTATCAATTTTGCTTCTTGTGATTTGTGCTGTCAATGTGATTATATTATTATTATTTAATCCATATTTATGTTTAGTTATTGTATAAATTACAATCACACTATATTTATACAAGTTTAAAAATAACTGATTTTAAAAAGTTTCCTTTGCACCAACTAAATCATAATATTGCTTACGAACTATTAATTTAATATCTGTGATTGGAAGCTATACAGGGCGGTTCACCGGGAACTGCAACGATCGATTGCGGGAAAGCTGTAGCTAGGAATGATCTGAAATTTTGGCACTACACTAAAGTCGATGGGGGCCACTCGCGTAAGATATTTTCAAGATGGCGGCGCTTTGAGATATACCGGAAATAGGCACCAACTTCGTTATTTTAAATAGAATAGCCTGTATATTGTCACGTTTTTAGATTCTACGTGAAATTTTAAATGTATTTCATGTATAATATCATAAACCTAAGTCTAACCCTTTTGACTTATTTACATTCTTATGCTAAATTTGACGTTTGCAGGCACATAATCAATTACACTTTTTTCCATATAAGGATTAGTTTATTATTTATTTTGAAGTGAGGTTTCTCAAGTAAATGCCCTAATTAAATACTATTTGTATAAAATTGTTACAATTGTTCATACAGAGTGTTCCAAATATACGTCTGAAAATGAAATCGGAAAAATTACTGAAAATCAATTTTCTTAAATGGAAAGTGGTAATTTTTGTAATTTTATCTTGTTCGGCATTAAAAATAAGGGTAACTTTGTATAAGCATGTCTATTATAAAAATGGGTAGTTTTCGAAATATTGGTAAGCTAGTATTTTTATCTTCTACAATACATACTATTTGCATTAGTTCTTTTTTAATTATGTATAGTTAGCCATGACAGTATTCACAAAATTATAAATTGCTAGTTGTCGAATAAAAATCATTTAGTTTATAATAATTACAATAAGTCATGCCGGGGCGCTTAAATTATACAAACATTATTGAATAATAAACATATTATTGAAATTTGTTTATTATTTATGGGGGATGTGATAAAGATATTTCAAAAACATGTGCAAAAACGGAAATCATCTTTACAATTCCATTAAACGTATTATAGGAAACTTTAGAAACTTTGTATTCGTAAGAGCAGAGATCCAGAGAAATATATCAATTATTAATAACGAAAATAATGAAACGATCTACGTAGAAAACTTAATAATACACGCACTAACTAAATAAAAACAATTATTTTAATAAATGCTCAAACTGGCGCCCTTGAACCTCGAGACATTTTTGTATAATTTAAGCGCTCCGGTATGACTTATTGTAATTATTATAGGGTAAATGATTTTTATTCGACAACCGACAATTTATAATTTCGCAAATGCTGTCATGGCTAACTAATAAAAAAAGAACTAATGCAAATAGATAAAGAGATAGAAGATAAAAATACCAACTTGCCAATATTTCGAAAACTATCCATTTTTATAATAGACATGCTTATACAAAGTTACCCTTATTTTTAATGCCGAAGAGGATAAAATTACAAAAATTGCCACTTTCCATTAAAAAAAAATGACTTTCGGTAATTTTTCCGATTTCATTTTCAGACGTATATTTCGAACACTCTGTATGAATAATTGTAACAATTTTATACAAATAGTATTTAATTAGGTCATATACTTGAGAAACCTCACTTCAAAATAAATAATAAACTAATCCTTATATGGAACAAGTGCAATTGATTATGTGCCTGCAAACGTCAAATTTAGCATAAGAATATAAATAAGTCAAAAAGGGTTAGACTTAAGTATATGACATTATACATGAAATATAGTTAGAATTTCACGTAGAATCTAAAAACGTGACAATATATAGGCTATTCTATTTAAAATAACGAAGTTGGTGCCTATTTCCGGTATATCCCGAAGCGCCGCCATCTTGAAAATATTTTACGCGAGTGGCCTCCATCGACTTTAGTATAGTGCCAAAATTTCAGATCATTCCTACAGCTGTCCCGCAATCGATCGTTGCAGTTCCCGGTGAACCATCCTGTATAATTTTCTAATACCGTGCGAGCAAGTTGAACTGAAGAAGGTTGGTTGCACCAAAATCCCTGCTTTGATACTTTTTCTTGATAGAAAGTTTAAGACCCTGTCTAGTCACTCCTGCTTCTGTTTATTTTGACAACTGTCATCCGCCATTTATCGTGTTTCGTTAGATCTCGAATTTTTTGCTTCAAGTTTATAGTTCCGTTTAGGTATACTAACTGTCTTTCTTAAGACAAATATACGTAGCAAGTGCGTGCTGATATGCCGTTCACTATTGAACAAGACACCTTCATTATGATGGCCTACTTTCGTAGTGGTGTTCAAGATGAGGATGTGCAATGGATCTATTCCAATTAATCTTGTATAGCTCACATGCTGCCCATGAAAATTATTTTTACGGTACGGTCACCTACGATGTCAAATCAACATACAGGATTATTGTAACAAGGTCAAGTAAAGATCATCTCTCTTCAGAAAACCAACAAATACATTGGAATTATATAAAATCTATTTTAGATCCTAAATCTGCTTAAATTTGCATTTATGCGCCATCTGTATTTACATGGCTACAGTAAAATTTTATTTCATTATTTTCATGTTAAACAAGGGGGTGCTACAAAGCAAACGTGACCTTAATAACACTAAACTTCTGGCTTTCATTTTCAAAAATGTACTATAAAATTCAATTCTCGCATCGATCAATTTTTAAATACTATGTGACAGCAAGACCTTAGGTTACGATAGCATTAACCTCTGTTTACTATTACGTACCCAAACTACTCAGTACCAACTACTCAGTGTTGCTAACTGAAAATTTGTGTTGCGAACCTTCTTCGTTTCAACTTGCTCGCACGGTATATTACTCACTATAAACACAAATATGTATATACAACAAAATATCGCATACCATACCTACACGATAAAAAAATGAAATAAATATAAAACGCTTTCGTTCAGCCAATAAATTACTTCAGAGATGCCGCGCTTGTGTTTCTTGATCTTGATCTTCAATTAAAGCAAGATAATAGCGATATAACTAGAGCTTTCTATAATATCTAAAACTAATCGAAAGGAAAACAAAACGCAGACAAATAAATAAATAACTAGAGAAAGAAGACGCAAAGCAGTGGTAAGAATTAATAGTTACCACCTGCATCTGGCGAGATCGGAGCGAGATCTTATCGCTTGAACGTGATCTCGCTAACAAATAATACAATTTCTGAAATAAATTAAGCGGAATTTTAATTGCGATATACCCCGTTGACGGTAATATTCACAGGATTGTTAAAGGGGCTCGGCGATTTATTCCTTTTTGTTCAAACATTACGCTTATTCTACTTTGCTATCTTTGTTGTTTCTTCGTTGGAGGCTGCCCAGGTGCCCGAATGCGATGAAATACACATTTGTACGGGATTATCCGCTCTGATGCGTAAGTAAATAACGTAATTCTTTGAAACCTTGCCTGTACGCCAGAAATTTTCGCTCGGGTTTATCCCTAAGGAGTGTTGTGATACTGATAAATTGAAAATACACAGGCTTCACATTAAACAACTTTAATTCGATGAAATCAAATAATGTATAACAATCTTCAGTAGAACAGTTACAATGTATTAATTATAGATTTGATTACAATACTTTACTTATTGACTCTATAACAACTTGCAAAAAACTGTTGATTTAAGCTTAAAGTATGTGGTTTATATACATAAATATTAATTACAAATTAATGACAAGAAAGTGAATGTGACACTTTACAAAAATAATATTTTCTAAGAAAAGAATGCAGTTAATTACCTTTCTAAAATGTGTACGTGAGTTTTAACAGTTTTATATATTACAAAGAATAGTTTAATGATAAGTATATAATTGTTTAACGTGTATTTGTATAGTTTTATAACACTTCCCCCTTAGAATGAAGGTGATGCTGGAAGGTAACGCCTTCATTGATCGTCAAACATATGCGGAATTCGAGTTCGTTCAGTGGACTCTTTTTCCGTATTTTTCGTCATGGATCGGGTTACTCGGCGATTTTCGGCCTGGTATATTGGTGGTGCGGTCGGAGTTGATACGAATTCTTCTGATTCTTCAATATCACTTAACCTGAGTATCGTAGCACTAGGATTATTTGAACTTTGACACTGATTATATATGCGTACTAAACATCCATGATGGTCTTGCTTGCCTTTGCATCGGAATAATTTCTTAAGTAGATATATAAGTCCAATGTAGTTTAAGATTTTGTATAGGATAGTAGTTCCTATTATACCAATTATAACAGAAATTAGTATTGAAAACCAATTTGAATACTGAATAATCTGTTGTCGATTTAGACGACTGTTAATTTGATCGTTCAAATCATCTAATTTATGTGATGTTACTTTCAACTCATCGAGGCGAATATTTGAAAAATGAATAGGTTGGAAATAGAACGTTTCTAGAGTTGAATTATTTTGTTTTTCAGTGCAGCAGTTATCTTCTAGTATCGGAACATTTGGTACTAAATTTTCATATATGGAACTAATATGATGAGAAGCTATCAGTTGAATGTCGTTAGAATAAGCTTTACAATTTGTATCAAGTTCTACTATTCCGATTCCTTGGAGTTTTTTATCACTCATAGTGGTATTAGGACATAGAATAGTAAGAATCGTAGGTTCTGATAATACATAAATCCATTTGTTCTTCGTCATCAATTCATGCCAAATTCTGATTGTACCAGAAATAGATTTTGTGTGACATGTTTTTGGGATTTCCGTTAAATATGTAGTTATTAGAGATATCTCACAATCATTATTTCCTAATGTGGAATGTATCTCGTGTTTTTCACATAGGTATTCATTGTGTGTGAGTTGAAAACAATCTGCTAAAGAGTTTAAGTGAACATACTGAGCTTTGTTCTGGGTAAGACCAATAAATTTAAAATCTGGTTCAATATACGCAAACGTTTTTTTGTTTGGATGAGGAATAGGTAAAGGAATTAATTTGTATAAATTGAAGATTGAATTTGAGGTTAATGGAATCTTTATAACAAACACAATCTTATTGTCATTGTAATATACCGAAAGTTTACTAATTTCGATTAATTTTGAAGCATGTTGCTCGTCTAATGATATTGGGAATGTTATTTCGTTAATGTTATACTCTTTTAACTTTATTTTTAGATTTTGAATTGTATAAAACAGATCGCTATACTTTATAGTGTCATAATGACGCAATTTAATGAATGAAACAAAAATTAATCTATCATCTGACAATGAATTCATTTTAACAACTGAATATAATTCATGTTCAGTATTCCTTAAGATTTCTACATTTTCTATCACTTCTGTTTCTGATTCATCTAATTCAATAGAAATAAAATGTGCAATATGTCCTTTTACGTCTATGATTGAATTGTTTACTTCATGAACGTTTATATTTTCACAGGTTTCAGACATTTGTTGAAATTTATAAAAGTCGTTAAAAGTTTCTGTGTTTACTAATACGTTATTTACAGTAGGAACAATACGTGAAAGACAATCCGCGTTAGAATTTATTTTACCAGATTTGTAAACTATTTCATAATCATATTCGGAAAGTTTTAATCTCCAACGGACTAATTTTGAACCTGGATCTTTAACTGAAAACAACCATGTTAGAGGTCTATGATCGGTTACAATCTTAAATTTCCTTCCGTACAAATAAGATCTAAAATGTTTTGTTGACCAAATGATCGCTAGAAGTTCGCGTTCAATGGTTGAATAATTACATTCAGATTTATTTAAAGTACGAGAAGCATAAGCAATTGGAAGATCTTCACCAATTTTTCCCTGTGATAAAACAGCACCTATTGCAAAATTAGAAGCATCTGTAGTAAGGACGAATTCGCGACTAAAATCAGGATACTGTAGGATTGGTTCTGACATTAGTTTTTCACGTAGAGTATCAAATGATTGTTGTTGTTCAAATGTCCATAGAAAAGGAATGCCTTGCTTTAGTAATTTTGTCATGGGTTTCGATAAACTGGAAAAGTTTTCAATGAATCTTCTATAGTATCCAGCTAATCCAAGAAATGACTTTATATCTTTTGCATTTTGTGGAATTGGAAAATCTTTGATGATAGCAATTTTTTCTGGATTTGGTTTTACACCATTTTCGGAAATGACGTGACCTAGATAAGTTACTTCCCTACGCATGAATTCACATTTGTCAGGCTGTAATTTCAGATGATTCGTTCGCAATCTCTCAAGTATTGAATGTAATTTATTTTGATGATCTTGTATCGAATTGGCATAGATTACTATATCATCAAGATATACAAAACATTGTAGTCCTTGTAATCCTGTTAGAACATTATTCATTAACCTTTGGAAAGTAGCAGGAGCATTTTTTAATCCAAAAGGCATTCGAGTGTATTCGTAATGACCTAGAGGAGTCGAAAAGGCAGTTTTAGAACAATCTTCTGATTTAGTAAGGATTTGATGGAAACCTGATGCTAGGTCCAGAGTAGTAAAGTAAGTAGAATGACTTAGTTGATCGAGAATATCAGTAATGTTCGGCAATGGATAAGCATCGCCCACTGTTACATCGTTCAACTTACGATAGTCTATGACTATGCGCCATTTAGTATTACCTGATGCATCGAGTTTTTTGGGGACTACCCATAAGGGAGATGACCATGGAGATACTGAAGGTCGAATAATACCTTGCTTGAGCATTTGGTCGATTTGTTTATTCACTTCAACCTTGTGAACTTCAGGATATCTGTAGGTTTTAGTAGAAATAGGAACTTTAGAAGTGACTGGAATTTCGTGTTGTATTGCATTCGTATACGTTAGCTGGTCGCCTTCTAAATAAAATATATCACTATATATTGAGTACATAGCTCTAATAATGCAGCTTTTTCTTCTAGATTCAAGTGATTAGTGCGAATACTGCTTTTTAATTTGCTTACCCTATCTGAATAATTGTGAGAGGTAAAAAAAACGAAGCTCTCTTTAGACAGTGGTTCAAGTTTAATGAAAGGTTTTGAAATCGTTTGCCTAGAATTGGAAGAATTTAGTATTGTTGCATAGGCTTTTGAATTGGATCGGACTTTTGTGATAGCTTTGCACAAGAAAACGGAATCCGATATTTTAATTTCAGGAATAAGACCTTCTTGAATCTCAGGATTTAGGATATCAATTTCGATGAGCGTTTCACTACAAGGTGCTAGAATTTGTTTTTGCTCGAATGACGGATTTAGAAAGAATAGAGGCATAGAAGAAAATGTATTAGTAATGCATCCATCCTTGAAATTGATAATAGAATTAGAAGATTTAAGATAATCGTGCCCGATTATTCCATCGTGAGGTATGTTTGTTTGCTCTGCAATGACATGGAATTTATGTAATGTTTCGTTTATTAGGATTTGTGTAATACCCAAAGTTTCATTTACTTTTTCTTTATTTATACCTCGAATTTGTATTTTTTCATCTTTATTTAATTTGAATTTGGGTTTTAGGCTTTGCGCCTTTATGATTGAAATGCTGGCTCCAGTGTCTATTAAGAATTTGAATACACCGTTTTTTGCGATGTTGGATCGAATTTGTATATAGGACATAGGATTGTTAGAGAGCAATATATTTTTGATTTCTGAGTTTAACATATTAATTAATGGCTTGTCACCTGGAACGTTTGTTCCTGGGCTGAAATTTCGGCGGTGACTTCGAAGTTTGATTTAGGTTTTTTGAATTGTTATATTGACGTTTTCTACATTCGTCGATTGTATGCCCTTTGTGTTTGCAATATTTGCAAAATTTATATTGTGTTGGAGGCGAAGGTGTAGTAGAATTATCTTGTAATTTTGTATTGACATGATTTATGTTATGTTTTTTAAAGCAATTATTACTATCGTGCCCTGATTTCTTACAGATTTTACAAAATTTTGAAATGCCTTGTACTGGTTTCCTATATGGATTTTGTGAATACATGGCTTGTATTTGTTCCTCGTTAAGCGCATACGATATTGCTTCATTTAATGTTTTTAGATCGCGAGTGCGTAATTGATTTGAAATTTCTGGTTTAGAATAATATATTAATCGATTTAAAGCAATTTGATTTAACATAGATATTTGACCATCTAAATCATTGATTTCTGTGCAATTGTGTTGAACAGCATTAATAGCTCTTTTTAAAGTGGTTTCTATTCTAATTGCAAAATATTGAATTGTTTCTTTATGACTTTGTTGAAGTCCCGTTAATTCATTAATAATTTGTGCATAATGTTTCTTATCTTGATACATAGTTTTTAAAAATTCTTTTAATTCATCCCATGTTTTAAAAGATCTATTTATGCATGCAGTTTTAGCTTTACCTCGTATTTGTGTTTGAATAAAAGTGAGTAGAAGAGGTTTTTGGATACTACTGGCTAATTTATACGCATGATTGCAATCGGTTAGAAATGCACTAAGTTCATCTCTATTTCCATCAAAGGAATGGATAAATTTGAATAGAGTGGATGTGGGAATAGTTTCTGCTGAAGAAGAATTATCTTCAGAGGAGGAGTCCACGTTAGTTTGTGCATCTGGCATGATAACTTGATATAGCTCAATATGAAACAATTAAACTACTTACAGTGAAATAATGTATGATATCTTCATGGAAATATCTTCGAAGTCGAAGGTCCGATGATGAGTGTATCCTCGGTTGAGTGAGTTGGGAGTTCCTCTCGCAGGTTTGATAGTAGCGAAGTATTGGAATACACCAGAGTTATTCCTGTTGGTCTTCTGTCTGTCTACTATCCCACTTCTGACACCAAAATTATGTTGTGATACTGATAAATTGAAAATACACAGGCTTCACATTAAACAACTTTAATTCGATGAAATCAAATAATGTATAACAATCTTCAGTAGAACAGTTACAATGTATTAATTATAGATTTGATTACAATACTTTACTTATTGACTCTATAACAACTTGCAAAAAACTGTTGATTTAAGCTTAAAGTATGTGGTTTATATACATAAATATTAATTACAAATTAATGACAAGAAAGTGAATGTGACACTTTACAAAAATAATATTTTCTAAGAAAAGAATGCAGTTAATTACCTTTCTAAAATGTGTACGTGAGTTTTAACAGTTTTATATATTACAAAGAATAGTTTAATGATAAGTATATAATTGTTTAACGTGTATTTGTATAGTTTTATAACAGGAGCTAGCAGTATGATTAATGCGGTATTAAAAATGGCGAAACAGTTTCAGTAAACCGTGTATAAAATTATATTTAGAACTTCACGTTTCCATAGAATAGTTGCGGTTTTTAGTTTCTGTAAACTGTTGTACAAGTTTGAAGTCATTCCAATGTTATAGATTTCTACGGTATGTTAATCAGTAATGGAGCAAAATATATTAATAATACATGACGCGACACAAAAAAACAATAGAACAAAATGCTGCTAGTGGAAATGTATGTAAATAAAATTTTAGAGAAATTAACGATTTATGTTTTTTCGACAATGGAAAAACTGGAAGGTAAGTCTAGCAGAAGAGTCTCACGTGCTTAATTTAACGGAATTCTCGAAATACCTCTTAAACATTCACATGTGTTAACTATGATGAACTATTATATGATTGAAGATGGCTCGCACAAATGATTTTTGAAAGATGAAGATTCTTTTTGCGTCCACAGAATTGCCCCAAAACATGATGCCATATGACAATCTTGAGCCGATGTATGCATAATACGCAGAAAGAGCCGCTTCCATCTATACTTCAGAGGATATCACCCGTCATGCGTATACCATTCCAGCTGTTTTTTTTAATGAGTGTATTTATATGCTCTTTCTAATTTAATGCACTGTCAAGTTGCAAACCTATAAACTTTGTGTGTGTTATAGTAGTTATTTCCATTCCTTCATATATTATTTTACTTGTATTCGTTTTACCAAGAAAGAACCTCATTACATTGGTTTTTTGTATATTTAATAAAATTAACGAACGGACAAAAACATAATTCGTAGACCAGAAAACACAATTTTCTAACTTAGTTAATATATTTTCAGAATGAAATATGCTGCGAATTGAATTCTTGCGCTTACAATAGTATGAGCATACTAGAACTTAAGTAAACTAAAAACTACTATTGTGACTATTGTATGAAGAAACTAATGGAATATTGATGCTTATGCACCTATTTCGCAGCTATAATTATTCTATTTGAAATAAAAATCATATCTAGTGTTTCTGTATTTTGATATATTTTAAACCAAATAAACCATTAACTTTATTATTGAGATATATTGTACGACAAGCAAGGTTAAGTAGCCTGTTTTTGCTTTCCAAATTATCAAATTATTGTTTTCTATATATTTACCCCAAAATGAAAATTACGCACTTACTTAAATAATATAATCCAGCAGTCTATTCCATTTTAGTGTTCCTTCAAATTACTTAAACTGAAACTTTTTTGAAGTTTTGAAGACTTTTCTTAGTTAAAAGCCAAAAGTTTAAGCTACCCATTGGTACACGGTGCACTACCGGATAACTTCAAGTTAGAAATTGATGATACGGATAATAGTAATATAGGAGATACAGAAACAATGGCGTGCGTCGACACTTCTGACCTACCTAGTGATGGGGAATGAATTCCCAAAGGTGGCTTGACCCAGTGAAGACGGTCGTGCGTATAGATGTTAATTTTTTGTAGCGCCACTGATTTCACGAACGCTTCGATGATCCTTACCACAGAAACCAGAAGGTGAGTAAGTGATTAGGTGAAGATCGAGAAATGCCAAAATGCTGTCAAATTTCAACAAATACTGACATTTATTGAAAACAAATTTATAAAGGTAATATTTAAACTAATTGCTTTAAATAAAAATGAAATAAGGGAAATTAAATTACATATACATATATTCGTAGAAAATTATTTGACGTAAATTAAAGCTTGGTAGCTTATTTTCAAGACATTCAAATGGACAAAAGAATAAAAGGCAATCATTTGATCTGTAGATTACTGCAAAACCAATTCAGAAAGTGATAAAAACTCCTGGGCGGCTGTCACGTGTATTACCTCGCTATATATTCAAGGTCGGTAAACGGAGGTAAATGAAATCTTTCACATGTCAAATTTCACAGGTTGAAAAAGTCGTGCTAAGTAGATAAAAAAAGTAGTAGATTATTCTGTACTAAAAGAGATTACACTAAAGGCTCTAAAAAAAAGAAAAGAAAGGGAAATGTTAGAAAAACGTATAGAAAGAACACGTGCCCAAATTTACCTCTACGGAGTAAAACACCAAGGTTGCTTTAAGCCATCCAAAAACGGCAAAAGACTCAAAACGATAATTCGTAAGACAATTCGATAAATATTTACTAATTCATGGGTGATAAATCCAATACAAGTGAATGTCAAGACACTGACAAAAAACGTGAAACAAAAGTGAAACAGAACACGAGGTAAGTCAAGATAAAAGATAGACCGGAAACGGAGAATATACTACGTCACAAGGAAGTTTCTAGAATAGATGGAAAGAAGATTTAGGAAATTAACAACTGAAGGTTGGTTACAACAGCTAGGACTACGCCATCTATCAAGGGAAATGTTAACCTAGCTATCATTATACTTTTTTAAAGATTTTTTACCTAAACAAATTCACGGTACAGAAATACGACAAGAAAAGAAACAAAACAGGTAAATATAATTTCGAAAATGAAAGGAACGTAGAGAAAAGTCCGGCAAAAGTCGAGTTCAGATGAATTTAAGTTAAGAATTCAATAACAATGACAGCTCGGAAAGGATACAACACCTGAAGAAGAAATTGTAAGCGAAACACTCAAATACTTTACGGAAATGTTGAAGAAACACCACAACCATGCAACGTAGGTAAAACAAGGTACTTAGCAAGTAACACCATGTATTGTTATTTTATTTTATTGCTTTTGCTTTAGTTTTTGTATTGTATATATTTCCTTTACTATGACGCGGTCAAAACCCTGAAGCCCTCAATAAAAAATTATCCAGACTGTAGTAGTAGAGATAATACAGAAAATAAAGGTCGATTTCTTTCCAGTGACGTTTATAATAAGTTGACCTTAAGCATGTTATGTATCCTATATAATATATTACGCAAAACTATAATTCACTGCACTTTAACTTAGTCCCCCACATAAGAAAGTTTTCAGTTCAACCTGCAAAAATACAGGTATACACAATTGAACCGTGCATTTAAATTCATTACAAAATTGTTCCCAAGATAATCTCATTTCTCAAAGTAACTTTGCACAAGAATGTGTAACATTCGAACTGTTTGAAAAAATCTATCAATTTGTGACTGCATAAAAGTGTTGCAGATTTAACTCGGAAGACCTGAATGTTTTTTGTTAAAACTCTAAATGTACTATTGGTATAAATTAAGGACCTATATTTAGAGCAACACGTAGTTATAACTTAATTTGATATGTAGTATGTACGACTACGAATATATATATATGTAAACCTACAATATTTTAAGTCTATGTTCTCCAGGCAAGAGCGTATCTACCTCAACTTTCTTCTCAAGCCTTTAACTCTATTGGCGTGTTTATTTTACGGCAGCGTTAGTAGAATTTATAAGGCACTTAGCTTCCTATAACTACCCTATCAAGCACACCTATAAAGGAATAACACTTTGTTCTGAAGGAAGGCAACTTAACCTCGTAAAATTTATTATCCCGTCGTCTATTTATTATCGAAACACTCAACTGTGTGTTCATAGCAAAATGAAAACATCTATGTATCTATTCTTAATTGCCATTCACCGTGTAGTTTAGTAAAATTCTGGACTTTAATGACATATAAATTATGCTTCAATTTATTACTAGAATATATTATTTTACAGAATATGGCTAACAAAACTATAAATGACATTTATTAACTACCATTGGTTAGAAATATCTTGAGAAAAAGTTTTAATAGCCAGCCGATTCAAAACTACAAAGAAATAAGGTTAATTTTCAATCCTCAATATTTTTTTATATGGTTCCTATACTCAGTGAAATTTCTATACTTCAATAATCTACAAACTGAGAACGCAAGTTATAAAGAATGGCACACACTAACAAAACCCACACATACTAACAGAGTACCCAATTCTGAGATTAAGAGAGTGTGTCTCTGAGAATCGACTTGAACATCATTAGTTTCTGATCGTCTGACAGTTGGTTGTACTTCTTAAAAATATTGTATGAAAACGATCTTTCAAATAGAGCATCCTTCAAATAGAGCAAGCATAGTCAATTTATGCGATACATGTTGCGATACTTTCTGATACCGTATATGAACCTCAAACAAGCATTTTGCACTTTTTGAATGCGATTATCCGTGACTACATCCAAACAAGCATGATATATTTCTGAGCAGTATGTGAAGTTCGATAGTACATGGGTCTCACAAAGTGTCCTTTTTACGGTTTTATTCAATAGGTAGTGATCGGTAGGGATACATTTTCCTTAGATTATAATATTGTAATGTTATCGGGTTCAAAGCACACGATACTCGGTTTAAAACGATATATTGATTCAATAAACACTTAATACTAACAATAAAAACAAATAACACGAATAACACTTAACTGCTTTCTCTTTATTATTACACCTCATATTATTATTATTATTATTATATATTCTATTATATATAGGTATTTGTTTTCTTGTCCTGTAAATGGCTATCCTGTTGAACAATAAAGTATTATTATTAACTAACTCTATAAGTACAGAATATTTATATTTCCGATTTATATAAATTTATTTATGTATTCACGACGCGCACGCTCTTCGATCAAGACTGACTTCCTCTTCTAAATCATTCTATATCGTTCTGGACAAGTTCGGGAGGATTACTCATCGGTCACCGGTCACGGTGTGTGACGTCATAATCACGCGTGGCGCTGACTCATCACAATCTGAACTTTCAACGCAGCCAGAGATTTGATCGCAAAAACGAAAAGTATTATCGAGTTTTAAACCCAAGACTATAGCTAGAGCCACAACGGGGACCTTTAGGTTATTAATTCGAATATCCACCACTTCACTTAACGTGTTGGCGGAATCTTTATTACCAAAAACTAGAACCTGAAACTTATTCCGTTTCGTTTGTATAATACTTTTAATAGGCCATTTTCACCAATCAACCTGTATATGTATTATATGTTCTATTATATATCACAAGTGTTATATGTGTACGTAGAGCATGTGCCTGCCGTGTAAACGTATAAATATAAGCCAAATTCCTATCAAAATGCTATCCGAGGAGGAAAAAACAAAAATAAATTATTATAAAGAGGTAAGGTTTCCAAATCGAGCCATAGTTCAGAAAATAACCTCCTTTTTTTTAATGTGTGGTGGGTGCTTAGTTGCAGTGACTCCGTAAGCTGTATTACTTGTCTGGCTATCACTGCAACTCTTGCGGTGTAGTTTAGTGTGTAAGTTGTGTTTAAATGGCTTTGTGACAGCATCATATCGCCTTTTATGATGCCGCGCTGTTAATCACTTTGCTCCCAACAGCGAATGGCAAGTCGATCCGGGATTAAACTCTCTGAAAAAATGTTACCGTCCCTCCAGAGAATTGAAGCCCGGCACCTATCGTCCTCCCACAACAATAGTCAGCCGCCTAACCACTGCGGCCATCGACCCGTTAAAAGTGACATATGAACAGGCAAGACTGAAATTTGCCCAAGATCCAAGATATGAGATCACACGATGAGTGGAATAGCGTCATAGTTTCTGAGGAGGAGAAATTTAACTTGAACGGGGCTAATTGTTTCAAACATTATTGGAACGATAGACCCCAGAACACTGAAGTTGCGATGAACCAAAATTTTGGTAGCGGTAGTGTAATGATCTGGGAGGCTGTTACTCCTAACAATAAAACCCCTATATCTTTTATTTTTACGCAAATGAATTCTAATTCTTATATAATAATAATAATAATAATAATAATAATAATAGTAATAATTTTTATTTGTCATTGATCACAAAGTGATATGGACAATTGTCAAAAAATCTATAAAATATAAAATCTATAAAATATATCTATGCATATCAACTTAATATAAAAAATACCAAACATTTACAATAACCATACGTGATAAAGTCAGGACGATAAGTACTCATTGACACTATAGAAGCACTTTTCAATAAGATATGTTTTGATTGTTGTAAAATACCGATTTGTGTCTGATATATTTCTTATGTTCTCTGGCAGTGAATTATATACGATAATTGCTTTATAGTAACACCTCCTCTCATACGTGGTTGTAGCGTGTTTAGGAATAGATAATTTATTAGTGTTTCTTGTCATTAACGCCGAGGACATGTCTGCATTTTTTAGAAACAATCCTCTATTCTCTCTTTGGAAAACTAAGAGCTTATAAATATACAAACAAGGCAGAGTTAAAATGCGGAAGTCTCTAAAATAGTCCCTGCATGATGTCCTAGAAGAAAGACCATATATGCAACGTGAGATCTTTTTTTGAGTAGTAAATAATCTGACCGTAAGAGGGGAAGCACCCCAGAACAAAATTCCATAGCATAAGAGAGACTGGACGCAAGCATGATAATAAGTCCGAAGCGATCCAAGAGACACTACCCGTCGAAGTTGGTAAATGGCATACACTGATTTATTAAATTTTTTAGTTAGATTATCTATATGGCCCTCAAATTTCAAATCACGACTAATGTTAATACCCAAAAAATTCACCGATTCACACTCAGGCATTGATTTCTGGCGCAAAGGAATATAAACAGATTCCTTAGTTAAACCTCCAAACCTCACCAGTCCGGTCTTACCACAATTAAGGTTCAACTGGTTGATCTCACACCAATCGACCATACGCTTAACAAACGTAGTTGCGATTAACGATAAATCCGCCATAGTAGAGGCGCTCGCTATCAGAGATGTGTCATCTGCATACTGAACCACAGTCTCAGCGCGTATATAACTGTGCAAATCGTTGACGTAAATTAAAAATAAAAATGGACCTAAAACGGAACCCTGAGGTACACCAGTTTTCAGTTCAGCTGCTTCAGACACTGTTGGGTGCCCATTAATGTCGACCAGAGATACCATTTGACGCCTATCAGAGAGATAGGACTGTAGAAGATCCAGAGCATTACCACGAATTCCGTACCGATCCAACTTCTCACACAATATTTTATGATTTATAGAGTCAAATGCCTTACTTAAATCAAAATATATACCCACTGTTTTCATTTTATTATCTATTGCTTTAATCACTGCATTAAGACTACTAAATATTGCTTTTTCACACGAAGACTTAGGTAAAAAACCGAATTGAGAACTGGAAAATACGGATCCAGACCGACAGAAATCTAATAGACGCGAAACTATGATTTTTTCTAATACTTTCGAGAAAGAAGATAAAACAGATATCGGTCTATAATTATGTATCATAGTTCTAGAACCTTTTTTATGAACTGGTACAACTTTTGCCAACTTGCAACTATTAGGAAAACTACCACTACTAAACATGGAATTAATAATGTCAACCAAAGGGACGAGTAAAGACGTACAACAAAGCTTCACAATATTCGTTGGTATACCATCGAATCCTGAAGATTGTTTACAAGGAAGTTCGCTAATAATACGACAAATTTCAGATGCGTTAGTTGGAAAAAATTAAAAACTACGTTCATGAAGTTGTACATTCAGCGCTGCAGGACTCTTGTCATTGCACGTTGTTTTAGCACTACTAAAGTAATCAAGAAATAGCGTAGCTAATATCTTGGGATCGGATTCCAAATTACCATTGATGTCCAATTCGATAGGATTTGTTCTATGCATCTTTCCAGTTTCCGTCTTAATTATATTCCACACCGCAGTGGACTTATTAGGCCATATAGCAATTTTATTATCATAGTAAGCTTTGCGAGAATTACTTAACAACGCATTAGCTCTTTTTTCTTATGTAAATAATATGCGTAAAAATTCTGGTTATCAACGCGTTTACACAGCCAGTATAGTTCACGTAGTTCCTCAGACGCATCTCTAACGAGGTCATCAACGACAACAGCTTTTCTTTTGTTAGTTCGCGTTACAAGAGGGAAATGCTTATTGAAATAGAAAGCAAAAGTATTTATAAATGCTTCGTATTTTTTATGTACATCATCAACTTGCAAGACCTCGGACCAATCTTCATCACTCAAATCGTTAAGAAACGAGAGCTTATTATCTTCATTAAAATTGCGTACTATTCTTGAAGAACTATTTGATTCTGAGGGCGTGTTCAAGGATATAAGAACTAAAGAATGATCGGACAGAAACGAGTCTCTAATCGCGTATTTGAATTTATCAGAGGGATAGTTGGAAAACACATTATCTATACAACTATGCAGCCTAGTATTGTGAGTAATGCCCCTAGACAGTAAGAAGGACTGGCATATGTCAGTAATTTTTTGGGATCTATCCGAGGTTCTGTTAAAATCAACGTTGAAGTCTCCCATTATAAAAACATAGTAATATTTGTAGACCACGCTCGACAATATATCAAACAAATTCAGTAAAAAAGTTTCAAAATTACCATCCGGGGATCTATAAAAACATATTACAATACATGACTTATTAGCCATGCTAAAGGAAGCACAACTTTTGAAAATGGTTCTAGTAGAGTTTGGTTAACAATTGCCGACGCAAGAATATTTTAGCAACAGCAACCCGATCCGAACCCCATCGAAAATCTTTAGAGAATATTGGCAAAAGAGGCGTATGCCAATAATAAACAAAACGAAAGAACTGTATCTGCGATAACTATAGGTGTTGGAGTGATTACAAGATCTAACACTCAACTGTAAATTTAGAAGGAATTATATTTTTTTAAGAACTAGTAGTATTCTCTGCATAAAATGTAATACAATTTTTTAATGTTATTTTCTCTTACATTTGTGTTTCTTTGTAATACAGCTTCAATGCATAATTTGCCGAAGATATTAAGAAAACTAAACGTTGTGTTCAAAAATTCATATGGCATTTTGCTGAGTGTATAACACAAAATAGAGGATATTTAGAATATGCTAAGTTATCACTAAAACACGCACTACGATAGAAAACTTAAGTACTAGGTTTTTATGCAAGTTTGAAAACTTTACGCGCCTTTAAGAATTTGAAGAAACCTTGAACGTACGGAAGAACTGTCGCTGAAATTTTACATACATTCATAAATATGTAAAATTCCTACATCTTAAACTTGCACCGTCTGATAAACTTCCTGTATTGCGCTGTACTTGCATAAACTCTCCGCGAGTTAGGTCATGCATACATGCATACATACGTCTCAAGTAAATATAACGCTATATAATAGCGATAAAGATCTTAAAGCGAGCGGCTCCGCTTTCTGGTCGATTTTATTCGCATGAAGGCTGTCACAACGCTCGCATTATATTGGTAATTGATTAAAATTCGTGGCCTACTTCGAACGTTTATAATACACATATAACCGCAATCGCGATTGTTTTAGCGAAAGCCAACGATATTTACAACGTACTGGGACAAGCTACGTCGAACTGTGATTATAGTAATCAGATCTCATTAATAGACATTTATCACTTTGCCTTCTGCATATATTATGTCCCTGCAGATGAAGTAATAGCGTATGTATGAGATGTAGTAAGTAATGCTTGTTGTAGAGAATAAGAATAGCTAAAGCTTGTGGATGAACGGTGGAGTGAATCATTTACTTCTCATCTACCAATAAGATCAAACAGAGCAATGCAAGCAGATTAATCATTTCTTTGTGTGTAATTAATCGAGAGTGATATATTACATTAAGCAGCTATTAGTCAATAAAATTGTTGTAATAATTCATGATACACCAGTTTTATACGGTGTTAATTGAGAACTAAATGAAAATCTACAACGACAAGTATCGTTTAAAGCAGTGATTCCCAAAGTGGTCTATATCTACCCCCGGGGTCTATGACAACCTGCAAGGGGTCTACGTCAACGAAAAAAATTGGGGGTCCATGAAATGAAAACGATGATGTAATTAAGAAACCAAGACAAAGAAAACAAGGAATACATAATAAAAGAAAAGATTTAGATGAATTACCACAATTGATAGAACCTGATGAAGATGTAAAAGTAGTCAGAGCAAGAGGTTCTTGGGAAGAAATGGTTGTTGACTATACATTTTATTGCGGCAGTGCAGAACATAATTTATATAGTTATCTATACAAAATATCAGATTATGTTATTGATAAAATTAATAAGGGATTTAAAAAACATAAAAGCATCAGGATTCAATTAGTTACAGTTATTCAATATGAAGAATATGACTTATCAGGTAACGTTATTGATTTATGGAAGAGACATTTTTCATCAAAGATACATACCATTATGGACAAATCTATAGTCAAATCAGTTTTAACACAAATGAAAAATGCAATAATAAGAAATTTTGAAGGATTTAATGAAAAAAATACAATGATTAGATTTGATCGTCTTTTAAATGTAGATTTACAATCAAGTATGTATATAGAAGTGGTAACATAGAGGAATTAATGAAATTATTTAATAATTCACTAATTGAATTTGGTAAAAGATATTATGAGATTAGGAGAATTAATAAAGAAATAATATGGACACCAGAAATTGTGAAAAAAATTACAGAGTCTAATAACTGTGATATTTGTAATAAAAAATTTACAAATGATTTATATAAAGTAAGAGATCACAATATTACTGGAGAATTTAGAGGTGCCGCTTGTAATTCGTGTAATTTGAATTTAAAACTTCCAAATTTCATACCAATAGAAATTCAAAATTTAAAATGATTCAATGATATTTCTAATTTGGACTCTAAAATTATCTGAACATTATTCAGATATAAATTTCATTCCAAATTCAAAAGAAGATTATATACAATTCTCAAAGAAAGTAATTGTTGATCAATATAAACAATCTTGTGAAATATCTAAATATACAAAATGTAAAAAGAAATATTATAATGATATAATAGAAAAATGTAAAAAATGTAAAAGTAAAACAAAATTAATTAAGAAAGGTGATATACAAAATGTTGTAATTGAATTTAGATTTATTGATACATTTATAAGGCAGTTAAAAATGTAGCACAACTGAATAATTGTTATTGCGCACATTGTAAATCAATAAAAGAAATAAATAATATAGAATAGCAACCAATTACAGAAAACAATATTTTAAAAATAATTGCAAGTAAGATGTGTAATAACAAGGTAACAAAACCAGTTAATTATTTAAGGCTTGAAAATATTTTGAAAGAATTTAAAAAGGAAGATTTACATTTAGTATTGCAGAAAGGAGTATATCTATATGAATTGGTTGATTCATATGAAAAATTTAGTGAACAATTACCATTAGAGAAGAAAGATTGGTACACCTTATTAGGAGATAAAAATATAAGTGATCATGACCTAAACTTTGCAGCGAAAGTTTATAGACATTTTAATTGTGAAAATTTTGGTGAATATCATGATTTGTATGTAAAATTAGATACAATTCTTTTAAAAGATGTGTTTGATAACTTTAGAAAAACATGTTATAAAAATTATAAATTAGATCCAGTTTATTACATAAGTGCACCCAATTTAGCAGATGCTGTTTCATTAAAAATAACAGGTCAAAAATTGGAATTAATTCAAAATCAAAAATTATATGAAATGTATGAAAATGGAATTAGAGGTTTAATATCAATGATTCCACACCGACATGCAATAGCTTACTTTTATGACGAAAAGATTTGTAAAACAGTCGAATTAACAAAAGAAAAAGCAGAACAAAAAGGAATATATAATAGTAAGAAACATATTAGTTTTTTTTTAATGTGTGGTGGGTGCTTAGTTGCAGTGACTCCGTAAGCTGTATTACTTGTCTGGCTATCACTGCAACTCTTACGGTGTAGTTTAGTGTGTGTAAGTTGTGTTTAAATGGCTTTGTGACAGCATCATATCGCCTTTTATGATGCCGCGCTATTAATCACTTTGCTCCCAACAGCGAATGGCAAGTCGATCCGGGATTAAACTCTCTGAAAAAATGTCACCGTCCCTCCAGAGAATTGAACCCCGGCACCTATCGTCCTCTCACAACAATAGTCAGCCGCCTAACCACTGCGGCCATCGACCCGTTATATAATGTATTTTGATTGTAACAATTTATATGGACACGCCTTAAGTCAACCTCTTCCAATAGGTGATTTCAGAGAAGAAGATTCTCAAAATTTTACAAAAGAGAAAATATTAAATTTATCTGACGATGGAGATAGAGGTTACACATTTGTAGTTGATTTAGAAATTCCAAATGAATTACATGAAAAATATAAAGATTATTCATTATTACCAGAACACTATTCTCCATCAATTGATGAATTATCTAAATATCAAAAAGACGTAATTGATAAAAAAATTGGAAGTATCAGTAATGGAACAAAACTAATAAATATATTGAAATCAAAAACAGATTATATTATTGATTACAGAATGTTAAAAGAGTGTATTTATCAAGATATAATCTTAAAGAATGTTAAAAATGTAATATCATTTAGACAAAAGAAATGGCCAAAACCATACATTGAATTAAATACAAAATTAAGACAAAAAGCAAGTTGATGAATAATTCAGTGTATGGAAAACAAATGGAAAATGTCAGAAAAAGATGTGACGTGAAATTAATAAATACATTTGAAAAATTTAGCAAACATAAAGAATGTGAGACGAAAAGGATAATAGATGAAAATAATGTACTTTTATATAAGAAGAAAACAAAAACATAACTAAATAAACCAATTTATAGTGGATTTGTTGTACTAGAATGATCAAAATTATTAATGTATAAATTTTATTACAACATATTAAAATCAAAATATAATGATAAAATTAAACTATTAGGAACAGATGCTGACTCACTTATTATATATGTTGAAACTGATGATATTTATACAGATATAAAAGAAAATATACAATATTTTGATACAGATGATTATACAATTGCCTAAAGAAAATAATAAAGTACCTGGTTTATTTAAAGACTAATACAAAGGAATACCGATTAGAGAATTTGTTGGTCTAAGATCAAAAATGTATGCATTTAGATATGATTTTATGAAAGACAATGAAATAGTATCAAAAGAAAAAAAAGTATGTAAGGGAATAAAAAATGTAATATTGAAAAATTAAAATTTCAAATGTATAAAACAGTAATTTTGGGTAAGTTTTGTTATTGTTAATTGTTATTTTATTTTATTAATTGTTGCTGG
The DNA here is from genome assembly GCA_023690525.1 of Holotrichia oblita. Taxonomy (NCBI): domain Eukaryota; kingdom Metazoa; phylum Arthropoda; class Insecta; order Coleoptera; family Scarabaeidae; genus Holotrichia; species Holotrichia oblita. The sequence goes on along the minus strand of CM043017.1, from coordinate 133,364,559 downwards.
AGTAATAATAATTCATTGTAATATTTAGGTAAAAATTTATTTTTATGACTTTTCCAAGTGTGCACAAATATAAAATTCCAGGTTGCGAACGTTGACATCATTCCAATCAAGATCGCTTAGAGAATCTGCTTGGTGTATGTCAGTGGTCTTAATACAAATCCAAGTTGTCATCAATTTATTGCCAATTTTAAAACTTGTATTTTATATAATTTTGTGTCTTCTCATTCTATTGGAATCAATTGTGAGCAAGATACTGGACATATCTTAACTAATCTACAATCACATATGACTTCTATTGAATCTGAAAGTGATAGAAATAGTGCGTTGGATGAATTAGAAGATTCTTCTTTAGAGAAGACAAGAGTACATTTAGATGTTCCAATTAGTGATGAAAATGATTTAAATTATCAAGTGGTGTTTGTGGATTTTTTCTAATAAAGCTTAATTTACCTCATTGTGAAGTTTGTAAATCTTTTTTATTTTCTGCTAATGTAGAACTCCATCATACTTTGACAATGTTAAAGAAATTTTGTGACACAAATAGTTTTCTTTATCACCCTCTTAGTTTGGTATTATATATTAATAACATTTACGATAGGATGGTTGTGTTGTTGTAATGGTTCGGTCATATAAATTCTATTTGGAAAAAATGTTGCTGTGCGGAAGGTTAGTTTTTCATGGTACACTTGTGTTAACAGTGATCATCAAACATTGGTTCAAGAACGATTGTTAAATATATATACCAGCTTAATTATCAGGAAATTCTATGATGCCATTTATCGGCCTTCTAATGACACATTTCTTAATCGAAACATGATCGAAACTCAAGAAAGGTTAGGCGGCTTATGCATTTCTAAGACAAATTAAGTTATTGAATTAATTTTTATGTATATGCACGTAAATACGTGTCTGTGATTTCTATTTTATAGATATATCGCACTGATGAAATCAAATAAGATCGAAACACGTATTTAGAGCATATTTTGAACCAAAAGAAAATATTATAGTAATTTAAAAATTCCACCATCGCGGTTGTTTACGTATTTAGTACGTCATGTGCTCATCAAAGTGTGCTAGCGTAAGGGTCCAATTTTTAACGTGGAATGAGTCACTCTTATATGTGCTCCTTGTTATCTCCTTTCTCGCGTGATCGTCTTCGTCTGAAATTCTGAAGTCCATACCGCGTGTATTCGTTTTAATAAAATTGTGTATATATTTAAACAAAAATGCGTTTTTACCAATATTTTTTAACGATGGATAAGAAATACGGTGTGTCAATAGAAAAATTAAGTGAATTATTTCAATTTCAAGCAAAACATCGCAAAACGAAAATGCTTGTACGTAGTACCATTTTTAAGGTTAACAACGAATGCAAGCTATCTGTGTGTAATGTAAGATTACACATTAGTCACCAATTTATCCAGTTAATTAGATCAGAAGTACATATCAAAATTTCATTTCGAGAAGTTGATTCGTTTGAACAATGCGAAGAAGAGTTATTAATTAAAATTATCTTTCAACCCGAATATTATTACGATACCTGCTATATTACTGCAATGAATACTAATCAGTTAGTTGAAACATTGGATTTGTTGTACCAAGCACGTGAAGCAAGGAACATGTAAGCAAAAATGGGATAATAAATTAAATTGTTTTTTCTTAATTATTCTTTTGTAGTCCACCAGATTCACCAGAAAGTGGTAGTAGTAGCAGCAGCACCAGCGATTCAAACATTGAAGCTGGTGGTTTTCTCCTGACAGAGCAATAAATAAATGAAATTTTTATGATCTTAAAATGATATTTATATAAATATCTGATAAATACATACATAATATAAATTGAACAGAATCCATTCCAATTTATTTATATTTAAAATAATTATGTAACCAATTTTTTTTAGTGTTGAATATTTTTAATTACTATTTATACTCGTTCACAAATTGTTGGCAGTTAAATAATGTCAATTTTTTATATAAATTTGAGGTGCGAACGATGAGATATACTAATAATTTTTTATAAGATAATCGTACTAAATTAACAGAAAATATGGGTGTTTATATTCGTTCACAATTTGGTGGCGATTAAATAAATTCAGTTTTTTAGTTTTTTATGCAATTTTAACTTGTGAACGAACAAAATTGTGACTGTAAATTTATGGATAAAATTTGGTGTAAATGTTTACAAAAATAATTGTTTTTATGCATTTTCAAGGGAATTACTGATGATTTAGCATAAATTTTTGTTCCGTTTATGGACTGTTAAATTGTTAAGCACTATAAGTAATTTTGATCTCAAAAAGAGGAGAATAAAGCTAAATATGGTGGTGCAGAACCGGCGTTTACTAGACTACTGACAAATACGTTTACTCGTTTCCTGAATCTTGAAATGGAAAGCGCTAGAAAATATTAAAAAAAATTTAAACTGGTAGTTTATCACACAAATTATTGTGAATCAGTGTTATTTTGTTTGAGAGTGCCGAAGAAAAGTAAGTACATTATTTTTTATTAAATTTTAGTTTTGTACTCGTAGTTAGCAAAGATAGATAAATTACGCCGATTATGACTTCAGTTATTAGTAGTTTAATATTCAAATCATGCAAAATTACACGAGAACTCCTCAATAGTTTCTTTTTCAAGGTTTAAGCAATCGGTATTATAATACACTGCAATCTCCGTTATCTGAAGTAATTGCTGCAAGGAGATGTTCGGATTACGAAATGTTTTCGGAAAAATCTAAAAAAAGACAACTATACATACATATTACGTATCTATTTTATTATTAACATACAATATGTTACCACTTAGGAAGATAAATTAAGAAAATAAGAAATCCACAACTGTACAGCTTCTCCCATTCATTTATAATGGCTGTACACCTATGCCTGCCATAAAATCTAAGACCATATGATTTAAATTTGACTTTGATTTTTTAATATACAGCTGCTTGACTTTATGTCTTATTAAAATTGATTACTTTTGCCCACAGATGACTGATGCCATGTCCGAATCTAAAAAGAAATGTAGACAGTACAGCGTTGATTATTTGAAGTTTGGCTTCATTCTATCATTGTCGGACTAACAATTGCCTATGTGGCTTTTATGCAACAAAGTTTTGGGCGATGATGCTATGAAACCATCTAAGCTGCAGGATCATCTGAGAAGATGTCACCATGATAAAACAGATAAAGATTTGAAATACTTTCAAACACTCAAAAGGTGTAAGTACTTGTTTCAGAATCAAGGTTCGTTTAACACAGAAACATTAGAAATATACTAGAACCAGTCATCTTACCAACAGTTACCGAGAGTTTTCCAAATCAAAATTTTATTTTCCAGCAAGTTAACTCCTCACTTCATACGTGCGTCATATATACGAATAATTGGCTAATAGGAAATACTAGCCCAGATTTGAAATCGGTCAAAAATGTGAGGGCTATATATTTTCCTTTCAGGAACAAAACAGTGACAAACTATGAGAAGCTATTGAGCAAGCTTGAAAAGCAGTTAACGTAGAAGTTGTAAGAAATATAATGTTCTTCAAATCGCTTGGATCGATACGAGGTGGTATCAAACATTGTTTATATCTTATTATTGCTATACTGTAATTAGTTATTTTGACTGTACAGACTATTTTAAATAGAATTTGACCGATTTATTCCAGAACATATATGTATGTTCGTTGTTGAATATTATGTTTTCGTTTACAAGACATCTTCGGTGGAAGTCTTCTAAACGAAAACGTAAAATTATATGTTCTGGTATAAACTGGTATTTAATTAATTTGCTGTTTGATTGACCTACAAGTGAAAATACTTTAGGAATTGAGAGATAAGTACGTAAAAGTCATAACATAGATATATGAATAGAATTTGATTATGAATGTAAAACACACCACCTTTCCAATTTTTATCGAAAAAATTACTGTTTGTACAATTTCACAATTATCAGAAGTAAGTTTGACAGTTATAATCTTCAACATAATAAGAGAACAAGTGCGTTTACAATGTAGTAGTTTTCAAAACCTCAGCGAGCAGATGTTGATACTATATTATAAAAATGATATACGATGTTTATAATGTCAGAGCTGTTAGCTGTGATTTTTGACAGTTAGAATCACTAAATTATAAGCAATGCTGTTTTGTAGTTTAACAATATATACATATAATTTCAACAATAACATCAGTTGAAACCTTAACAACAATAGTTTATTATAGTTTCTTCGCAAGTATTCTAATTGTTATACCCACTAAAACAGCAAAAAAATAACTTGTTTTGTAGTAGGTATAAAAATTATTAATTATTATTGATTTCTAATTTTATTATTGTACGAAATATTTCAGCTGTTGCAACTGTAAAATATGAAAAGCCTCGCTTCTGATAATTTGTTGTTTCATTTGTGAGCGAAAACTATTGGATTAGAAAACGTGAAAATTATTATGAGTGCAATCAACTTTATTACAATAAAAAACTTGAGTCAACATCAATTTCACGAAGATGTAGCAATAGCTCATTGACTTTGGACTTCAGAAATTAAATACAATAGTTCATAGAAGCCAACAAGAAACCCATTGCGAAATTTAATTATATGAAGTAGATGAATGGCCTTTACAATAAACATTGAGCTACGGATAGATAACCTAAATATACAGCTATTATCGAAAAATCAGATGGGGTACACTGGTCGATTACAACGAAACTTTCATGACCATACCCAATCTTTGCGAAATATGATTTGTAAAACGGACTGATTTAAAATATCTTGCTGAATCCAACTGTTCATCATCTGATGAATACTTTACAAAATTAGCAATGCTGGAAAGTGAGTTCGAAAGCTAAGGCAATGTTGCCAAACGCTTAAACAGAAATACAATTCTGCAAACGACAAATTTTGGTTAAATTTTACGAAGACTACATTTGATTGAAGATTGATTCCCTAATCTTCACTAACACATTTTTAAAATGTGCTTTGCTATAGGAAGTGCAGACTTATTTGAGCAGCTCTTCTTCAGAATGAAGCAAGTGAAGTCCAAGCCAAGTACCTTAGTTAATTTTTTTAGTTACTTAGTGTTTTGATTGATAAACTTAAAATGGCCTCATCATGTGGACCAGTTGCGTCGCATAATGTAATAATACTATGTGTTGTTTTAGCTGAAAAAATCGTATGGTGGTGTTTCCTATTAAGCCATTCTCTCATTTTGATGCATTATGACATTATACATTGAGGCATCTTTCTAGCACAGTTAAACTTTTAAAACTAATAATATTTTTGCTTCTTGTGTGTTTGTGATATTGTTAAAATGTTGACTTCGCACAATTATGATACCCGCGGTCATATCAACTACTAGGAAAAACAAAAAGGAACTATCCCCACAATTCTGTTAACTTTTTCTGGTAATGTAATCGCCATATAAGTAAAATTTGAGTTAGCCAATTAGTAACAGACAATTACAACAAAGTTTATAAAGCAGTGTGTTTTCAATGAGTGACCAAGGTAATCAAAGCCACCGTTAACGAAGCACCACAATAAGCATGACTGAAACTTGCAATGGGGTAACGAGTAGAAGAACGGTAGGTATATTTTCTAACCAGAAGAAATTTGTAGGTTTCAGAGACACACTATTGGGGAAGCAGCCAAAATAAAAACTAGTAATTCCTTATTACTGTCTAAGCTTTCGTAAAATTTATTTACTTCATCAGAGACACAAGCTAGAAGACACAGTAAAAATAAGATATACTTCTATGATGTATTACAATTAAACTACTTACATCGGAATAATAAGACAAGCCATCAAAATAAATCGATGGTCATCCTCACAGTAAAGCGGTCAACGCTCAATTTTGCATGAATACACACTTGATAAAATAACTACGATGTGATTTATACAGTAATTTTACGATTAACATACAATTTTAAAACTTTTAAAAAACTTTAATCTTAAAAACGACCTATCTGTCTTAAGAGGTTAAGGCGAATGCATTTACGCGCTAAAATTCGGCAAGAATCAGCTGATAGTCGCAAAATTAGTGATACCAACATGAATTCCCCCAAATCGGACTAAATAAGGCACGGTGAGTAATATACACCGATGTGTAAAAGTAAACGTTATGTGTTTCGATTATTGGGGATTTGGTTTGGATTATTATCTAAATGTAAAATGTAAGAATAGATATTGCTTAAATTACCCAAGTCAGTGCTGAAATTAATGTGGTGTTTCTGTTTGTTAATATAGTACATTTCTAAAAATAAACGTTTGGACCAGTTGTTCTCGTGGGCTAATATCTTGACGTCTTCAAAATCAAAAATGTGGTTTAATCTTTGACAATGATCAGCTAAGGCTGTATTGTTGGATTTGTGTATGCAATCTAATTCGTGCTGTCTGAGCCTGTTAGCTAAATACTGTGAAGTTTGACCAATATACACCCCATTGCAGTTAGTACATGAGTTGCTATACACGACGTTTGAGTTTAGCAATGTGGGAGTGGGAGATTTACCTCTGCAGAACAGGTTGTTAGTCGTAACTATTAGTAGGGAGCAAGTTTTATGGGGAAGTCAGAAAACAATTTAGAAATTCTATCAGTGAGACCTTCTATTAAGGGGAATTTGCAACAAACAGTGGAAGTGCTATTGTCCCTATCGCAAACAAGAAGTGGTGGTGTCGAATTAGATTGAAAAGTAGTCTCTCTCGACTCAGAATAATGAATGTCCGTCCCAGTGACCGGGGAGTTATATAGAACTTTCTTTAGTAGGCTCTTGGAATAGCCGTTGTTAATGAAAATATTGTGTAATTTGTTGATATTTTTACCCTGATCGGGGTGTCAGATAGTTTCACGACTCTATTTTTCATATTTTCCGAATAACGTTTTCCTCGATTTTATGGACAGGCTACATATTACTTTTAATAAGATTTTTAACAGAGTTAAACAAACAAACATTTCAAAACTTAACATATTGTTGTCTAAAAGTATCACAGAAAAACCTTTTAACAATAATTCTAAATGGTTTGTTAACTTATCCAACGTCAATATTCCAAATGATATCAGTGACTTTCTCAGTCTAGGTTATAAGTTTGGGGTCTCTCCCAAAAAGACAGACTTTCAGATAGGCCAACTCCTTGCGGACTTGGAGTCTGCAATCTTGTTCACTCCAACTCATTGCTGGGACCTACTCAGATCCAAATGTACCAATATTTTAACGAATAATCTTCTAAACAACCACCCAATCTCTCCGATTGTTAAACAACTACAAAACCAATTTCTAAATTCTAAAAAATTCATCAATTACAACAACAAAAACAGTAAGGACCCCCTAATGTTCATGCCAGCTGACAAAGGTCAAATAACTGTGGCTATCAACAAGTCACAATACGTCTCTAAATCCCTTGAGTTGATCAACGATGAGCCTACATACATCCATCTAAATAAAAACCCTACAAGTAGTATTCAACGGAAAAACAACAGTATAATTAGAGATCTCAAACGCAATAATTGCATAGATGACAACACTGTTAAGAAACTTACGTGCTACAATGGTGTTTGCCCTAAATTCTACTCTCTAGTCAAAATCCATAAATCAGGTTTTCCTGATAGACCGATTGTCTCTTTCACTGGCTCACCTACTTACAGGTGTCGTCATACATGGCAAACATTTTGACGCTGTCCTTTGCCCATAGAACCGGCTATAATATTACTGACTCCTTCTCCTTTGTGGATAAAAGCAAACACCGTTTATTGCTTCCGGGTTATGTCCTGATCTCATTTGATGTGATATCACTTTTTACGAACATTCCACGTGAGAGGAGGATGAGGTCATTCGCCACACGAATATGGATAGAGATACGTTTATAGACATTATCATTTTTCTGTTCGATTCATCTTCCTTTGTTTTCGACGAAAAATATTATCGCCAAACGTCTGGAACGCCGATGGGGAGTCCCTTGAACCCCATTTTAGCCCAAATAGTCATGGACGAACTAATAACGGTCTTCTTACAATACTATCTATGTGAGTGGTATGTTATTTATGCCAAATTATGAGTATGCATCCAAAAGATACAGCAATATTGTTTCCTTTCATTCAATCAGCCTCATAAGGCATTAACAAAAATTGTTCCAACTAGGGAATACATGTTCTCGTACTTACAAAATTTGGAGAATTCAAAATCTGTCTTATAATATACCAATATAAATTTACTAATACGGAAACATTAAAATAAACCTCAAGGTACTTCACACACATTTACACCAGACACATTGCAATTTAATATCGGTTGTTTTGTTATAGGTATCCTCCATTTCAGTTATTACTGTAGCTGCAGTCATATTAATATCGTAATTAAACCTTTTAAAGATAAATACTATATCTTAATTTATAATATCAGTAACGGTACCTATATACGTATTTCAAACTATTAAATCGTAATGCTTTCGACGGCCCCGTTTATACGATATTAGGTGTTAATTACACTTTAATTATTAAACTTGCATGCCAGTTGAAGGAAGTGCTAAATATTACTAGAATAAATAACAAAGACGTGTTATAAAATATGCGTACAAGTCTGTAACACTTAGGATTTATTTTAAAGAGACAAGTTAATGTGAGAACATATGCAAGAATTACGAAAAACGTTACTTTTAAAAATACAATAAATCCTGGTATGTTTACAATCCGCAGAACAAGTACTATAAATCACTACAATCCTCCAGAAAGAGACATCGGCTGCAAAAAAAGAGGTAAACGCGAATCGCGTCAGTTAAAAATATAATTGACCTAAAACGCGTTCTTATAACTAACCTCCTCATCCTCGTCTTCTGCGTGGTCGTCTTCTTCTGTTGTTGTGGAATTACAAACATGGCTTTCGCCTATTACTCGATCTGACCTATATAAACACTTTAATCGTGGTAGGCATAGTATGTAATACACCTAATTGCGTTTATTACGAAATGCGCATTGTTTAAAGTATGTAGATTCTGCAGATTTTATTCAAACGAAGACCTTCTGTCATGAAACGTATGCAGATGTTTTTATCCTGTTGTTCTCGATTGTCGCTAAATCATTAATTTTTTTTCAGCTGACCGTGTTCCGGTTATAATATTTTATGAAACAACACGCGTTTTAAGAATTCGTTTAATATGTAGGCACGTAAGTTGTATCAGTGTTTATCAAAAAAGGTAATTTAATCGGTATTACCAACAAAGTGAAGAACATATTTTTTATACAAGATTATTCAAATGTATCGGAACAAAAATTTTTCAAACGAGAGGTTGTTATTAAGGAATGTATTGTAGATACATTTTTAAGCGAAACAGCCTTTATAGTTTTGCATTTTTTAAAGTACATTTATGCGTGTTTCTCTGCCTTAAAATAACAAATTAAATAATTCAAATTCAAATGTCAGTTATACTGCAAACTTGTCAATCTAAAAATAAACTTACACATTGCATGATTATTTAGAAATAATTCAAGAACCTCTTACTTTCCGTGAAAAACGGTAATAAAATGTTCTTTCTTATTTTTCGCGGAGACTCATTTTAAGTAAACAATATGGTATATTTCCATTAAAAAAAATCTTTTATCGATTTTATTTTTCAAAATTGTAACATATCAAAATCTTGTTTTGCATCAGTTTTGCCCACCTTTTGTTAGTAAACTAACAAGGTTCTACTACAATATCAGTCCAAAAAAATGATACAAGATAGATGCATAATTATAAACACAAAGGTATTTTAAAGCCTCCCGCGGATTTCAAAAAATTACAGGAGGTGTCATATTGTCAAGTAACTGTATGTATTCGTCAATTTGTATTACGCAACTGGTTCAACTTATACATGTTCGAGCTTTCTAGTGGAAATGGAAAGTAAGGTTTCTTTACACTTCCGTTAAATAACATCGAAACCGGTGAAATCTTGAAAAACAGACAAGCGTTTCAAAAGCATCATGACTAGAAAAATTTTGATTATAGACAACATTGTGAACTTTATAATCCCATTTCGTTTCGAGAATTATAACACACCTTAAAGAATCAATGCATCAATAAGGAAAAGTAAGTAATGTACCAGCTTTGTTTTTTACTGCTGTCGAAGATGCACAGCTCAGTGAAATATAAACAAATCATGTTATAAAATAGCCCATTTAGGTATTAGGAACCAAATAAAACTGAGATAAAAACTGAATATAGCATTATATTGAAGCAAATTATATGTAATGTATTGCGATAAAAAGTAGGATAATGTTGCCCTTGTTCATCACTATACCTCATTTCAAAAAAAGAAAGACAAAATTCTGAACAGACCCCAGTGATAGTTATTTCTTATTGGTTAAGAACAAGGCAAAATCACACCGCACCGTATAACATTCGCGTTATGCTATCAAACGTCAAATATTTTGACATCTTTGACATTATTTATATTACATTTACGTTTCTTGACTTTTGTTTGTCATTATTATATTACTTAATACCGCTATTTTGCGGAGTAGATTAGTTCTTTTAGAGCTTTGATTTGAAGATTAATAGATTATGTAAGTAATATGCAAATACAGCGAACTTCAATTGTACTAAAATTACAATTCTTTAGTTGTTGATTTCAAGCACATAATATGGATGCGAAACCAAGCACCAGTACTCCTAAAAGCATAGGTGCGTATTCTCTTCTAAAGAAACGGGAGAAAGCAAGTCACTCGAATAGCGCTGAAAAGCAGAATATTATCAATGCTTACAAAAAAATTGTAACGGATACACCTGGCATAAGAAAAGGTGACATGATAAAGCAGTTTTCCCAAGTACTAAGTCCCCCTTTTTTTTTCAACAAATAAATTAAATAAAAATAATAATGAAGAGAGTAGTTTTTTATAAATAATAAGTTTCGCGTAGTTCATGTTAATGTTCAATGTATTTTTAACAAGTTGGACTGTTTAGAAATTTTTTTATGTGAAAAAGATCCGGATATATTGTGTGTGTCGGAACATTGGGGTGACGATATGAAAGTAGAAAGCTTAGGAATTATCGGGTATAAATTAATAAGTAAATATTGTCGGAAAAGTACTATTCACGGCGGCACAGCAATTTTTGCAAAGAATTGCTTACATATATTTAACGTCAATTCCATTGATTCCTTGAATGTTGAAAAGGAAATTGAAATTTGTTCTGCTTTTTTCACAGCACTTAACAAAAAAATTGGTCTATTGTCTGTCTATCGTCCTCCCAATGGTAATCTAGATATATTTTTAACGAATCTTTCACTAGCCCTAAATAAACTATACGAAAAATATGACCATATTATACTAGTAGGGGATATAAATATTGATGCTTTAAAAACGTCTATAAATTTGGATTTGATGTCGGATATTTTGGATGCATATAAGATGATCAATTTAATAGACAAACCTACGCGAATTTTTACAAATAAATTTGGAGACCGCTCCGAATCCGCAATAGATTGTGTTGCTACGAATCTGCCGGTTTCATGCTTGTCGTGTTGTTCTGTGCAGCCAAACTTGGGGGATCACTTGGCCCAGATTCTTGATGTGGAGCTAGGTATAACTGCGGAAGATGTCGACTGCTGTCCGCAGTCCATAGAGATGAGAAGTTTAGGTGCCTCAAACATAAAGGAACTTAAATATCGTTTGGACAACAATGATTGGTGTAGTTTGTATACTCAGTCTAATGTTGACGATGCCACTGAAGAGTTCATGAGCTCGATTTTGTGGTGTTTTGAAGTATCTTGTCCAGTTAAGCAAAAAAAAGTGCTAAGTACTAGAGCTCCGAACCAGAAATGGATAAATAATGATGTTAAGACTAGCTCCAACGAGTTGCGTAACTTGTTTTGGCTTAAGCAAAATTTGAAATCACCATTATTGAACAGTTTGTACATAGAAAGGAAAAAACAGCACAATAAACTCATCGCAGAAGCAAAACGCAACTATTATGAAACAAAAATAAATCTTTCTTCTAACAAAACCAAAACCTTATGGAGAATAGTGAATGATAGATTGAAGCCGGACAACAGATGCAGACCCTCAATTAACCTGACCAGGAATAATATTTTGATTAGGGATGCCCGGGAGATATCGCAGGAGTTTGGGGACTATTTTTCGTCGGTCGCGGGAGGGATGGTTGCTGATCAGTTCGGCACTTCTACTTTACATCCTGTTGCTGTTTGCCCTGCACCTTGTAGTTCCTTCACTTTTGGTCCGGTTTGTGCTGAGGATATCATTGCCGTAGTCAACAAAATACCGAATAAGACCTCATATGGTGACGATGGGATCAGTAGTCATTTACTCAAACAAATTATTGGTCATATAGCTGAGTATCTAGCCTTTGTGGTCAATATGTCTTTCAGCACGGGCAAATTCCCAACGCCGTGGAAGACAGCAATTGTTGTGCCCGTCCATAAGAGAGGTAGTGAATTTGACATAATGAATTATCGACCCATTTCAATTATAGGTACATTTTCAAAAGTAGTTGAACGCGTGGCTTACAATCAGCTGTCTTCTTTCTTGTGTAAACATAATGTAATATCTAGTAAACAGCACGGCTTCAGACAACATAAATCTACGGAAACGGCGTTGATAGACTTGACGCAATATATATACAAAAATATGGATGCGCGTAAATATGTTGCCGGTATCTTTTTTGATTTGACTCGTGCATTCGATTGTATTGATTCTAAGATATTGTGTCATAAATTGAATCAGTCAGGTATTCGTGGTTTGGCACTTGACTGGATAAACTCATATTTATCCAAGAGGCAAATGAAGGTCAAAGTAAGCAACTCCTTCTCCGACAAATTTAGTGTGGAGTTGGGTGTACCCCAAGGATCGGTTCTGGGTCCATTGTTATTTCTGATCGCTATCAATGACCTCCCTAGCTTTCTTTCGGATGGCTCTTTAGTACTATTTGCTGATGATGCTTCAATAGCGCTCGCGTCTGATACTTCGGAAGGACTTTTGGGTGCAGTAAACCAAACAATAACTGAAATGTCAAACTGGTGCGAGATGAATCGATTAATTTTAAATAATGACAAAACATCTGTAGTATACTTTCACAAAAAACGTATCATCCCAATTGACGATTTGTTTGTACCATCTACCAAAGTTTTAGGTATTTTTATGGACGATGACCTAACGTTTGAGAGTCATATTCAGTACCTTGCCAAAAAACTAAATTCTGCCTATTATGCAATTTTACAACTTAAGTCCACCCTAGATATACGAAGCCTGATAAACGTGTATTATGCTATGGTATACTCCATTATATCTTATAATATAATTATCTGGGGTCAAGCTGTGAACTGGCATAGAATATTCATAGCACAGAAGCGTATCATACGCCTGATTTTCAATATTAAACATCGTGATAGTTGTCGAGAGATATTCAAAAAATATAATATCTTAACGTTTTCTTCTATATATATATATCGTTGTGTCGTATTTGCCAGGGAAAACTTGAGTAAATTTAATGAATTTTTGCCGGATCACGCGTACCAGACGAGAAGTCGAGACATATGGGTTGTACCTCGTCACGGTACGTCTTTATTTCGTAGGTCCCCTGAGTTTGCGTGCATACAGATCTATAACCAACTTCCGGACCAAATCAGAAACGTGGCAACTATAAAAGGTTTTAAAATGCGAACAAAGGAGTATCTGACTGAGAATTGTTTTTACAATTTACATGAGTATGGGGTTAGTGAAACGTAATGTGAGTGTGGAAATTTTATTATAAAGTTGTTCTTATTGTAATATTGACATATTCTATCCTGTAAAGGCTAAGGAATAAAGTAATATTATTATTATTATTATAACATGTGTTTTTTAGACAAATTTACTTTTACTTTCATGTGTTGTAACTACATTTACCATTCTGTTGCTTTAACTGTGGATTTATCTCTGAAGAATCCATACACAATTTAATTTGGTACAAACTTCATATTTCAGACATTTAAATTTAATTTTCCGCCTAAAATTGATTATACCAGTTTTATAGGTTGTAATTTGGACTGGAGGTTTGTTCAGGATTTTGTCTCTCTCTTTTTGGAATAAGGTATAGCATTGATTTCGATGTTTTCGCGAGTAGCGTGGTGAACGAAACCAGCAAACATTACGAGTTGTAACGCTTCTTGTGACCAAACAAAACAGAGAAGCATAACTGATTAGTCAAAAGCTGGACTGAAAAAATGTATGCAACTATATAAATATTAAGATAACAGTATAATTTGTTCACGTTCTCTCGAGAGCAGCGTTGTTTGTACGCGAAAATAGAACAGCTCAACAAAATAGTATTGTGTATACATATCAGAATGCCCTCTTGCGCTTGAACATATAATTTCTTACAAATAATTTGAATCAGATGATCAGAATATACAAAATTGTAATTTCCACTTTGAAAAAATCAAACATGCCATTTACAATATAATTATACAAGTGAAGGTACAGGGTACGTTTATTTTTGTAACATTCGATTTAGAATTGAAGCAGCAACTTTTGCTTACTAATGTTAAATGAATCCATCTTTCAAGTATTTACAAATATTTTTTATGTGGCTAAAATGCACATAATGTGCTATTTTGACATCTTTAAAATTCTGACAAAATATATCAATTTAACAAAAACAATACATTCCCTAAAGCTTCTATGCTCTCTCTAGAAAAATTGAGGATAATAAACAAGAAAAAAGCAAAACAAATATAAAGTTTAAGCTGGACAATGGTCAAGAGTCATACTAGCCGATTCGAATTTGGAATCCTTAAGAAAGTAGTACAAAACTTTGTATTGAAGGCAATCAGAAACCTAAGATAAGGTAAGAAAGCAAAAAACTAATTGTAACATTGTCCACTTACGCTAAGTTACGAAATTTGTATTTTTACAAAATTACAGAGGAAGTATATCAAAAAGGAAGAAATTAGACCAATGGACCGTAGTTGTAACAAAGTATTAGTTTGCACACTCTTCGATTCAATCCAATGATCCTTCATTTTGTTTTAAAAATGAAGAATGTTTATGATGTACAGAAAATGTGTTCAAAAAGAACAATACTGCAATTGATACCGACTTTGAGCTACACGCGAGAGTTCCTCTGTTGTTCCTAAATTTAAAATAACCGTCATAAACGTAATTTATCACATCAACACATGATTTAGTATCCATCGCGATGCAATCAACTTTGTGAACGTCGTTGAGTTAAATAATAAAAGCTAGAAGAAAACAGGACATGCGCACAAAAAACATTAAACAAAAATGATAAGAAACTCTAAGCAAAAGCCAGTACATTACTGATATTGTGACAATTACCAATAATTGCTCAATAATCTATGAAGTCAGTCATTTGGAGTATCTGAAAATTCACGGAATCAGATCTTTTTTGGATTTTTTGTTGGCACAAATTAAATACTCCCGCTCTATTCAAACATATATTTCAGTTGATTGATTTAGAACATTTGAGATGCGTACATACCTGATTTTTTCTCTTCTTAAAATAAAAATAAATTCACATTTTATAAAGTTCATAAAATCCACAAATTAATTTATTAATCCACAATATGCCACGCCAATCACTAAATAATCCTCACTTTAATTTTGTAAACTCTCCAAATTAACTGTGTTTTATTATTAAATTATCTAAGAGCCTGCGGTTTTCGAATGTTCAAAGAGCGTAGTTCTTTAGCAAGACGCGCACGTTATGGTACTACGGCCACGGGTATGAAGATAAACACCACTGCACACTAACTCGTTGCTCTCATAGCATAAGCACACATATATCCATACATAAGTAAAATCATAACTATATCGATAGAGAGCAGACGTTTGGTAATTCAACTGTCTATTCTCGCGAAAGTAACCGTGACAACCACGACGAGTTTGAAGAAGATCGTTCAAGAAGGAAAGGTGCAAGGAGAGAAAGAGAGAACTCGGTGAAGATCGAGCGAGGAAGATAGGACTAGTCGGCCCAAAATTTAACAGGTTATGTCACTTCCGTATCCTCATTTACAATTAAAATTCGGTTATTCGGTAAATCGGATACCCAATCTAATAATAGGTATAAGAGATTGCGTATAACAAAAACAAAATTATTACCTAATGAAGACGATGAATATAGAGTAATATTTACACATACACTTTTAGTAGATTTCTTGATTTTACTTTATCTTGAATGATGAAACGTATTATTATCCTCAGTTAATTATTTTCGTCAGTTACGTATTCGTTTTTCACGCATTACGAATCGTAATTTGCTAGATCACTTTTTTCTTTGTTTTCAACAAGCTACCAACATAAATAATTAAGCTTTTTCAAATGCCTAATTGTTTTGTTCGCCCGTAATATTTCATGGTTATTAAGTTACTTAATAGAAGTTGTAGTCTATGCTATACTAATTGAAAAGTAGTTACATAAATCGACGTTACACCACATAAACATAAAATAGTAATCCAGAGATGCCAAAAGAGTGAATTCAGTTTCTAAAAAGGATCTAACGAAAGAAAATAAAATAGGTGGGTGTTTCAACGCAGAAAAATAAAAGCGAAAATTAAAAAAATTTACGACAATTCTAGTTAAGAAATAATTGCGAAAAAATCATTACGTTGAATTAAAACACTAAACACTTTAACCCACTAAACACCAAAAAAGTTTTAACTCAAAAGAATTTTATCAAAAATAAGTCATGTGTAATGAACTGTGACAATGGACCTATACCGCATTCGTCATTGTTTTCGTTAATCGGAAATTAATGATGCGTATCGGTTTGACCGTGCATAACATTTAGGTTACCTGTTTTTGTAGATTTTATTTTAATTTAGTTTTATTATCGCCTTGATAATGACAGCATTGCTGTTGAAACGCGTCGGTGTTTTAGTTAAAACTTTTTTGGTGTTTAGTGGATTAAAGTGTTTAGTGTTTTACTTCTGCACCAAGAGATCCAGTGAAGAACTTCACGTTGAATTAAACGGGTTAAGTGCTCATAATGAAACTAACCAAGGTTTCAACTGGATCATGAAAACGACAAGAAGAATCAAAAAGAGAAAAGGAAAACTTAGAAAACCGTTCTTGCTGTGATATTTAGATGTGTGTACAATGTCTCATGGCTCTGTTACACACATCAGCTCACCATAAGTGATATAATATAGTTAAGTGTAATCCAAGAGCCAATGATTACTGTACAAAGGTCCCGAATTATTATGAGTCTTACTACTAGATTACCGTAATAGTTTAATGAAAATATATGATGATAACAATCAGAGACTGCAATATATCAACTCAAAGGATCTCTTCAAGAACCAAAAGGGCAATCAACAAAAAACAGAATCGAGCTAAAGGTCTATATGTAGGTTTCGAAAAATTTAAAATATTTTTTAACTTTTTGGTGAGATTAAAGAATTTATACACACATGCATTTGCAGTAAAGTTTTATAGATTAAACGTAAAAGTTTCAGTATAATATTCAGACCAACCATATTTTTGACTAGAAAATAGAGAAAAATAGATTAATATAAATGTAAAGAAGATGGTAAAGCAAATGATGGAATATTTATTATGGGACAGATTTAAAAAAAAGCAATTAAGGAGAAAGGGCACTCTCCAGGTATGATATCAGATCATTAACTTGGCCATAGTTGAATTAACACATTTTTTTATGTATAATAAACATGTAATAATCCTTTCTTATCGCATCATCATTCTAATCTCATCTTAAAAATAGTGTACAATTATTAGCATCCCTTGTTTCATACAATTGCCGTATACTTTAAATACTACGTTGCAAACTGTCTCGCGTGTTTATTTTTTCTTTATCTAAGTTTTTTTCTAGCAGATAGCTAAATTTGTGTGTGTGTGGTGAAACCTTTCTCTTCGATCTGCACTCGAGCTGCTGGACGTCCCCTTTGGAGGAGTTTTCTTTTTTTTTATAGGTGGTTAGCTAGGCCTTGATATGATGCTAGACGTTGTTTGTTTTTCAACGATGCATCGGTAAAGGCTAAACTAAGGTACTTACGAACTAATGCTCTGGACGAGTGGTTATATTCGAAGATCGTTAGCGATACCTCTTGTTTCTGTCTCTACTGTTTATATATCCGATGATAGTCAATTGTTCCTTAATCGTCTAAAATACGTTAGCGATATTCTCTTGTTAATAACCGGGGCAATAAAGCGGAAAGGACGGGTTTCCAAATGCTGGAGAGTTGCCCAGTGCTCACTGATGCGCTTCTTTGTACAGTTGTATATACACCCCCGCACGTCCACCATTTTCTTGTCAGAGAGTTTTCACCTCTAGCGTGGTTTACACGTCGAGTTACAGTGACTTTCTCACGCCCCTCACCCAGCTTTTACTCCTGAAGAAGTTTGAGTAAGTTTTTGTAGATATTTTGTATTTTCATTTAATTTTTAATTTTGGCTTTGTTTTATATATTTTTACTTTACTATGACGCGGTAAAATCCCGGAAAGCCGTCATAACAGAAATTCGGACCGTGGAAGCCTTCGATATCATTTAATAAATGGTAATTATTTAAATAACAATTTTAATATATTCATATAATAGAATAATAATAAAACGTCGAGAAATGCCAATATAAAAACCAAAAAAAGCCTGTAATAGGCGCTCATGGTATATTGTTGGAATTCACCGCGCGGACGAATGCAATGAAAATACATCAAGCATTAGAAGCGGACCACGTTGTTTTGACCTTCCAGGTCTCGTCAGCGCAACTCCGAATGCAAGATGAAAAACAGACATCGATGAAAGGCGATGAAATTAGATCTTGCATTCGGAGTTGCGCTGACGAGACCTGGGAGGTCGAAACTACATAGTCCGCTTCTAGTGCTTGATCTACTTTCATTGCATTCGTCCGCAGGGTGAATTCCACCAATATATACCATAATCGCCTATTACAATATAAAGAAATATAGGAATTACTTTTTGCATTTAAGCTAATATATTCTTTCTGAATACATCTTGCCTTAGTTATAGTTTGCACTAAAATTTCCAAATTACACATATTTATCGTCATTTATTTGCCTACAACATAGAACGCAACAGAAGAAGAAGAATCACTTAAAACACAACACACAACACAACTTAAGACACAAATCTAGCTAGAAATTAGAAAATTCGGAAAAACAATTATAAAAACCGTATACATAATGACATTACAAATCACATATAAAATCTATAGAATTTCAAAGGGACAAACTAGAACGAAACAAAGAAACATCTAAATACTCCTAAATGCACGTTAGATAGATCAAAATCGGGGAAAATCTGAATAAAAAAAGGAGACAATAATAAACATGGAATAAACCAATATGCAAGAGATCTATAATCTAAAACTCCATTAATTAACCTAAACAATCATTATAGCCGCACACAAGTAATAGAGAAATAATAGTCACTGGAAAAATCATTTGTTCAAGCTAATTATTGAGTTGACGAATGATTTTTAGCATCTGCTATTTTCAGTATGTACCAAGTTGAGTTAGTCGAGTTTTCTATTTTTCGTGAGCTTTTAATACATTTAATATAAATTTTATTAGATCTAGCAGCTACATCTAATCAAAATACATAATTAACAAAAACTTAAACATTTGTATTCATTAGCAAACTCGTTAAAACAAATTGTCAATGCAATTAAAACAATGGTATGGACAATGGTGGTTGTATCGAAGTTCACATTCATCGCCGTTTTGTTTTGCTTGCTTTTTATTCGTCGTTTACCGCGTAAAGTCCATTTCATATATGCTTGAAATAATTAGTACGAAACCACAGTAACGTATACAAAGCGTGAGTACTAATTAATATAGTTGTGAAAAATACCTAACGCTATATAATTTGCTTTCCCGTGTTTACTAACCACATGCATACATAATAGTTTCTGTAAAACGCGAATCTATAAAAGTAATAAACATGTTTTCATAATGCAACAAGAAAGAATGTCATACTTTCTCTGACGCACTCATTTTAAATTATACGTTATTGTCAATTTTGTTGAAGAAAATCCATCTCTAATTCTTATAAAATTCAGAAAGAAATATTAGACTCCGGAAAGCATGGATACTTTATTGTTAGCTAAAACATAATTATTTTACTCTATTAAAACAAATTATTGAATACGTAAATTTAACCAACATGTTACAAAACGTCGTCAACTAGATTGAAAATTTGACAAATTTTGACAAATAATTGTGTTTGCGTGTTTCAAAGTAAATACTGAAAATTCACAAGCAATTTCGGCAAAATATTTTCTGCACCGTTTTTCTATGAACGCTTGAGGAGACCTGATGAAAAATATGCTTAATACCCTTGTGTCCTTCGTAATCGATCATAAAAAATTGGATTGCAAACTTCAAAAGGAGTAAACTTCCTATTGAAGATGAAGACTTATCGGAAAGTTTCATGTGTTCATCCCCGAGAATGTTGATGCAGATCATGACATGATTTTGTCACACCGTCAAATTGGGTTAAAACAAACACCTGAGGCATTGAATATGTCATATAAACGCGTCCATCATGTAGTTAACGGCGAATTGAACATGAGAAAAATGTTTGCAAAATAGATCCGCAAATATCGGAATGTTGACTAGAAGCGTGCAAGGGAAAGCATTACATTCGATATGTGTTTGGTTTGAAAATGATTAAATCGTATTGTTACCATGAATGAAACTTGGACACATTTCTATGACCCAGATCGATGGAATCGAGACACTCTGGTTTCCAAGGCTTACGAAGTTTCGTGTCCAAAAATCTGCTTCAATTTTTTGGGATTGTCATCGAATAATCGTGATTGATTTTCTGGATAAGAGTGGAACAACTAGGGATTATTATTCGAAGTTACTGGCCGCTTGTTTTTGCAAGACAATGTTCCTAGACACATTTTGCATGTTACCATGCAAACAATTCATGATTTAGGGTTCGAATTACTCGAACGCCCCCCTTATTCACCAGACCTGGCTCCGGCCTACTATCACACCTTTCCTCAATTGAAAAAGTTTAAAAGGTCGTAAATTTTCGCTCAACGAAGAGATGATATATCATCTCTACTATAGCAACTGTGGAGGTCTGGTTTGCAGAGCAAGATAAAAATTTTATGGATGTTACAGATTCGTTGTAATAAATGTATCCAATATAGAAGAGAGTATGTTGAATAACAAAGAAAAATAACTTTCAAATTTTGTTTGCTTCTATAATAGGCTAAGAATTTTTCTATACCTCACAATACCTATTAATATACAACAGCAGATGTGGTACCAACAGGTCGGAGACCATGCGTATCGTGGCAGAGTTGTAGCAGATTTTTTGAATGTAACTTATCTAAATTGATGGTTAGGTCATAATGGTTTCGCTTACTAATCGGATCGTCCATCTGATTTAACCCTATCGACTTTTACCTATAAAGTCACACCACAGAAAATCTATTGGTTAAAACCAGCCAAGCTTTGGATGACGTACATAAGAAGCATGGAAAATTGCTAATTAGAAAGATTAAACGTTTCTGACAATCCAAAGTAAATGAATTTAGAAAGTGAATTTAGTAAGCAAACCATGAAAATGTAATAATAAGCAGCGTAGCCGTAACCACCAATATCTCTAAAACGGTTAAAAAATGGAGCCCCAATATACAAACTCAACAATAACATCATAAGAGAAATCTATCAAACATTAAGATCGTGAAGGTCGTCGTGACGTTAAAATAGACATACAGAAACTTAATCGGTAAATTTATATATTTCCTTTTTTAATCAACACTTTACAATTTTACACTCTACAATTTTATTTCGATGTTACATTTATGTATAAATGTTGTAGCTATTGCACATACATATGTTATACTTTCAGTTATAGCAATACCTAAATTGGAAATTAAAAAGTGTTATTCTGTTTTACCCCACTAATTTAAGTCTTTTAAGTATTTGAAGTAATCCAATTTTACGACATTTTAAACTTGTATTCCTATAATTTAAGTTTTATTATATAGTCTCAATTTATCTATTCTATTTCGTTTGATACTAACTTTCTTCAAGTTAGTTTATCGCCTTCTTTATCTCACGAAAGAATTTCAAACATAGACAAAAAGTTGTCGTGTACTGTTGACATATTAACGGAACAAATTAAACTTGTTACAGTAAAAACAGAATTAGAGCAACGAACGAAAGCAAACTTTCCCGCAAAACGCACTAACCATAACTTCCACAAGCTATGAAAATGGCGATTTAATTTAATATTTATCGCATCTCTATAGCGAAAACGTGTCTCCGGTGAAGTCTAAATTACGCACAGAAATTTCACAAAAAGAAAAAAAAAACGATTCATTTGTTACATTTGACGGAATCACAGATAAAATAAGGTCGTACGACAATGATAGAATTATAACAATAGCCTGAAATATTACAGCATTCTCTTTAATCTGGTAAAGTTCGTTTGTGTTTCCATTACAGAATCGTAAAAGGAATGATTTATGGGCTTTTCTACAAGAATCCATTGTTTTAACTAACTAGCTTTGTAGATATTTAGAAATGACATCTCTGGTCCACTTATTGTTAAGTGAAAGTATTAATGATCAAACTTAAACTGATTAGGGAAAAACAATTTCACTGATCTCCGTGATTACGCACTTACCACTTTCCCCACAATTATACTCTTCTTACTTACGTGTATATTTGGTTGCATGCGAATAAAATTGTAATAAAACAACCAGAAAACATTCAAATTATGCTGTGTTATATTGGTTGTATAACCCTAAAGGTTATTACTTCTTTTCCAATATAAATTATTTTAAACATATTTCATTCTCCATCTATTTACTTTTATATTACAATATAAACTAAATAACATTTGTAAGCTGTGATAATAAATTTTTCTAGAATTAAAATTAAATTAGTTCACGAGAGATAGATAATTTTATTGCAAAAGACAAAAAATAAATGCCATTTTTATTACTTGACGCTCTTGGCACACTAAAAAAATTTGCGATTTAATAGTTGATAATGAATTATAAATTATTGCGAGTATATATAATGCAATAATTTTTGTATCACACATTGATCTTATAATTTATGGCAATATGAATGTTATTTTTATTTTTAACATGAAGGATGTGTTAAACGGAAGGTTGGTAAGTAAACAGCAACAGGTGCTTTCAGGATTTAACTTTATTAAGCTTTAAGTAATGCAAATTATGATCGCATTCTTCTCTTATTAAGATTTCAGTTTTTAGTTTTGTACCAATTTAATTTAACTGGACATTGATAATTACTTATATATATATAAGAATCAAATTGTAATTTATTACACTTCTAAGAAAATATGTAGATATGTAGCATTTGATCAAGTACAATTTGTTAAGTAAGTACAGTTGGCGCCGTAGAAATTGGAACGCTTACATTGTGTTAAGACTGTCAGTACGTCAGCTCTCAAATATCCCTTAAGTCAACATATTGTGACAGATTTTTATGAACCACCGACACATTCCCTCCACGAGCTTGTATAGCAATGTTTTGCTTAATTGCAATAGTTAACGAAAAGTACACCCACTTAGAGCCACAATCACATGTCGCATGCGCTGTAGTTACTTCTATATAATTTTGTTACATTTCTTATTTACAACAGCCATATTGCATCATATACAGTGTTTGTGTGTTTGGTGTCGTTTACATTTTTGGTTAATTTCGTTATTTCATACATACAATTACTTTATAAAAATTGCTATATTTAGTGTATATATGTATATTTTGTGTATTTTTTTGTATATATTTAAAGTTTTTGTTTTATTTCTGATAGGTATACCTCCCATATATATACATCCTTTGTAATAATGTCAATCATAGAAAAATATAACATACCCATACGTTTAAATTCCGCGCCTGTATAAATATGGCGACATTAGTTTGGGAAAGTACGCCCAGTTGGCGCAAATCTGTACGAGTGATTTAACATTCAACTTCCATTCTCCCTTATCTCTGATTCGCTCTCATCTAAAAACAAGGACAGCTTGATATATTTTTAGGTTAAAACAAGATATCATCCGGAGACTCAGCTGCAGTACAACAACTGGAAAAAGTAATACTCGAGCTAACCCTATCTGTCTAGCTCTGGTAATAATTAGTATAATAATGGATGATCATGTCTCTAGATCGCTGCCGTGTTTATTGGTTGGCTTTTATGACACTTTCACTAAAAAAAGGCTTCCAAAAAATGAATATCGTGTTTTCTAAAGCCGGCTATTAGCGCTAATCTTTACACAATAGAACATGGTTACACTGTACTATCAAACTTATACAAACTTCCAATTTACCAATACAAGTCTCTATTGTGACTTGTTTGCACTGTAGTTTCACTTTTAAGAATTTTTGAAGACGGAGTGCGAAAAGATTCCTATAAGATAAATATCTTTTAATTTCGCCGTCTTCTAATGGTAAGAAAGAAGAAAGCTAAATGAAAGACAGAGAGATGGAATAGTAAGTAGTGTCGAGTAGCAGATGCTACTTGCTTACGTCTGCTATCCGATACTGCATGCCACATTAAGTGTATATTGCACTATATACGAGGGGAAACCCAAACAAAACTGGAACGACTCTATGGTGAGCGGAGTTTTGGTAGTACCGCTTTCTCCCAGTAGATGCATAAGCAGCTAATATTCTACAGTCAGCCTGCAAAGTATCACTGTCCTAGAAGGTGCTGCTCCGTTCGTGTGAATTTCTTAGTGACACTTGTTTTGTATGCTCATCGTTTTTTGTGATGACTGATTTCCGCGAACATCGTGCTGCCATCAAATTTTGTTTTTTACTGGGGAAAACGGGCAAAGAAACATTTGAAATGTTACAGGCAGCTTACAATGACGATGCTTTGGGGAAAACGCAAGTGTTTGAGTGGTTTTCCTGCTTTAAAAAAGGCGAAATGTCAATTGATGGCCAATCTCGCACAAGTCGTCCGTCCACTTCCGGCACTGATGAAAATATGGATAAAATTAGCATTCTAATCCACGAAGATCGACGTCGATCTATAGACGAACTTGT
The DNA here is from genome assembly GCA_023690525.1 of Holotrichia oblita. NCBI lineage: Eukaryota > Metazoa > Arthropoda > Insecta > Coleoptera > Scarabaeidae > Holotrichia > Holotrichia oblita. Next base: position 133,339,572 of record CM043017.1, on the reverse strand, counting down.
GCAGCTGAGCGGAGTGACTTGGCGTTCAATTCAGCGAATTTGTCTGAAAATTTGGGAATGAAAAGAGTGGCCGCCAAATTGCAACATCGCATGGAAGCGACCTGTGAATTGAAAGAAATGTTTCAAACCGATCCAAACTTTTCTAACAAGGTCAAAACAGGTGATGAATCGTGGTGCTACGGTTATAACCCCGAAACAAAGCAACAATCAAGCCAGTGGAAGACTCCAAGTTCCCCTAGATCCAAAAAAGCTCGTCAAGTGAAATCAAATCTCAAAACGATGTTGATTTGTTTTTTCGACGTGAGAGGAGTTGTGCACTCAGAGTTTGTTCCACCGGGTCAGACTGTTAACCAGCCATTCTACTTGGAAGTTTTAAAAAGATTGCGTAACAGTGTGCGGCGAAAGAGACCGATTTGTGTGCGGCAGGTGATTGGGTTTTTCCACCACGACAACGATCCTGCACACACAGCGCTGTCTGTACGCCAATTTTTGACTAAAAACGATATGACTCCTGTGCTCCGTCCCCCGTATTCACCCGACCTGGGCCCTGTGACTTTTTTTTATTTTCCCGAATGAAAAAAAACTGAAAGGAAGGTGTTTTGTGGACATTGATGAACTGAAGAAAAAAAAAGGACGGTGATGCTGTCAGGCATAAAAAAATATGAATTTAAAAAATGTTTTGATCAGTGGAATAAAAGATTGGAGAAGTGCATTAGTAACAATAAAAGTATTTTTATAAAATCATTCCGGTTTTTTTTGGGTCTCCCCTCGTACGTGCACTTAATATATTCCAATTCCGGCAACTGTGATCATTTTTTAATTGGTTAAACTAGTTACGATACCATATTCCCTCTAATTTTATTACGTGGTAATATGTTTGATAGACTAATAAATTGTGATATAACAGATATTCGAAATATGTAATAATAATAATAGTTTTATTGTCGTCAGTTTAAAAAACATCGACATTGTCATCAGATAATATATTACAGTAGAACACATAAAAACATATTATAGTACAATACAATACCCATAGGAAGTCACAATCTTGTAGCCACGAACTCGGATTCCTGATAAAATACCTTATCCAACAAATAAGCTCTTAACGAGTTTTTAAAACAAGAAAGGGTGGTGGTTTGCCTAATCTCAACCGGTAACATGTTATAATATTTTACTGCCCTATACTGCGGGCTGCGCTCGTATAGAGTTGTTCTATGAGAAGGCACTGTCAATCTATCACCGAACCTCGTGGCCATGTGTTTATTGATGTCGCAATTTCGCGGGAAGGAAAATTTATTTCCTTGAAAGAGTACCAAAATCTCGAAAAGGTAAATGGACACCAGCCATACACCTAATAATTCTTTTTTGTGTTACAGACACCTTAGCCGCCGCAGGCGATGAGCCCCAAAAAGCAATACCATAACGCAAGCGAGACTCAACATAACTAAAATAGAATATTCGAAGCTGCTGGATGTTAACGCACTTACGTTGCGCATACCATAGAACGCTGAGCTCAACTTCTTATCCAATACTAGGCAATGTTCCTCAAACCGCAGACAACTATCAAGTGTTCAGCCGAGAAACTTAACAGATTCGACCTCTGCAACCGCACAACCACGGTGGCCAGCTAATAAGGAATCATCACTAGATCTAGAGTACGTTCCGAACCGCAGGAGGCCTGTCTTTCTACTATTCAGAACGAGACCATTATCCTCACACCACAAAGTCATAGCACCAACAGCACCAGCAGCAGATACAGTTGCTCTCTCAACGGATTCACCAGAAACTATACAGCTAGTGTCATCTGCATATTGCGACACAACACCCTCACTTAATGTCATTGATAGATCGTTCACATAGATCAAAAAAAGCGTGGGACCCAGAATCAACCCCTGGGGCACACCGCATTCTATGTTAATTACTGACGAATAATACGTGTTCAAAACACTATTTTTATATCCATGAACTGCAACAAACGAAGTGCGATTACTGAGATATGACCTGAATAAATCATGAGCCACTCCACGTATTCCAATAGCCCAAATCTTTGAAAGCAGCAACGAATAATCCAGAACTTCAAACGCCTTTGTTAAATCGAAGAAGACTCCCAGGACGTGGTTCCTTATATCTAATTCAGCGTACACATGCTTTAAGGAATGATATATAGCATCACCAGTTGACTTGCCAGATATAAATCCAAATTGACTCGCAGATAGAAAATTACTTTTTGATAGGAAGGTTGTCACTTGTATATTAATGATTTTTTCAAAGATTTTTGTGAATACCGAAGGTATAGCGATGGGCCGATAATTTTCAACCGACTTCTTATTATCCTTTTTATGTACTGGTATGATCTTACTTGCTTTCAAATCGGAAGGAAATGTGCCCGAAGAAAGGCAGTCATTAATAATATGTGCCAATGGCATTGAAACCTGGTGCGAAACAAATCGCAGAAGAAAGCACGGCACCTCATCCAATCCCGCGGAATGCTTGGAGACCAGATCACCGATGACCCTCCGCACGTCAGAACAATCCACCGGCATGAAAAACATAGAAACACTGCTATGTGGAATGCTTTCAGATGATCTAACCCTAGGCGTAGGTCTATCGATACAACTGAAATGCTGCCCAAACAATTCCGCCACCTGTTGTGGATCACTGATAATGGAATCGCCGCTACAAAGCAACAAATTTTGCCTGGTACTTGGAGTGTTTCCTGCTATATCATGGATAATCCCCCAGGATGTCCTACTTATGTTCTTACTATTAGCCATCATGTTACAATAATAAGACCTCTTTGCAGATTCAACCTGCTTCCTATACAACTGTTTTCTAATATTGTAGGTGTCAAGTAGTATTTTCTCTTTCGTGGCTTTATATAGGTTATATAGATCACGTAGTTCTATAGCTTTAGCTTGTAAGTCAACCGTGTACCAAGGCAACCTACGTTTAACGGTTACTTGTTCCTTTTTGACTGGAAAAGCCAAGTTAAAGTAATATAAAAATATACTGTAAAACATCTTAAATTTTTCGTCGGCATCAGAAGATAGATAAACATTATCCCAGTTTTCCTCCGATAATGACGACTGAAAAGGATTGCTTCATTTGAAAAACGACGCCTGTAAGTAGTAATTGGCGCAGATTTCCTAGTAATGTTTATGTCCAATACTTGATATTTATGATCCGACAAAAGTGGCTGACCGAGACTGCAATAATATGTGGTGTTTTATTTTAAATACATACACTATCGAAATTTAATAAAACATTTAAATGTTAGCGATGTACCTACAACATCCTACTAACACTTACTTCTTTTTTACTTAGAAAACTAAATTCTATTCAAGCCAAATAGCGAGTGCATGGCTAATAATACTATGTATGCAATAAAATATCTCCTAGATTTTCTTTTTCTGGCAGCGGCGCCTTATTTGTTAGACTACAATTTGGACTTTTCTCTTCAGTCTAAATCTCATAAATGAATTCTTTTAGTGCGTTCAATAGTATAATCTATCAATTAGCTGTTGTTGTTAATTGTTAATTGACTGCTTGTTACTATTGAACACATTCCTGCTAACAGATACAACGTGCGATGAACCCACGCTATTGCTGTATTCCATGCTCAAACTAGATCCTTTCAATAAGACTAGAAAGCACCAAGTTTCCTCGCTCGTAAGCATTGTTGAAATTAGATGCAAATTTAATAAGATATCAATTGTAACCAGTGCTCTAAATATTGTTCGAAACACTCAATAATAGTATATTATTCAACGAGCGTATAATAATGGCTATTATTCACGAGGTGAAGTTTCCGGCCACGAGCCGCAGGCGAATGGCCTAAATCACCGAGAAAATAATAGCCATTATACGCGAGTAGAATACTATACTTTATCCATGACTTTATTTTTTCTACGACCCCATAATATCATACGTATTTCTTTCATTTTTACTATATTTAAATAGATACAGAGAACTGTCAAGTTTAATTAATTTTTATATCTGTCAAATATGTAGTCAGGACCATATTTGAATATTGGAATGTCGCATTCCTATTGGATATAAACTTGCAGCAGTGATTAATGATTCATTAATCTGCCGTGATTACTGGGTATTATTAAGGTCGAGCAAACAGACGTATAATGGGTACATACAATAGTCGTGGATAAAATATATAAACATTATCAAAGCCTGCAGAAAAAAATATTTCCTCCGGTGGTGTCTTTAAGGACTTTTCCTCTAATTTATCAATTAGGATAGGATCAGTTTCGGTGAACTTCAAAATTACCTTTATCTGCAGATAAATGTAATTGTAAAATTCGCTCATTTTCTAAGAAACTAGTTTGTATAATAACAAATGTTCTTCCAATCGCTAATTTTAAAGCTCTGAATCATAAAATTATCTTTGCGTATAAACTATTCTGTTCCTTTCTTCAAAGACTTTTCTACAAAACCTAACAACGTTCTTCTGGCTGTTCTTCCTGATAGTTTTCCATGAAAACTTAAGCATTTAAATCTTACCAAAGCTGTATATATCGTTTTCCTGTCATTAAAGATCTATGTGAATTCATTAAACTTAAATTAAATTAAAATCTCAATCTTATTTGCACTGAAAGCAAACAAGCTCTCTAAGGCGATGAGTACGAGGAGGATGTCCATACTATGAAAAACATTTAATGAAGTCTGGTCTATTTTATTGCGCTACTACGAACAACTACTGTTTCTAATATCTGGACATAGCGATCCGTCAGAATAAAAAAAAACGTTAATACCCTCACGATATACTCGCCGAAGTTAATGTGAACTCTGCGACAACAACAAAAATGCATTCTGAGGCGGTATAACTTAAGTGCGCCCGCCGTTCATCGTACGTGGTTTATGAACTATATACTAGTCTTACTTGTGTATAGAAAAGAGAGTCTGCAGCACTAAAAGTCACTGGGCCGATTTATATTTTCCTTGTGTCTACCGTTCGTTCAGTTTACGATCACATCACATACATCAGACAGTTCGTATAGAATACATATATACAGGACGATTTAGTTAACACTGCAAATGTCAATTATAACATAACAATAAAGAATTTTATACATAAGTAGTAAGTAATTTAACTTGCCCATATATTTGTATTTCGGTAGTGTCTAATCTTTAAGTATTATAAATAGACCTAAAACAAAAATAGTTGGTCACTTATAACCGTTGAAATTCAGCAACATGAAGCCATACAGCGCTGTGTAAAAGGTGAAGGTATAGAAAGATCAGAAGAAAAAAGAACGCAACAATATATCAAAGCCATATCAAAAATTATTCTAATGCCACAGCTGAAAAATTATAGCACAATAGTAGAAACGGCAAAACAAAAGTTTGGAAACAACTGAATGATACATATCATTACAAGATTTAATGAGGAAAATACAAATCAGAACATTAACCACTGTAAAATTAAAAAATTGTATCCTGATAGAGCAGTAAGTAAACTGAATGAGATTAAATTGAAAATACGGGAACTCCAGGGTTTAGTTTGACAACTGGTTCTGTAAAAATAATTATCAAGGTGTCCAACTACAAGTAGATTAATCCCAAATAGTACAACTATTATAATTGTAACCATTTCGCAAAGAATTGTACATTTAAAGGGAAACTGGTTAAGCGTCGTCATTAACTCCGGCATCAAAGAAAGAACCATGCATCTCAAGATTTTAGTTTTGGTATTATAAATGCGCTTTTAGATAATGCAAACTCATAATTGATATGTGTATTGCACAACATCTGGTATGTTTAGAAAAAAAATATAACAAATATAATATAATAATTAGCCAACACAACATAAAGTTTCTCTCAAGGCAGTATGACTCTTGTAAATAATCAGAAAATGACCGTTAATTGTGTAAGATACACTAAAGTGAATTCCATTGCCTTATGACGTGAGGCTAGAGTATCTAAATTGTGGCTATTTAAAGGCTAGTAATTATTCAAAGAAGACTATATCATTGCAAGATTTAGAAGACAAACCTACAATTACTTAGACCAAAGTTAATATAGAACATGAAAAGCAATTCAAATTACTTTTGAGAAATGTTACATGATAGTGTGTCCTTGATAGTGTTCATTTCGATTTATATGAGCCTATGGAGTCACTCAATAGTGTACTGTCTATTCAAACCTTCACTGATGACTATTCACAAAAAAAAATTGTTCTACACAATGGAACTATTCAGAAAATGCAGAGAAATAATTGTAAAACCATAAACTTGTCTTACAGTGTTGTCAAGTTGTAATGTAATGAAAATATTTTTCTGTAGCACCAATACAACAATACGATTTTAAAATAAAACACCCTGTATTATTAGAGATGAAACGTTGTTGGTCATTGTAGGATATTCTCGAACTGCTAATAGTACTCGTAATTCCATGGACAGTTTCATCTCTCGATAACGTGGCACATCAAAAGCATATAGTACCGCAGAGGAACGAAATGAGTGCCGCTGTTTCGCGCCTATGTCTTTCCATTCTAAATAGGAAGCGCTCGTAGTAGAATCGCGTACTATCTCGTACACGAACTTACATATATAATAAACGGATTGTTGTATTTTAAAGAGTGAATCATCATTTAACTTGTTTCGAGTTTCAGTTAAGTGTTCTTTGATGTATAGTCAATAGAAACTGAAGTAATTGTCTAATTAAAGGAACTTGAAGTGGTTGAATTGTAAAAATAAAAAAATACGTGTCTTGACGATTTCAAGACGTAATAAGTTTATTAAGCAAATAACCAAATCGAAACACTAGCCCACCGACGTTCATCAACTTCATTTGAACTTTACGATATTTTATTTTAAATCGATTGCATTTACAAAAAAAATATGTAAAAAAATTAGTATAATGTAGGTACACAAACTTCTAATACTAATATCGTAAAAAGAAAAACTAGCATCCTAGTACACTTTGCTGTCATTTTTCGTCACATTATATAGTAGGATATATCCGAGGCCAATAAACGAAGCATTTACGGTTTGTACCGCGGGAGACCGATCTTACCCCCTGGATTTCGACGCGACGACTCGGTGGTTGTGGTAGTTGTAGTATACGCCACAGTAAAAGATAAATGCATCTTTGAGGAGGCCGAAAGAGTCGAGGCAGTAGGTAGATACGCCTCGAGTCTATACGAACATGAAGCATACGAAATTTTATTTGTCCATAGGAATATGTTGTTGCCATTCCAAGGTAATTTGTAACATTTGTTGTTAGCTAATCGGAAACCTTAATTTATACTTATAATTAAACTCTCAAAGCGCAGCAATTTATTGCGAAATCGATGACACAATGAGAGCGACAAAGGAACCGTTTTTATAAATCCAATATGTCCTATTTTAACCCTGAGTTTATGATTAAAGATGATGGTTATCATAGCATGCGCTACATTTGAGAACCCGATGAAGCTGAAGTGCTCAAAATATAGACTTTTTTGAACACATTGACATAAAACAAGATAATAAGAATAAATTTAACGATGCAAAAAGCATTTTGCTACAAAATTCTTTTGCAAATTTAATATTGTTTAATTCTGGAAATATATTATATCGTAATCTACATACGTATGATTCTTTTACATCAACATGCAACAGTAACAATGTTAATTAATAGTTTTCTTTAATATTTCATCTTTGAATTACTGTTCTTGCATCTGTAGTTCACGCAATTTAGGTTTGGCTTTATGTCTATGGCTTTATGTGTTTCATAACATTGCCAGTCAAACAGACATTTATCGCCGAATGAAACATGATGCTGCAATACTGTCCATTTCGTACGAATTTCGTGTTTATTCAAATGTCCTTGCTTGAATGTAAACATTTTTACATGCATAACTATTCAGTAAGACTACTGTTGGTGTTTTCTTAGAAAACTGGTATTATATGCTGTTTATTGTCAACCACTGTCTACAATTTGCTCTTCATTTAGTAGATGAACTTCTTCCTAACAAAATCAAGACTTCTTTAACACCATAAGGAGCATTAATTGTGCATGTGCAACTGTGTCACTTACTACCTACTCATACTATAAACATATACTGCAGTGTTGCAAATCTTCCTTGCATCATACAAACGCAAACAAAGCAAAACTGTGATTATCAAATCGTTTATTTAACATTTCACCGTGTTTGCATTCCGAACATGTCTTAATGGAAGCCCTCTCCGTGTTCATCACTAACACTGTTCATATTTTCCAAACAAAAATACAAATGATAATGTAGATTATGCACTTTAAGAGAAAAATAACAGCCAATACTATTACTGCCCGTAATGTATAATTGGGAGCATGGAATTCCAGACAACTAGTGTAGCAGTTTTGTCAAAATATTTACGATTGTAAACAAGTATTTTATTGTCAGTTGTAGCTTCAGGTTATGTATCACTGTCATTCATGCGTAACTCTAGGCATATTTTTAAATGTCAATGAAACATTAATAAATGTCAAATGTCAATAAAACTCTGTATAAAAGTATAGTATGTATGTATGTATGTATGTATGTATGTTTATTGTTTGTGAAGAGAATCATATGTATCAAGATCCATTTCTATTAACATTTGACACCATACGACACGTTTGAAAGAAAATAAAAAAATCGAGGACAGATGGATCGTTCAAGGAGAGATGGATCAGAAAGAAAAAATGAATGTTACTATCATATTTAGTATAAATATTGATTATATGACGAATTTTTATTCAGTTTTCAGTCTCATAAAGAACATTATATAGTTTTTGTCCCATAGTCCTCGAATCGATCCAGGTTTCCGCTTATAGGCGTTTGACATTTTCTTGTGTTGTCTTCAAAGCACAAACACAAATACGAATGAAATGGAAAATTAATTTTTTTACTCTTTATATACAGAGCACTACGATATTGTCTCTCTAAATGACAATAATGAGCAAAAGAGATGTGCCTTTTTGAACCATTTCTCCTCGAAAAAAGTGTACCGTCTCTCCTCGAACGTCGAGGAAAACTAATGTGTGCAACTAATTGATATAGGTTTGTAGATCATGTATAATAACATATACTCACCTTGTAGAAGAAGTAAATGCTTCGACTCATATGTTGCTTAGGGAAGAAATCGAAACAATTGATTGGGGAATGTATTGTTATTGTCGCGCAACGAGAATTTCGGAGCATTTTCCGAGTGGATCGGAAAATGATGGTCTTCCAACTTTATAAATAAACGTGGTGATGACATGACCACTTTTACTTTTTGTCTGTATGTTATGACACACTAACACAGACAGCCAGCTCAATCGGTGCAATAAGCTCAAAATGACAAGAAGTGATCCTTCTCTCCTCTAAATCCATCTCTCCTCGACTTACCCTATCATAAACAACCATATTTCTTTCTGTTATTTTGGAGTATTTTTTTCAAAGGTATTTAAAATCATCATCTTCATCCAGGGGTTTAGTACATTTATCATTAGACCTACCTTCCCTAGGAGAGGTGATTCATGATTTCTTTTTGTATCGAGACCGATGTACAGTACTGTGCAATGGTATGGTGTAATTAAGGTCTCATACTCATGGAATGTCAATTACTTAATGACAATCTGAATATGCTGTATGTCACCGCAGACCCGTTTATACACGTAAGTGTATAAACGCCGACCGACCGTTAGGTATGCGGCTCCAGGGAAAGTGCACACACTCCTCAGGACAAAGAGGCACGAAACCAGTTGCTCGCACGTGACCGACACCTCGCGGAGAGGCCCGGCGAACCGGTGGGCTCCTCTCCCCCGTGCTACCCATGTTAGACAAGTTTTCTTGTCAACGTTGGACGGGTCACCGTTGGAGACGCTTACCTCACATCTAACCCCACGGGGCCTAGGCCTCCTTGCGGATGGCTACTATCGGCCAAGCGTGGAAAACGGAATCTGGCCGTGAGGTACAACCAGCCCGCCCGTGAATTAAGCCTGAACTACGGGGACGGCCGGGCAAAAGCCCTACCCCAAAATGCCAACCGCGCCAACTCTTTCGCCCCTCCGGCGATCAAGTATCCGCGGCAGCTACAGTGAAACCGTTGGGTCCCAGAATCACCGAGTTGTTTTAGGATGAAACCGAAGGTTTCCCCAACCAGACAACCAGCGAGCGGACTACTCCTCGGCGAACCGACTTTTATCCTCCCCTACTATCTTCGCCAAATTCTCTCGCCACGCCCGTTTCCCTGAGTGTGGCCACCAAGGATGGGGTAGTGCAGCTGCAGAGTTCTCTAGGTAAGCGCCGTAGGGTGCCTCACTTACCCACCGTATATTCCGACGGTTAGCGGCCGGACACCGGAGCGTATGCCCCTGCGTACGCCCGTTTATACAGATAAAAACTTGGGATTTATATTTATAAGAGTTGTCCAATTTTTTTTGCACACATCTTTACATAGTAATAATATCGGTAGTACTTCGACAGTTAATGTATGGTGTATGTTGAAAGATCCAGAAAATTTACAAGTAGCCTTGCAGTAGTAGTAGGCCGTGTTCTGAAAATAAACAGAATTTCCATGGCTGTTACGCTACTAATTCGTTCCTCTTTCACTAAGAGCTACCATTACGGTAATCGCGACCAAAGAGGTTTTGCTTCTGAACTGAGTAATTAAGGTGACTCGCTTTATCATTCTCCTCTCCTTTCTTGTCAATTGGTTTTCAAAATGAATAATGGCCATCACGTGGTTGCGGGTTTTCAGATAGCACTGTTTCTATATTAACATGTTTACTTTTCTTGCGACTATTAAGTCTGCTGTCTTATTAACGTAAAAATAGCAATCGTGGTGAAAAGTAAAAATATAGCTGTCCAGATAACCAATATACAGAGTGTTACAAGAAAGTAGGTCAACCCCTTAGCCATGTATTCTTTGGGCTAAAATAATAAATACGGCGTCAAAGTTAAGTCTCTTTTAACCTATATTTATTAATATTTCGGGTATGTTTTGATATATCTCTTTCAAATTTGGTACAGATTTTACTCTTATCTAAGTACATATTCTGTATGATTTCTACCACGAACTAATAGAAAAAATAGGGAATGTGACTTAACAGTTTTTTCTGACGAACGGCTATGAACTTGACACCCATTTTTCGTAGCAAGTTGATGCTTTATCTAACATTTTTGCGTCTCATAAAATTTTGCTTTTATGTTTCCTTTACGAGATATGCGAATTCTAACGCTTTTAAAATAATGTGTATATACATATAGTGTTTATTTTTGATAGCTCCTTTGTTGGCCATGTTATTATACGATATTTAATAAACTATGCAATTATCTTTTCTGCAATAGTATATCAGTAAACAATGCGGTATTATTGTTGCCCCATATAACAGCTAAAACTTGTAATATTACCTTAAGAAAAAGAAAACATTACAACTTTGCTTGAATTGGCAACCAAACTAACGCACTACAGTACTGTTAGCTAACACATCAAGATTTCATATTTATTTAAATCAAAGTTGAATACCTACGTATACTAATGATATATAAAGATTCGAAAATATCAACGCGTATGATGCGTAATTAATATAAATCGTTAAGGAACGGTTTATTTTGGCATGGTAGGTGTACGTATAGAACTGGAACAGTATCTCCCGAGAGATCTAAAATTAAGTCCCTTTCGAGCGATTTCCTTTAAATTAATGCGAATTTGTGTGTGCGTAATTGTCGTAAAATAGTCCAGAAACTTAAAACGAAGTTGCACGCGCAACTTAGCGACAGTTGCAGATAAGAGTTATTGTACCTAAGAGGCAACATATAAATAACGTATTTTATTCGTAATAAATACATAAACACCACGTTTGCGTAAATGTAATTTTGGAATAACTAACTGCAATGTAAATTACTCACAATTTTGCGTTTATATTTTATGCAAATGAAATTAATAAATTCAAATAATATATCTCGCAATTATGCGATTTAAACGTAATTAGTTAAAATAAGCATGATTTATTACAGTAGCGAATCCGCTCAAATAATTATACGAAAATCTATATACTTACTGCTTTAAAGACTCGAATGCATTAGTGATATAAATACTGATTACATCAATGGTAATATAAAGTGAAACGGAATAAAAAGTATTACATAAATTACTAAATAATTTTTGTATGAATAGAGCTCTTGATTATTCTACTTTAAAATAGATAGAATATTACGCTAGTCTCAATCCCTGTAATTCACCCTCCAACACGACCTCGATTATCTATTCGAAATTGTGTGAAGTGGTGTTTTACGATGTTCTTTTTATGTAGTCAAGCTACGGTGTGAGTTTCCATTATCGGGTGATAAAAAAATGCTGGCATGTATCTAGTAGGTTTCCAGTGATAGTTTAATGACAGACACTCTGATGCCACTCGAACATTTTAGATAGTAAGTATAAAGCATAAAATTATACCAAGATTTTGCAATAATATTGGTTACCACAAATTATATAATATCTAATACATAGTTTAGAATAGTTTAGTTTATTTTAATAAAAGTTCTATCATTTATTATTACATATATCCGTTCGTTTTTCAAATTACGCTTAAATTTATTTAACATTAACATTACTACTTAACAAGAAAGAAATCGTATTTTAATTTTAAAAAATATAGGTAAAAAATATTTAACAATACGATTTATTGTTCAAGAGAACATGCTGCAATACTAGAACAAAATCAAGGTTGTACAAAAACTTAGCTGAATTTTATGCATAGGCACAATACCCGAGATGCATTCAGCAACTTTGAACTAACATAAAAGTAATACAAGGATTTGAGTACAACCTCATGAGCAAAGAATTTAGTGTTACGATAAATAAATCCCAGCATTGTCATTGCAAAATTTATGATGTCTGAAATTTAGTTTAGATTCAAAACGTAATCCTGTATCCTTGACTATGATCAAATGTGCTATAATATAATATTAAGTATAATATTAAAGGTATATTGAAAGATTATATGATTCACTTTCTTAGTATATGAAAAAATTGTACATTTAGATACATTGATTTGAAATGCTTTATTGTCATTGCACCAGCACAGAACGTTAATTATATAACTTTGCAATCTACCGTAATCCTCCATAGTTTTAATATGCAAAGACATATTTAGATCATCTGCAAAAAGTTCTTTATCGCATTCAATTGTCACAGTAATATCATTAATAAATATTAAAAATAGGAGTGGACCTAAATTGGAGTCCTGTGGCACACCTGAAAACGCGATACAAGATTCTGATTCAAAACTGTTATATTACGCATACTATAGGTATACGATTAAAAAGATATGATAGAAGTAATGACCGCATAGCACTATTAAAACCGAAATAATCTATCTTTCCGATTAAGATACTATGATTGAAACGGTCAAATCTATAATATAGTTCATATCGATCTGACTCTGTCGATCCATGGCATCTGCTACGCTTTGGGCGAATCATAACAGTTTCCAAACAATAGACATCCTTTGAATAGGATAGGGTTAACATCTGGAGATTGCGAGAGCTCGTCTTTATTATTGCATCCAAACATTGTTCTGCGATCGATATTGTTTGTAAATTTTAGCTTTGATTTCAAATGTTTTAAAAATTTCAAGCAGCCAAATAAAATACTCCAAGTAACATCCCAAGATGTTGATTTTTGTTGTGTAATGCTGTGAATGAAGTTTGTACCAGAAACGCACACCTAAATTATTTCATTTTTTTTAATGTGTGGTGGGTGCTTAGTTGCAGTGACTCCGTAAGCTGTATTACTTGTCTGACTATCACTGCAACTCTTACGGTGTAGTTTAGTGTGTGTAAGTTGTGTTTAAATGGCTTTGTGACAGCATCATATCGCCTTTTATGATGCCGCGCTGTTAATCACTTTGCTCCCAACAGCGAATGGCAAGTCGATTAGAAACAATGATGCTCGCGTATTTACAATCGATATTGTTGGCCGGTAGAAATTTGTCTTTTAAGTTTGGAAAATATCAATTACTTAGACCCAATATTTATAATAATTTAAAATTAAAACTTTTTTTGATTTCAGAACAGACTAGCCGTCTCCCAAGACCTTACAGCAGTCATTCGGTGAACGTGTTCTTGAAAAAACTTCGGATTCTTCGGGAAAACACTCGCAACCAGCAACAAAAATCAAGAGAATTCACCAAATAACTGACTACCATAACAACTCAGATCATAGTCGAACACAGTCGAATTTTTGGATCTTATCCGTTACGGCATTAACAGCGTAATTAAACACAGATATAGGTACGTAAAATATTCATCACCGACATTTTACGTACATTAGAGAGAAATGTCAACATGACATACGAGTCGATTCATACTGATATTACTCATGACGTAACGGACAAGATCCAAAAATTCGACTGTACCATCAAATTTATTATAGGCTGCCAAACCTTAACCCTATTCTTTGATGGCTAGCCTTCTTTGATTTATGTTTTTAAGCATTTCAACGACGAACAGCTTGCTAGTGGCAGCGATGAAAGCAACTGGCTGTGGGTAAGGCAGTACTACTACGATCCATGGTTCGAATCTGGTCGGTGACGCTTGTAGCAATGTTTCGCTGGATAGGATATTTACGGCGAGATAGTGTTGTAGCAAAGCAATAGAAACACATTTACGCATAGAAATTACACAGTAATAGCTGCAGCAGGTAGTTTCGAGAAACAAGCAGCTACACTCACCAAACAAAAAACGAGACCAAATACCGAGAATATAATCGCTGTTCAAAATACAAAAGCGTGTTTCCCAACTTTCTTTCAATCTTACATAATTTTGTTTTGTTTTAATCGCATTTTGTTCATAAACATATTTGACATAAAATTGAAGTAAAAGGAACCTTATAGAAAACTGCAAAATCGTATTGCGTATTATGTTGCGTAACTATTTTGCCTTATTTGCTTAAACTAAGTATATCATTTTGGCTAGAGATAATCTTGCCTTTTACTTATGAGAAGATCTTTATAATTTATACCGTGAAACCAAGAAGAAAAGTATTCACTAGAAGGAACTCTTTCTACTATATAGTTGACTAATTATTGTCTTCGGCCAGTTTCAGATTATGGTTTTCCTCAAATATGGTAACTGCTCAATTATCAACATTCTTTAATTGTAGTTTACTCCACAACAAATTTTACATTTTAGCACAAACAACAAAATAAATTTAGTCGCTTCAAATGTGTACGTAAAAAGATTAGCTCATACCTCTTCGGGTATGCAACATTTATTTTGATGAACGTGCGTTTATTACACAACGTTTCGACTGACACTGAAATGGAGTATCAGCTAGCTAGTGCAAGTATTTCATCGATTCCCTTCTCATTAAACAGATTGTACAGTTTATAAACAACGCAACATACCACTGAATTATTGCAACTGTTCGCGATGTTGTACTTATTGGTTTTTGAAAAAAACTTTTTTTCGACAATAATTATTCAAAGACGTACTAAGTTTCCAAAATAGACGAATGCCCAATGAGAAATTATGTTAATTAATTTTATCTGCGAAACAAAAAATAGATTCGTAAATCTACGCAAGCACTAATTTCGCAGAAATATGAAATATTCAGAATTACTAATATAGCACAAAATTTTGAGAATTTTTCACTTAAAATATTCCCTGCGAAAATAATTTACGATGCTATTAAAAAACTTAAACCGTTATTACGAAAAACTCCATAAAATATAGAAGTACTGTCATAATCATTGCAATTCAAACCACGTGTACTTGCAGCCAACAAAATAATTTATTGTAACAACAATGTGGTTCTTGGCGCATAAACATAATACAATGTATTTCTCCGCAACCGCCAATATTATATTTGCAAATACATATACTAGCGATAGTAGAAAAATACATTATAAGATAATTAATTATTATATTTTTTCGCTGCCGAAATTACAATATTTAAAATATCTTGCAACAGGAAGTAATTATGAGTACTAGAAGAATGAAATGATATATAGGAAGACCAAATTTTAGTCTTTCATTCTAAGATCCTTTAATTATTAATTTATCGATTGTTTTGCGAAAATAAAAGTGAAGCTAATGGGTATACAAATTTTTACATATGTACCATCTTTGGCAATTTAAATGCGAATTTTGGATCGGGGAATGTTGATGTTTTGTAAATAAAGGCTTTGCTTTAAAGTGAATTTAAATACTCTAAAGAAGTTCATCAAAGCCTTTATTTAGTAAATGGAAATTCCTCGCTGAAAAATTCGCATTTAATTTGCCAAAGATGGTACATACATCAAAACCACGTCTTTTTCTAAAATGGAAATACCTCAGAAATCTTCAAGCAGCCTAGAGATACTTCTCTAGATACATTGAACAAATATGATAAATAAAAGATACTACTTCGCACTTTCTCTCCACTCATATTCTATTTTTGTGCGAAAAGGAAAAAGTGTCCAACGGAGCTATAGGTTTACCGCTCAGACTGCAACTAATCTACTGAAAGTGTAAAGTTCCTGCGGAAAATTGTCGATGGACCTTTTCTTGAGAACATAATATATTTTAAACAGTTATTATCTATTTATATGCATACCACTACGAAACCAAGAGAAGCTCTGTCGAATATAGAAGAACGACCCCAAGAAAACCCACCATTAACCAAACATCTCCAGTTACACACCTTAATATACTAACCGTTTGGCTTTTGTGGTAAGTACAGTATAATCAACGTAATTTTATTTAATAGTAACGAGCCGATAGCCGCAGTGATGAGGCGGCTACCCAGTGATATAAGAGATCGCTCGGAGAATTGTATTGAAATGAAATTGATCTACAAATCGCTGTTAGGGCAAAGTGATTAACAGCAACGCATTATAAACGGTAGATTAGTGCTGTAACAAGGCCATTCAGTATATTTACACACACACACACACACACACACACACACACACACACACACACACACACACACACACACACACACACACACAAGATCGATTCTGACAACGAAAGCATAATTATTGTTTGTGCAGGATATACGGTTTTGAGGATGGAAAAAAAGAAAGAAAATATTGGATTTATAAGTTATGGCGAGCATGGGACGAAGAAGGTAAATTTTCTACAATTTTTTACAAGGTCAGAGACGATCTGACAAAATTTTATAAACAATTTAAAATGACTCCTCCCTAATTGTATTGTACAGTGTTTGTTATCACTTATAATAATTATATGTTTAGCAAAAATATGGATGGAACCCGAAAGTATGATGTATATTCGCGATTACGTTAGCATCGGTCTTACGAATGTTCTAAGACGACTTTTGATGGTTTTTTTCAATTCACAAATATATGTAGTATCGGGCACCGATTGTGTTCATACCGAGCAGTTGGGAGTTGCTCCTCAAAGTGACTGAAGACAACACGGTCGCAAATATATCGATATTATGAATATAAAAATTTGTTATCGAATGCCGATAAGAGAAATAGAAATTATCGATACATCGATATATCAATATATTCGTTACATCGATATATCGATGCAGCAACTACGTGCGAACAGATGGTGCTTAATATATTTTTCGAACAGAGATCAATTAGAAGTAACAAATTATTATTATTATTCTTTATTAGGTATACTAAATTAAAATTATATTAGGCATAAAAGGATAATATAAATAATGAGAAATATATAGGTTGGATAGTGTATTGTTTCAATATTTTTAAATAAAAAGTATTCTATGTATTTATTAACAAAACAAAAAAACGGAAGTATATAACAAATAATTTTAAAACGTTGTTGGAACTGTAGATTTATTTAAAAATAGAAATATTAATTGTTCAGCATGTTCTCCTGTGCTACCGGCACTGAATACCCGTACAGATGCAACGTTGATGGCTTGTAAACATGAATATTTTTTTGCCAATTGTACCAGTAACGGAAATCTCATATGATTGCATTTCCGCCAGTCTAATGAATGTAATCTAATGAATGTTCGACATCTATGTATTGTATATTTTTGAACATCTCAATTTCATTCACGATTTTCTCCAAAACAGACAATTCAGAACTTTCTCCAGTTGTCTGTAATATAGCTGCTAAACCTTTCTTCTTCTTTTTGTTTGGTATCGATTCTATTGTAGCTGTTGTAATCGCTACAGTTTCCATTCCTTTTTTAGGTCTTCCATAGTTGATTCAACATCATTATTTGACAGCTATATCGATTTAAATCAACAATTATCAATAACAAGATTTTACTATCGAGTAACGATAATTTTAATCGATATTATCGATATTTGAAAATTATCGTTATTCGATAGTAAAATCTTGTTATCGCGTAGCCCTAAACGCGACACAGTCGGTGCATAATCGTATATGTGTGAATTAGGCTTTACTTACACTCTTTAAAATCAAAAATATATTTTTAACTTTATATATTTGTTAATAATTCAAACATTTTAAATTATTGAACACCCTGTATATAAAATCTAAGTT
Organism: Holotrichia oblita; assembly: GCA_023690525.1. Taxonomy (NCBI): domain Eukaryota; kingdom Metazoa; phylum Arthropoda; class Insecta; order Coleoptera; family Scarabaeidae; genus Holotrichia; species Holotrichia oblita. The sequence continues at coordinate 133,321,130 of CM043017.1, read as the reverse complement.
TGCAGGAGCTCTCGATAAGTAGTCGCAGTAAAACTGCAATCTACCACAGACAAAAACAGTTTTTCGTTTTGACAACCCCCAACATGAACATGAACACATGAACAAGAAAATATCCCCATCATGATTAAACAATTATCTAGACGGTGGTATTTTGTGCGGGGTAACGACTCTAGTTACCCTTCCATTGTTTTATTGCGGCAACACTGCTCTTACACACTGGTTTTTCGAGAAAATTAATTCTCTACCTCATTTGATTCGCCTGATATTTAGCAAAATATTATATACATAATTATCAGAGCTCAACTTTTAACCAGTTTAACCATGCATGGAACATCCGACAATTGCGATGGCTGTGATAGAATTGCTTATTATGAAGAGGTGATATTAAGTTTTAAGTTTATTTCAAATTTCTATGCTTTATAAAACACATGCTGTATAAAACATTAAAAAATAAACCAGAGAATCAATTTTCTCACAACACAAAGACCAATACCACCGCAATAAAAAATTGACAGGGTAAATAGGGTTGCAAAATACGAGCCCAAATATATTTTTAATAATGATAAACATGATACATGTACCGAATATAAAAACGGAATCTTGAAACACAACATACAATAAATGCGAAAAATACAATAAAAAATAAATACCAGTCATTGCCAAATCTAATCCACAATCACAAGAATTATAAAGAATCTATTGAAACATCGATATAAAACTTTAATTTTAAACTAGTTAAACAATTATATTTTTATTATTATAGTGCTAGTTTTTATATTTTATTATTACAGTATTAATCTAATTCTATGTGTATTAATACCTTAATTCTAACATTATATATGATACCTACATCTTTGAAACTAAGGTAGTTTTAGAGAATTAGATAGAAAGCGCAGGTGTTTGCAGCTGCTGTTGATTGACGAGAGGCTCCTAGCAGCATCCATTCCTTATCTGTGACCGATGTTGGCACCTTTTTAGATTATGTAAAGCTAACTTTTCCAATTAAACGGTAACTGCTTTTAGCAACTGCCATTTTACATAGAAGGTAATACGATTGACAATATACACATATTTATACTCAATTAATCGGAATAAAATATAAATTCACTCTTGCTAAAATTATATATTTTAACGTTTCTAAAGCACTTGCTAGATAAACATTCGTATTACATGATTTCTTGCTCCATTTCTTTTTAACACGCAGTAATAAATTTTGCAAAAAAATTAAGGAAAAAGCGACATTTTAAACAGCCTAATCGAAACGTTTAGGACAAAGAAATATTCGCTGAGATCTATATAATACCGGCTGGCATCATCATGAGACAGAGTCCTCCTCCATTGACAGAAGACAAACAGGCATAGAAAGAGGGACCTTTCCTTTAATTCGTACGGAACCGTCCAACTCTCAGAAGATGGGAGATGAGCAGCGTACGAACGCGACTGAGATAAAAGAAGACACACCGCCGTTGGTGGGGGACCAGCCTAAAACGATTTTTCATTGGTCGGCAGCGACTTAAGTGTCTTTTCAACTTTTCGTGCGATAGATATCTTGTGTATTTAAAGTTCAGTTGTGAATCCCGACAATTTCGGTCTTAAACGTACGCGAATAGTGTAGATTTTAAAAATTCACTTCTCGGATAATTATCCGTTTTAAAACATGTACGAAAATCGCAGTGATAACTCCTCGCCGGTTTATAGACAATTATCCCCGAATAGTCCATCATCTTACGGACAATATTCGCCGGCGAGGTTAATGGATTTAACAAATTCAAACGAAAAATATCTGTCTAATCTACGGGATATGGCACAATGTCATTTTGGAGGACATATCAACAACACCAACACTTACCAGAAAAATCCATCTAATCAACACTACCAAGAAGTCTATCATCAGAGTTTCGATTGCGAAAGGAAAATGGATGTCAGTCCAGATTACACCAATCAATACTCGGAGTTTAAACCAGAAGAATTCAATATAAAAGTTGAAATCGATGACGAACAGCCGGTGTTGAAACAACGTAATGCAGGAGGGCGAAAGAGGAAGCCCATAAATTTCTCGTCGGATGATGAAAACTCCTGTCAAAGCATGACGAAAAATAAATCCAGGAGGAAATTACCGCAAAGCTTCGAAGAAATACAGAATCAACGAATCATGGCAAACGTACGCGAACGACAGAGAACTCAAAGTTTAAACGAAGCCTTCGCTAGTTTGAGGAAAAGTATTCCGACGTTACCTTCAGATAAATTATCGAAGATTCAAACTTTAAAATTAGCAGCCAGATATATTGATTTCCTTTATCATATATTATCAACATCAAGTCCGGAATCTCCAGGTGATAGTGATGTTATAGGTAACGTTTGCTCGTATACGGCTCACGAGAAACTAAGCAGAGCATTTAGTGTTTGGCGGATGGAAGGTGATTGGAACGCGCATACGTGATACTCCTTTTTTCTAATTTAAAACAATGTACAAACACGATTACCTAAAAAAACGTTACCTTAAAAAACAGTTTAGTATAATCTGTATATAATGAAAATTTTGTTTTCGTTTCAATCTCTTTTCATTTCTTAATAGTAAGCGCGGGGTGTTATTCGTTAATGTTTCTGGTGAAGAAGCCCCCAGTTGTGATCTGTTTATAAATATTTAGTTTAACATACAAAAAAGTCGTATTTTTTTAACGACAAGTCTGACCGAAAAAAAAAACAAGAGACGTTTAATATGATATGATGTGAACGAGTTTAGGACAGCTGTTGTTCTTTTTTTTCCTTTTATCCTTTATTTATTTCCATCTCTCTCGGGCCTATCTCAAGTGAATGTGATGTTTGTCGTTTTAGAAAAAGTACACTTGTTAAATAAATTTTGTTTCTATAGAGACAACGCATATAGGATGTGTTTTTTTAATACATAAATATCGTGGTATTAAAAAATGTTATTTTGAACGCCATCTTGTTTAATTAAATAATAGTTATTTTTATATTCGAATTAATTTTGTTTGAGTATTAGATTTATGTTGTCTATTATTATGACATAATGAATTGATTGAATTGATATTCCAAAGTTACCAAACGAATAAATCAACGCTAATTGCAATATTGCCAAAAATTAGTTAAGAAATCTATTTCTAAAGAAATAATTGATTCTCATGTACGATATAAATCAAAATGTAAATATTTACTACTTTGTATCGTTATTATAAATGTAATTTATTTTTTGTTGTAATAAATATTATTTTTTAAAGTTCTGGCTTTGTTTCACATTTCACATTAAAACCTAAAACAAGATTTTATTTAAATCTAAATTTATATTGTTACACTACTTCAAATATGAATAACTCATTCCAAAATAAATTATATGAAGTTTTTAACCGATAAATATTGGTAAAAATACAATTTATTAATAATTTAGGACTAGTATTGGTATTAAAATAGCCCTAAATAATATCGAAGGCTAAACAAGATAGCCTTGTATACTAAAAAATTATTTTTTTATCAAAATGTTATGTAAAAAAAAAAATTATACAACTTGAAATTCTACTTTTAATATTCTGGAACAAACAGGTATTTTTCTAATATTGAAACAAAGACACTCAATTCTTCTACTGTATTTATTATATTACATTAATTGTAGGGTAATAAATTCAAAAGAAAACGATGCTTATAATTATAGCGTCTAAAGCTCAAGACATTTAATTATACAAATTAATAATAAACAACTGCTAAGACTAAGAGCAATAAAATATTATATACCTATTAAAAAATACTTGCAAAAAAGATGCACAATGTGAGTGTAATAATAGTATTTGATGTAGTAACAATTACTTAATGCATTATTCAATATAGCCTCTGGAGTAAAACTTCCACACATTATCTTAGTAGTAGACATAAATTTGGAAAATATCTACTTAAAACCCAATTTTGCCTCTTTATCTGATCACTTAAGGATTGTTTTTTTAAGTTTAAATGCTCCATTCTGCACAAAAATAATGTTTTCACTTCCCATCATGTTAGTGTTGCAGCTAGAGAATGTCTTAAAATTTGCTGGTATGATTTATCATTGGTAGTCATAGCTGTAGCTACCATTAATAAATCCTGAAATCCACAATCAAGCAGCACGATATACTTCATGCTTCATATAAAGCTAAGACAGCAAATATTCCTTAGTGTAACTAATGCTTAAATACGTACTAGGTAGGTACTTCATTACGTGTTAATGCGAATTCCATTGTCCTTTCCATTTTTAGTTGATATAATATCACCAGTTGCTAAGTCAAAGCCGTCAAAATATGAACAGAAGGCCGGTTACACATATTGTTAAAAATAAAATTTGCTTTTTGGGATTTTATGTAAAATTGTCTGAAAGCCATTGGCACTACTCATGGCCATAATAGACTATTTCCGTCCACTTTATTAATTGTTCTGGTTTGGAATAATCAATTAGTAACTTTCTTACACTTTTAAATCAAATTACGACACGCTATTATCAGACAGAACTCGTATTTTAGATTTATTTTAGTGCAGAATTTTCATAATCTAACATTATAGTTTCTATTCTATGCTGGATTAAACCAATTTTTAATACCAGTTTCATAATTTAAATTGTACCTGACAGATCATACGAAGCTTAAGTAAACCCTAATAATCAAGACAACTGTAATCCATTTGTATTTGGAGTACTAGTGATACAAAAATTCTGATAGTTTGTATGTCAAAGTTATCGCTGACACCTACTTTTTTTTCTATTTTGCAACTTATTTCGAAAGGAATACCTTAATTTTTAATAAACATTCGAAATGCTTGAGTAACTTTAAAGGCATATAAATATTCTATTCCCAAAATGGTCTTCCGTTATTGATTATTTAAGGTAGACATTATCTCTTATTTATTCGAAATCCAAATAATCTGATGCTAATCTTACCTCACATTGAGATAGGTATAGACATATAGATTATCCGTCAGATAACATAAATTAAAAGTTCTTATAGAGAGTGTTGAAAATTGACGCAAAAGTTTAAAAACTCATTTTGTCAGATGGAAACATCTCGTTTTTTGTTTGGTCTGATTATACTTAAAAAAAAGTAACAACATTCCATGGACGGTGTAATAAACCCAAAATTCAACCAAAATAGTGGTTATAGTCGATACGCTTATCTAAAATAATCACATGAATCTTTTAAAAAATTATAAATTGTCTTTTAGAATATAATTTTAAAATTTGCAAGTATGGTATTGCCTGAGGAAGAGGTTAACTCGAAACTGGTAGCACTGCATATTCTGTTTTAATCAAAGTTAGGGAGTATGTTTTAATCAATACAAAATATATACAAGACGTAAAACATTACATACCCATAACAATGTCTCGGTTTTCCTCTTGCCATAAATTCCAAAGGCCCCGTCGGGATGGTGCAGTTCAGCTTCAAGATGTTCTTTATCTGATATCGTCTTGGCCCTGTGTACTAGTGTGTTCAGGATACCGCGTTTCTGTGCTGGGTGATGGTGAGAGTTTGCGTTGAGGTAGCGGTTTGTGTTGGTCGGTTTACGGTACACCTGGTGTCCCAAAGTTTGGTCTTCCTTCCTCTTTAAAAGCACGTCTAAGAAAGGTAGGGTGCCATCCTTCTCCAGTTCCATAGTAAATTGTATTTTCTTGTGTTGTGTGTTGAGGTGTTCCAGAAACTTCGTTAACGTGTTCGTCCCATGTGGCCATACAACAAAGGTGTCGTCGACGTATCGGTACCAGCACTTCGGTTTAAGTTCACAGGATGCGATCGCGGTGTCTTCAACATCTTGAAGCTGAACTGCAACATCTAAAGAACACACTACAACAAAACAACTACAGACTCAAGGACATCACGGCAACCATCAACAAGCAACCCAAACATAAAGAGGAACCAACGAACACCATTGGAACGACCTGCCTGCCATACATCAGAGAATGTACGGACAAAATCGGAAGAAAACTACGCAAACACAAGGTCAAAGTAATTTTCAACGCTCCCACGAAACTATCCACCAAACTACCTTCACCCAAAGATCCTACACCTCCGCTCCAAAATCCAGGAGTATACGAGATTCCCTGCACTTGTGGAAAAGTGTACGGTCAAACAGGCAGAAACATCAGCACCAGATTAAAAGAACATATACGAGATACTAAGTACGAATATACTCTCAAATCAGCAATAGCAGAACACTCTACAAACACCAAACACGGAATCAATTTCGACAAATGCAGGAAACTAGCAACGGAACCACATTACTGGAGAAGAGTTTACAGAGAAGCCATCGAAATACAGAAGAATCCGAATAACATCAACAGAGAAGACGGACTACAGCTACCCAGTATTTGGAAAGGATTCTTCCAATCGCAACGAGGAACTGCGGATACGCTTCAACAAACCGGAACGGTCACGCCTCAAGAAACGCACGGCTATATATGAACCCGATCCTCGATCAACCAGTCACTTCACTTCTGAAGAAGATCACGACAAGATGATCGAAACGTTAAGTACCACAACTTTTCTACACGGCGGAGAACCCGAGAACCGAAGAGCAGCCAACAAAAATGCTAAATACGTTAGAAGTCTACAGCTATGAAACCAATATCTCCAACATCTACCCTTATTTAAATCTATTTCTCAAGCTTCCAAAGAAAGATGAATAAACTATATGAGTAGTTTTTTTCGTAAGTAAAAAACAAACAACTTACCCCAAGTAAATGTACCAAATAAATAATATTCCATAAGGTAAAAATTTATATATACTGAAATATTCCATTGCAGCCAACATCGATGCTGCCATATAGTCATTTTTAAATTAAAAGAGTCGTTTAGACTCCCAGCATCTCTCCACAGTGATCTATAGTGATCTATTGCGATTACCCTCTGATTACAATATTCTTACTGAATTCTAGGACTGACTTAGATTCCGTGACATTGATGTTCTATACAGTGGGAGTGGTCTGCTCTGCTGAAGTCTTAACCTAGCTATTACTTCGCAGTTACAAGGTATATGCTCAACATTCGCTGTTGTCTCTTCACAGAATCTACATGTATCTTGATGCATTGAAGGTGGTATCTTAGATAGAAATAAACAGTTAGAAGGTACGTATCCTTAACTACGGCTTTCTAACGTCATTTAATGTCTTATTCCCACTTGGCAAGAAGTTAGCAATTTTCGTCGCCTAAATTTGTCCTTCAGAAGAAAGCACTTTCCTTTTGCTTAAATTTATTTTCTGAGTTAGATTTTGGAACTGCAAAAGCAACATAATAATAATGTTATTTGCTCGCTATTTACCAATTTATGTGTCCTATTTGTCCTACCAGAATTCCATTCCTCACGGATTGAAATAGTAGGCTGAGTGGTTCAATTTGACAAGCATGCTGTTTGCTGGTTAGAATCTACCTCAGTTTAAAAGTCTCCTGGAATAATGTTCGTTTAAATCCTCCTATTTGTAACGATACGATAACCTTAGGCGTTGTGTTACTGAGAATGACAGTTCTTTCATCTAGCATATTCTGAATATTAACCCTAGTAGCACTTCCACTGAAGCAGTTGGTCGAACAGACAATTTGTGCAGTCTTTTCAGTCACCATACCATAACTTACAAGAGTGTGTTCGTAAAGTCAGGTGAGAGGTAAGGTAAGAATAATACGAGGTAACGATAGTCACTTATTCTATTGTGCTTATACTTTGAATGTAACATACACGAACGGGTAAGGTAAACTTTGGATACACCTCGGATAACGTGAGGAGCTTTTACGAACGCACTCTAAGTAAAGAAAGTTTACACACCAAACTTTGGTTTAATCAAAATAAATCAGTAGTTTAATATTATAAGAAACAACAATTAAAACAAAATATTTACTAAGACATTGATTCTCATAGAAATTGCCATTGTTCCAAATTGTTCGTTTGGGCAAAAATTCTTGTTGGTCATACACAAAACGGAAAACCGTTTATATTAAAGAAAAATAAAACAAAAAAGAGAATGGAGATAGAAATATTCTTCTACAGAATAGTATAATAATACATATGTTTAAATGATAACCCTATGTATACTAATGACAATGTATGTACTACATTCAGCCTACGAAAACCGTACGAACCGAACAATCTTGACGGCTCTGTTTCGGTAAGAACTCGCATTATATCATTAATTTTCCTTTCAAAAAATAATTATCTCGATCTTTCCTCAAACGAATTTAATGACTTTAGAAACAGCGTCAATCGATTTTGGCTAGCAACTGGCAGTAAAGTATAACTTTGCGATAACCGTTTTCTCTAACATCTGTATTTTCTAAGTTGATATTTTTACATTAACCAAAACGATCATAACACGAGCAAGTTCCATCAATGCGAAGATGTTATTATTGGAAAGCAAGAAAATAACACTACTATAGGAAAACACTAAAAATTGAACTAAGACGAAGACTTCCTTTAAATGGAATTTTAGTAATTTAAACGTTTTTCCGTTTTTATACAGGGTGTAACAATAGTGCGATATTCTTCCATATCTCCTTTGTTATGCAAAATATAGCAAATATTTAAATACGAAAGTTGTTTAGTTTTATGAAGTTTATATTGTAAAATTATTCTACGATATACAGGGTGTTTAGTTTGCCCGTAACCACCAGTAACTTTACATTTTTAAATGGAACACCCTATATATTCTCACATTTTTGAATTGCCTGAGAAATTTTAAGACAACTTTATATAAGATAATATTCAGTTATTTTCATTAGTTTGCAAGATATTTACATTTGATTGAAAATTTTGACATTTAGCTATCTTCAGAAGTATGCCATTATTTCGGTAACGGAAAAATATAACATTATAAATCTTAACATACCGTTAGAAGCATCTTCTGTGATGACAATAAACAGATGTAGACTTAAATACGTTATATAGAGTGTTCTAGAAATCAATGTCTTTTTGAAACAATTGAATTGCGAAAATCTCCATTTTTTCAAATTGAAACACTATATTTTTACAGGTCAGTTGAAAGCAAAATTTTATTACCTATCAGTATGAATAAAGCATGTATGTAGTTAAAATTAATGGTTTTAGAGATATTTCAAATTATTTCATATTTCTGTATGCTGCTATGTAGGTGCGCTCTTTAAAAGAAACTTTAGACACCAAATATTAAATAAAAATTTGAAAATTGAACTTTCTTTACTATTTGTTCGCTGTTCTGACATTTTCGTAAATCTACGTGCGTTTTAAATTGGTAGTTATATTTAAAATATGAAGGTACGTTAACGTAATGGATCTGAAGTAGGCTTTTTACAGGTTAGTTGAAAGCGAAATTTTATTATGTATTAGTTTGAATAAAGCATGTATGTAGTTAAAATTTATGGTTTTATAGATATTTCTGCTTATATCTATGACCATATAGTAGAAAAGATAAAATTACACTTGGAATTTAATTGTTCCATACTTATATGCTGTACTGACAGTACTTAAGATAAATACACTACCTATGTCTGGATATAACGAATTGTTGGTAAATCGAACATTCTACTGTATTCATATTCTGTTATATCTTTAAAAATAGGCTAGACAGGGTGAAAAAAAAATCGTTTATTTAAAAGAAAAATAAAGAATACGCGGTAATCATTACATTAACGTACCTTCATATTTTAAATATAACTAGCAATTTAAAACGCACGTAGATTTACGAAAATGTCAGGACAGCGAACAAATAGTAAAGAAAGTTCAATTTTCAAATTTTTATTTAATATTTGGTGTCTAAAGTTTCTTTTAAAGAGCGCACCTACATAGCAGCATACAGAAATATGAAATAATTTGAAATATCTCTAAAACCATTAATTTTAACTAGATACATGCTTTATTCATACTGATAGGTAATAAAATTTTGCTTTCAACTAACCTGTAAAAATATAGTGTTTCAATTTGAAAAAATGGAGATTTTCGCAATTCAATTGTTTCAAAAAGACACTGATTTCTAGAACACTCTGTATAACGCATTTAAGTCTACATCTGTTTATTGTCATCACAGAAGATGATTCTAACGGTATGTTAAGTTTTATAATGTTGTATTTTTCCGTTACCGAAATAATGGCATACTTCTGAAAATAGCTAAATGTCAAAATTTTCAATCAAATGTAAATATCTTGCAAACTAATGAAAATAACTGAATATTATCTTATATAAAGTTGTCTTAAAATTCCTCAGGCAATTCAAAAATGTGATAATATATAGGATGTTCCATTTAAAAATGTAAAGTTACTGGTGATGACGGGCAAACTAAACACCCTGTATGTCTTAGAATAATTTTACAATATAAATTTCATAAAACTAAACAGCTTTCGTATTTAAATATTTGCGGTATTTTGCATAACAAAGGAGATATGGAAGAATATGGCACTATTGTTACACCCTGTATATCCATGACCAGAAGAATTTGTTAAAACTAAAAATATTTTGAACAAAATCATGTTTATGAAAACCAATTTCGTTTGAGTAAATATTTCAATAATCTTAATTTGGAAGAGCATCAGTTTTAAATGGAATTGAAATTATCATTTTCACTGAAGTGTTTTCAATTTTGATTTATCGTTCTCGCAATGTCAAACGAATTATTTCATTAAAACAGTACTCATGTCATATCTACACTCATTTTTTACTTGTTTTTAGAGCAAGTATTTTGCAGCAGAGTGGATTTGCATGACAGCTTTAGCCAGAACAATTAAAATGAGAGACGCAATTGCTAAACTGGTTTCAAGTAATACACCAGATTTGTTAGGCTTTAGTAGTAACGAAATAAATTGATAGAGGTCCATATTGTTGTACCGATGACGAAACTGACAGTTGTCGGAATAAATATACAGTATGTCTCACTAAGTTGGAACCACCATCTTTTTTATTATTAATTTTAGGGGAAAAAGTTATTCTTTATAAAAAGTTCTGCATGTTCTAAAATATAAAATACAGTCATCAGATATTAATTTTCTTAGGTCGTATACGCAGTTTGTCAAAAAAGTTTACTAAAGAGTATTAAAAATTGTTATAAGGAAATGTTGATCAGAACTAAAAACTACGTTCGTGTGGTTCGAGTGTAGTGTTAGTTTGTAATATACTATTTTATACTACTACCTACGTGAACGCAAAAATTAAAAACCCAGAGTTGTATCTTATAGAAAACATCTCCACTTGAACTGACAGGTAAAGGCATATTTTTCTGAAAATCAAAACTCATGACTTCCACTGTAGGATCATTTTTTGCTAAATCTGTAGTATGTGAATTTTCATGTCTGCATAAAACGTGTCAGCTTTACTAATATGCAAAGATTTTTTTGCTTCTAAAGCTCTTTTTTCAACGTCTGATTCTGTAGCACTTATTTTATTCAACAGTTTGTCACAAGTGTGACAAGTATCGGATTTAGGTTTGCCGAAATTTATTTTAAAATTTTCAGCAAAATATTTCCTGAAAAAGTCGTATTTGACAACTAGATTGTTTTTTTGATTTTTCTGAGTCAACTGATATTCGGTAGGCTCATATCTTCTCAAATATAACTTGTGCACTTTGGACACGGATAGTAGAGGTGACAAATAATAATGATGTAGGTTGTCCTTTCTGCTGTAGTGGGACTTGTATCGTAGAAAACTTAAAATATGAGCTCGTACCGTCATCTGTGGTGAAGTAGACACTCTGTGGTGAAGTGGTCCAGACTGAATTTTTTTATAAAATAGGTGCTGCCATGTAGCACTTTTGAGCTAAATTGAATCTCACGAACAAAATCGAATAGACAGAGTTCAATGCTCATTAAAGACAATGTTTTAACCTCAGAATGTTAAATGGTTTTGTTTACAGGTTTTACGTTCTAACAGAGTTTTGGTTAGTCTTATATTGCTGCTGAAAACTCCTCTGATTGAGTGATACCAACGTAGAACTTAAATCTTGTTTTAGTTTATATTAAAATGTTTTAAAAGAAAAATTTTACGATTTTTTCCTATTGTTTTATAGGACGATAACGTTTAAAGTGACCAAAATGTGAATATTAAACATATGGACCACTTCACCACAAACATGGGGCGAAGTGGACCAGTTTTTGAAAAATAACAAAATATATATATAGAATTTTTGTTAAGTAAAGTTTTGTGTCACGTTAGTATGGTTCAATAGTAAGTTATATATATTATGAAATACAATTTATTCTGATATGATGTTCTTAAGATATGCTAAAAACAAAATAGGAAAAAATGGTCCACTTCACCACAGATGACGGTACCTGCGCGATAATATCATCACGGACTTTATTTGGCCTGTTTTCATGCTTCTCCCTTTGGTCAACAGGAGCAATACATATTATTTTCATTGGACAGATGTTTTTGTAATCTCTCGAGCCTGCTTTTAATGCATCCATGCAGGGATAAAATGCTTTCTGACATATTATTTTTTCTTCGCCACAGTGCCGAACCAAAATTGCGTATTTTTTAAGTTATTTCGAAACAAAAATAAATAATGGTACTTACAGCATAAAAGAACGATGAGTGCTTTTTATTTTCCGTTCTTGAACGCGGTCTTTCTCGGGTAATATCAGTCCTTCTTATACGACCGTACAAATATGAATCTTGCAAATTTTTACACGACATCGAGTAAAAGTTATTGAATATCTTTTTGCAGCTTTCGTCTTGAATTTTTTCGACGCATTGCTTTTTGCATTTGCAATTGTGTCCCATTGCTTTTGCCGACACCCTTCGCCCCTTTGTGTTGACATATTCCCTTCCCTCGGTTCTTTTACGTTTTCTAGAAGCTCGTTGCCAAAGTTTATCACATGGTTTTTGCAGTCAGAGCGATATCCACCACACGACAACATGCTTCTCTAAAAAAACACTCACGTGAAAATAAAGCGCCAAAGTGACCTCTAAGAAAATATTTTTGTTGTGAAACTAAAGAATAATTTTCAACGTGATTTTCTTAAAAATTCATTTTCACATTCAATTAGTCTTTAAAATCTAAAGGAATCCTGAAGGAATTTGGTACGTATATAATTTTGAAAAAAAAGAGGAATTCAACACTATTAAATGTCTATGTTGCAATCACCAGATTTTTATAAAGTGACAATCATTTACCACCGAAAGGACCTGTATTCATCATTTTGACTTAAATGTTTCTTTTGTCATTATTACGGTAAAATATCGGCGAGGTTTCCACCTATTTAAAATATCAAGAAAAACTAATACTGTCGTGTACATCAATTCTCTAAACTTCGAACATAGATCTTGTAATATTACCACCATTGGAGTGGCATCGGCAAGCCAAATTCTTGTTCTAATTTTATTTATTTCTTTCTGTCGACTTCGTTGACTGAATGAGTCACGTTGATGTGAAATTATACGTATTTATATTATAAGTATGCGTATATTCCACAAACAAAGAAAAAATTTCAACCGCGGACTTATAAATATCGCCGCTAAAATAAATGCGTATTAACGCTGGATTGAAAGCTCGAACGTGGTCATTGAAAGAATTCGTTTGAAGATGGCAGCGAATTAATTTTTAAAAAAGAAAAATATCCCAGCGTAGTGATGAAATAAAAATACGGTGTCTTTTCTACGGCACTTGTGTAAATAGATAATCTAGAAGGCTTGAATACAAAGAGAAGAGTGTTATATTAACACTATGAAGGATTTAAGATGGCGCAATTTACACTCTGTGTTGTTTTGCAGTATCGATCATGGCTGAAAAATGTGAATAAAATTAATTGGCATTACTCATTACACTTTACACTTACAAAGTTTATGTCAAATACATAGACGCATTTGAGTATGATCATATTCTTTCAAATTCGTTACCTGAATGTATCATTGTAAATGTTCATAAAAAAGACAAATATTTAAACAACACTCTCAACAAAGTTAAAAAAACCAAATTAATGAGATAATAATGCTATCTCAAAATGGTACACTCCAGTGTCCTGCTTCTATTGCCTAGTTTGTTTCCTCTTATTATTTTTTATTATTATTTTTTATTCCTATTAAAAGATCTTCATTATAGAACCTAATTTTAGAACTAATGTTAATAAATAATAATAGTACTTTTACATCGCTCAACACTATCAAATTAAAATAAAGGAAAGGAAAGAAATTCTATTTCACAAATTCTGTGGTAGATAGTACTAAGAAATAAAGGAAGTATGAGAAACAGCTGCATGTACGAGCTAAAAAAAAAGTGCCTCGTTTATTGCAACAATGTACGATCTCTGGAATAGGCCTTAATTAAAATTTTGTAAAAATAAGCAAACATATAAAAGAAACAAGTACTATTTATTTGCATCGGAAAACCTCAAATTACATTTAAATTTTACATACATACAATATCTTAAGATTTGCATTTACAATTTCTAATAGTACATTTTTTCTATATTGATCGCTCAAGATGCCTCTGTTGTGGATACTTCTGTAGCATCAGTACTGTCGTACATTCGGCGATACACTAGACCTGGGTTTCCAAATTTCTTAGCTTGGAAAGGCTGGTTTCTGTGAACTGAAACCTAGCTAGGCCTAAGAGAAGAACTAGCTAAACGCCTATAGTGGCACTCGTTGCCCTTGGATGATTCAACAGATGTTTCAGATACTGCTCAAGTGTTAGGGGAAGTGTGCCTATGATGCCCCCCCGCCAATGATGGCCCACCAGATGTATTTTTAAATATCGCGCGTTTATCGATCGTATACTGTGAACTTATAAAATAAAATTGAAATTGGTAAGTTTTGATTTAATAAAACGGCTTTGGTCTGTGGTGCTTTACTAGTATTATAATCTTAACTGATGGTTCCTTTTGATATGCAAGGAATAACTGGATCTTGTGCGTCGATTGCTGCATTCATATTTAGGTTAAAGTAAACAAAACATACGTTATAAGATTTTAAATATTACTATGCGCACTTGCCTTTGATGGACCGCAGAGTGCTTTCCAATGATGGCCCAGGGGGCCATCATAGGAAACTAGAATAACTAAATAATGTACGCTACATTTTATATAACTTTCTTCCTGAAAACATTTATAATATGGATGAGTATGATGAGGTTAATGTACGCTGCGAAGGGTCGCAAACAAGTTGGAGCTCTTAGTAGCGTCGAATGTGGTCAACATGTGACCGTAGTCTGTGCCATGAATGCTATGCTAACTCATGAACGATGCACCTCCAGGGAGCATACATTTCGCCCAAGAAAAAGGTTAGATGACTACTGAAGTTTTTCGCAAATGGTTTTTTAAGGCATGGCAGTCATAAGGGCCTTGAAGCCCTGGAGTTTGCTAAGGAGAATGATATTATTATCGTCTATTTCCCGGCTCATTGCTCCCATCATGTTCAACCTTTGGACGTTGGATTTTTTCGGCCGCTTCATACATACTATGATCAAGAAATCGAATTGTGGTTGCGCCAGAACCCAGGTAAAACAGTAACACAATTCAAAATAGCAAGACTGTTTAACCGAGCTTATTTGAAAAGTGCAATGCCTCTGAACGCCGTAAACTCCTTTAAAAAACTGGTATACGTCCTTTCAACCCAGATGTATTTGAGGACTGGCAATTTTCACCATCATTAACAACGGAGAGACAACTTCCGAACGACCCATGTGAGAATCAGGAAAATCAACTACAGCAATCAGAAAGTGACCAGCAACCAAGACCATCCAATCAGAACTCATCATCGTCGGCAGTTCTTGACATCTCAATAAAAGATATTTGTCCTCCTCCTACAGCTACAGCAGATACGGCAGACCAGAGACGTGATAGAAAACGTGGGAAAACAGGATATTTGAACGCGACTCCGGAAATGGAAGAATTAAGGGAAAAGGTAGCTGGAAAAAGTAGCTAAAGTAAGAAAACAACATGCCAGACAGGCAAAAAAGCTTCACGTCAGGACAGTTTCAATGATGAAAATAAACGTGCCTCCAAAGATCTTTCAGAACTAAATCATGACGATGATGCAACATGCATTTATTGCAACGAATTGTACTCGCAGTCACAATTCAGAGAAAAATGGATCCGTTGTCAAGCATGCAACTCATGGTGTCACAGTGAATGCGCTGGTGTTGACAATCGGTGCAAATATTTTATCTGTGAATTGTGGATCTAAATTGTGCGATAATTTGAATTAAAATATTTTTAGTAAAGAAATTATATTATTTCATTATTAGAAAATATTTTTTATTTAATATATATTTAAACTAGTAAAAATGTTGATTTTTTTATTGTATATTGCAAAGGTGCCATCATAGGCGTATATGTGCCCATGATGGCCCTTTGCAGTGCCTTTTAAGCTTTTTGGTATTCATAGCAGGCACAACCAAACCACTAGAGAAGATATTTTTCAAAGAGATTCATGTTCAGATCATGTTCAATATTTATAGACAAATTCGAAATGTATTACTATTACTGGTAACAATAAAACATATGCGAAAGTTGTCATTGCTCATATATCAAAGCTCATAGAAAAAGACGGTGGTTCAAAACCATTAATCGTACATTGTATCACTCATCAACTTTATCTTCTTTTGATTTTGTACGCAAATTACTTGAATGTGCCAATAATGTTAAAGCCAAACATATTGGTTGTTAAATATATCAAATTATATGCACTCGATCATTGTCAATTCGGCAAGTTGATTGAAAAGTTGAAATTGAAATAAAGTATTGAACCCATTTTAATCCACTACAAGCATTTATTCAATAAACTGATGTTCCATTTCTAGTAAATTTTGCAATTGAAGCTTTAAGTGCTTTGGAGTCTTATTTATTAGATTTCTGTTGTAATAAAAATAACTTGTGATGAGCCATATACCACACATGTGTGACCCTCTACTTTGTTGTACTCACAAGCCACAATTTGGAGATGCCTGGACTAGATTTGTCTGTGTATGTCAACTTTTATATGCACCGTATGCAACATCCGAAAATGAATAATTTGCGTAGATACTACACCCAAGACTCATGTATACAGGTGGGACCAAATTTGAGGCTCTCCGTTTGGAAACCGTAATACATAGAGTAAGTAACTTCTTTACGTTTTATTTGGCATTATTATTAGAATGTTAGTCTGAAAGTTTCCTAATTCAGTACTCCTGCCTACACCAGTAACCAAAACTAGTTCTGGAGCATATTGTTTTCAAACTGTAGAGAATAAACAGAATTTTTCATTCTACTTTTTATTCCTTTAATTTTACAATAATTTTATTGTATTGTATTTATTTATGACAGAAGCATTCAAAAAATTGTAACTGTAAAAATTGCTTTGTAAATTACTGAAGCTACTTAATACAAATTTATTACACACGTATACGATTAGTGAAAACTAACATGGAACAATTTTCAGCAAAATGTGATTTGAAACATTTTATGTTTTCGGTTACCTACATATAATTTTAAACATTTGTCCTAATTTTTGTTTAAAAAAATGTTCAAAAATTTGAACGCTTGCTTGCATTTTCTAAATTGCACTGTGTATCTCTTCCTTGGATAGCCCAAACAGACTTTGCTCCAAAATTGCAATATTGTCTGGCAAATCTACAAGAAATAACGGCTGAGATCCCTAACTGGTGAACAAACAAATCTCTGGTTACCAATCGATTTCTTTATGAAACAAATATGTATTTACCAAATCGAACACTTGCTGAATAGTGACCCATTCTTTTGCCATTATAAGTCTTACAACAGAATTTATGATGCATTTTTGATCACATCCATAATAGCATCCTCTATTTATTAAGTTTGCATAGCGTTTTGATATTATTTTCTGTGAGTAAACAAAGGCTCTGATGGAACGACCGGCAGTAACATGTCCATTAACAGGACATAGCTAACGAAGAGGTCACCTCCACAAGATGGGGATCTATAAAGATGAACCCCTATGCAGACTCTGTAATGAGGAGGAGGAAACAGTCTCTCATCACATCTTCGTATGCGTAACACTAACAATAAGTCAACGTAGGGTTGCTATGCAAAGCGCGTTTGCTCTACCAGTGAGGAAAGATTTACCAAATAGGCTTCTAAACCTGATCGAGGGAACTAACCTGTTTGGGTAAAATGAAATCAAGCAGGTAGGAATAACACAATAGGCCCAGTAGGCCACAGTATTCGAAATAATTAAAGACTGCCCTGCCTTGATAGCAATCAATCAATCAATCAAATAAAAGCTTGCGATTGGATTGTTGTACAAGTTTACCCAAGAATTACGTAATATTCAACTCTGCTGTTTATCTAGAGAAACGTGAAGTTTCATTTTATGTCTAAGTTTACTCGCCACAAACCTGGTGAGTTGCGTGCGTTTTGTTCGTGTAATGCTATGTTTATTGAATGTTCAAGCTTTACACTTAACCATCGATCTCCTTGTTCTTGTATAACACTAAAATCTGTCATTGCAATTAACCTATGTTATCCATCAATGAATGTAATTTTTACTATAAGTACTTACTAGATTTGCTTTTATAAGAAACAGACATTTACCATGCGTCAAATGACATAGTCGACAAGGATACTTTGTTGAGTAACTGTCAAACGTTGTGCTCCTCGCATTCACAATTATAATAAATTTAGTTTGCATAAAATTTTTTCCAAAAGTCAAGTGTTCGGTAATGAATCTATGAACGCTACTCAAATTAAAGAGCAGTTTATTGATCAATTAAATATTTGCATCCTTAAGTATGCTTCTACAATTGTTTTAGCAAACCGAGTCTTTCTTCTCATTGCTACGGTTGGATTTTAGCTCTTAAACCCTTTTGTCCTCTAATTAGTACAGGACCATCCCCTGTTGTTGTTAATACTGTAAAAATAAAATGATAAAAGAAGACGTAGGCAAGAATGTATATGGGACTTCACACTAACGGAAAATGATTAGTAAATTAATCCAGAGCATAATTACCAAATCAAAAGAATTAAATGAAAATGTCTCGATTTAAAAGTAGCCATACTTCAGTTGAAAAGAACCCTTATTCTGGCAGGTTCGTAGCGGCAAAAATCCTGAAAATGTGCAACAAAGTCTCATTTTAGTTAATAAACAAAATTATCATTTAACTATACAGAAAATAGAAGAAGACTTTTTAAACCCCAAAGCTATAGTTTCATAAATTTTACGTCAACATCTAGAGATGAGGCGTGTGTTTGAAAAATTTATTCCACGGTTCTTGACAGAATACCAAACGAATTATCAACCACAATTTAGAAGCAATTCCAGACAAATATTAAAAAATTAACTGACTGGCAACTTATCCAACTTATAATCTGCATAATACAACAACAATCAATTTACATTTTACAATTTACAATCACTTAACATTGTATCTGCTGCAAATAAAAAGTTTGCATTTTTCCTCATGTTAATTTTAGATGACATAACATAACCGCAATAAGTACTGTGAGTATCCATTTGTTCGGCCTGTACGTTCAATGAAGCTGTTCTGTTCATGATGCAACCAATAGTTGTGTATACATACATTTTTCTTTATTGCTCAAACATCTTAATTTATAGTGAAAAATCTACTGCATATGTTTTAAATTTAATTTTAGATACTTTAAGCGTATTCACAAACAGTTTCGGACTTTATTATTAACGCATTAGTGTCCGCCCAATAAATTCTCTAAATCTCCTTCAGATCGTAAACGAATCTGGAAATGCAAAGGATAATCCCTACAGACACTTTACATATAAGAAATTCAAACCCAACCGCGCCATCAAACATTTAAAAAATGTATTCATCTCCGACAGTGAAAAATCTAATGGAACGCGCATCACGGAAAGAGATGCAGTCAGTTGGTCCATTCCAATCTATTCGATTTGCGGATGTCTGACAGTTACATTTACTTCATCATCGTCAACGTTCATGCACTAATCTACGATCATCATCAGTTAGTTTCGATGCCATTCCCGATACTTCTTATTCTGACTTTAATATAAAACAAAGTGCAAACTATTTGGTAACATTTCATAGATGTAGTTATTAAATGTAAACAATCAACTATATTTCACTTTTTCGCGGAAAATAATTCTCTAAATCGTTAACTGCTTTGTTGTCTGCAAACTAAATTATTTCTATTTTGATTACTGCTTTCGATCGTGACGCATCCTCTGTCTTTCAGTGTTGAATGTTCTGATAGATCATTTTTATCGTAAAATAAGGAAACAAGAAGGCGATGAAAATTAAAATTATTACCGCGCAATATTTTGCAAATATACTCGTTGTGCGTTAATAATGACTGTGAAGAGTGTATGTTTTTGGCCCGAAATAAAACGTTCAAAATTCCGACAACGTCCTCCTCGTTTGGAACAAATTTATTCCAGCGAAGACGACTCTATGTGCAATTTTCAGTAAATAAATATTAAATAGTCTGACGCTGTCGCTACCGACTCTTTGGCCGCAATGTGAGATTTAATCCGATGTGAACGATATAGTAGTACAGATAATGTTGAAAAAAACAGAACGGATATAATTAGAATGGTCCTGATCCTCCTTCTCGTTGCTGGAGTTGGATTTTAGCCCTTAGACCCTTTTGTCCTCTAATTAGTACGGGACCATCCCCTGTTGATTGTTACTATTTATTATTCATTATTGAATGTCGTCAGTAGAAAAAAGTAAATTTGGGACGAACCAGGAGTCCTAGCAAGGTGAGAACGGTTAAAATAAAATGAGAGAAACAATGTGTACAAATGAAACGTGTTTAATATTGTAAAAATAAAATGATAAAAGAAGCCGGAACAAAGATGTATATGGGACTTCATACTAACGGAAAATGACTAGTAAATCAGTCCAGAGCGTAATTACCAAATAAAAAAATTTAATTAAAATGTCTGGATGGTGTTAGAAATTAGAAACCCAAGTTTAGGAAACTGTGATGAACTCAGCCTGATCGACCCGCATGACCTAAGTCCGCAGTCAGAAAAACCGCAGTTTGATAGCTGGCAATGCAATATTTACTTAATTAATCTGAGTACCTAATATAATGTTAAGTAAACTGAAATCGACTTATTTAATACAACAGAAACGGGTTATTCGATTGCCGAAATTCACTCATAAATTTATTTTCTTTGTAAGATAGAAGTCATTTTTTAGCCTTACATAATAGCAACATAATTATATAAAATGCACAGAACACAATACTCAACAAACTGTTATATATGACAGTGGACAGACATAAATAATACTTTCTACAAAGTACATTATACAAGAATCAAAGAAAAATGAAAAGAAAAACAGAAAGAAACTTTGTCTATAGGTAAAAGGTTTGTATATGTCCTGATAGAACTAACACTCAACGAAGACGAAACCATCAAAAACTTTTACAACAAATTGCAATACAATCAATCAAATTGCTATAATGTAAAATATAGGGTGTCTCAGAATGCAATTCGATTTTAGAAATAAAATAGCTCATTGATTTTTGAACGTTTTAATAAATTAAAGTTACAAATATAATTGCTAACATTTATAAATTAAACCTTAAAAATAATGTCATCTAAATGTTCCCCTTGATAATTTATGCACTCATCTAAACGATGTCGTGCATTTAGTATTCTAAATACGCGTTGACACAATATTACAGGGATAGCGATAATTTTTTTGCGTATTCAGTTTTCAAGTTCATTTACATTCGGCGGAGGATTTACATTTAAGATAGCCTCCCAAAAAGGAAATTTAGTGGTGTCAAATCACAGCTTCTTGCAGGCCAGTCAATGTCACCTCTACATGAAATTAATTTTTCAGTTAAAAACATTCTTGCTATCTCTAAAACTTCATTCGCAGTATGCCTTACAGCGCCGTCTTGCTGGAACCATGTGCGATTATCAAACCCTTCAAATACTTGTAATGCTGGTCCTAAATAATTGCGAATCGTCGAAGAATATCGTTGTGCATTTACTGTGATTAAGTGTCCTTGATTATTCTCAACAAAATACGGACTAATAATGCTTCTGGAAGACATTGCTGCCCATACAGTTACTTTTGGAGTGTGTAAAGCGACTGCATGATTTTCTCTTGGGTTTGCCTCAGATCAGTACCGACAAATCTGTTTGTTCACGTACCCGTCTAAATGAAAATGTGCTTCGTCACTAAAATGAGAATGATCAAAATCATTGAAATCCTGCATCATAGTAGCAAAATTAAGACGGCTACGATGATCATCATTCTTCAAAGCTTGAACCAACTGGATCTTATAAGGATGGTAATGTAAATCCTTTTTCAAAATTCTGTTAACACTGGACCGGTTTCGATGTAAAGCAAAGGCATGTTTTCTTATCGAACTATGTCGATTTTAGCGTACAAGAGCACTTACAGCTTCGATATTGATTTCATTTCTGGCAGATCTTCTGCGGTCACGGGGCTTAGAACAAACTATAGAAATTTGCGTATCCATTGCTTAATCAAATTAGCCGATGGATCTTGATTAGCATACTGCAAATTGTAGTGATTTCGAAACGCTCTCTGGACTTGCACGTAAATATGAGCATTTTCGTAGAATGGTTTTACATGACACACACGTTGTTCACCACTAAAGTGTTCCACTGGCAAAAGAAATCTAGAACACGACAATTCAAATGGTGACTGTAAAAATAATCTGAGACTGGCAGTTTGCCCAAGGTACATACAACAAAATCGAATTTTATTCTGAGTCACTCTTTACTTTCACCACATTCTGTACTCCGGTCATGAACCAATCAAGTTTCGGTCAAAGCATACATGTTGCATCAATAGCTAGAGATTTCTCGCTGGAACCGCAAACTAGCAAATCATAAATATCAAATGCCAAAAAAGCCAACTTTCATTTAACAACTCCTCAACACGTCTTAGACCAAATGTCTTTGCTGGATAATGCCTGCAAGTGTCATCTCCACAACACCGAAGGTTTAATTCCAACTGCCTCCGAATATCTCGCAATGGCATCGTACATGAGAGAGAGCTTCTTCGTCACTCTGACATTTTTGGTAAGTAAAATAAAATACAAATGTCCATATTGCACAAGAGTTCTTTCAGATGGTAGTGACCCGCTATTATTCCAAATAAACTGCCTCAGACTTTTCCTGCTATAGGCAAGTAGATTAATCATTCTACCACTGAATAGTCCCTGCAGGAAAGCTTTAATGCTATCCTGTCCTGTAATCCTGCTTTAGTATTCACAATGTTTTATCTTAACATTATCATCATCTGTTAATCTTCTGATACCCTCCTATAATACTAGAGTACCCAGAACCTAAACCAGTTTCACTGTATTTTTACATCCAATTCATTCGAATTTCTCTTTCAATATACATATTATCATCTCTATCAAACTTTGAAAAAATTGTATTATGTCGATGATCGACTATGCTACTTATGATGAAAGTATAAAGATGGTAAGAAAATCAAAAGTTAAACATTTGAAATATTGAAGACATATATACATAAGATAGGGATACTTGCAGGTAATTTGAAGAAAAATTATTATTATAACTATTTTTTATTAACATAAAATTTAATATATGTACTTAATTGCAACTATTTTTGAATTACATAAGAGTAGTTATTTTATTTGATAAATAAACAGAAATAAATCCAAGAAACAGCACTGTGGTGACATTGTTTATCGAAATTACATGTATCTTGAATGCTTACAATAATTATAATAGAAATGTTCATAGTTATAATTGCGAAAACCTAGAGCCGATCAATAAAACGCGAACATGACAGTTGGAAGGGATTCAAAATTGTACACATACATACATATAATATGTTGTACGTATTGAAATATTCCGGCTATTTATTTACGTTAATGCGCGCGCACGCTGCCCGCGGATATTTTATTATATGGAGATAATAAAACAACTAATTTTATCCTCGCAATTATTTCTTGGACGCATCCAGTCTGCACTGACAACGGCGCTCACGATGAGATCTTGAAACGCTTGGGTTTACTAGCGCTTCTTTGACCGAAAAAATTCGTCCGGAAATTGGTAAATTTACGAATCGTAAACCGGGTTTTACGTGTCATTCCCGGCGACAGAATTAACGTATTTTTATTGCAAAATAGGGCTTTCATGCAAAGAGCTTGTTCGCGACGTTGTTTTTATGGAGAGGGAAAAGTATATGTAATTATACGAGGTTGTCTATCTTTGTGCGTTTAGAAGTTATTCCGTATTAAAAAGAGAAAAAGCTCGACATTCCTCTTACTTTTTACCAATAATGTCGCTTCAACCAAGAAAAACTATATACAGGGATTTACAATTACATAATTCAAGTCGAGGAAAATAAATGTAACAGTTAACAAACACAACAGAACGCACAAAATAAGGAGATTTTTTTACACCACACATAACTATCACATAACGCGTACTTAGAAGTGAGGTTATGTTCGTTCTAAACATACTGAACCGAAAAGTATGATGTTCCACAGGGGAAAAGGGATTACAAATCGTGATCACAAATCTTGTTGTAGTGGGGATGAATCAGAATTTCAAATTTTTCTAATAGAACATGATTCATTCGAATAAAACCGGTTTTGTTTGCTGATCAGTGTTAAATAGAAAGTACCTCAGGTCGAAGGTTCACCATAACTGAATTATTGATTAAATTTCAAGGAAGTTTCAAGATCTTCCCAATACTCTATCGTTACTGAACAGTTGCGTGGCAGACAAGTTGCTCGCTGGGTTTCAAAGATGTTGACTGACAACCACAAAACTCGCCGAATGGCTGCAGCGTTGGAGTTGCTTGACCGTTACAATGCTGATGGTGAAGATTTTTTGAAATCCATTGTGACAGGTGATGAGATATAAGTTTAATATGACCCGCCCGAAACGAATCGACAATCACAACAATGGATGCACATTAAATTTCTAAAGAGACCCACAAAATTCAAACGAGCCTTCAACAACCGTAAGGTTATGGCAACTGCTTTTTGGGGCCAGAAAGGTGTGTTGCTTGTGGAGTTTATGCAACCTGGAACAACAATTAATGCAGATTCATATTGTCAAACTTTGCGACGCTTACGGAGAACTGTTCAAAACAAACGAAGAGGCATGCTGACTTCTGGAATTGTTCTGATCCACGACAATGCTCCTCCTCGTAGTGCTCGTATAACCCAACGGCTCCTTCAGCAATTTCAATAGGACATTTTCGAACACCTACCATATAGTCCCGACCTGCCGCCGAGTGACTTTCATCTTTTCCCTGAACTGAAGCAGTGACTTGGTGGGGCAGCGCTTCCAAACTGACCTAAAGCTCAAAGAAACTGTCACAACTCACTTCCAATCATTGGCGGCAACATTTTATGAAGAGGGTATTGCAAAGCTTGTTCACAGATATGACAAATGCCTCAATCGTCAAGGCGATTATGTAGAGAAATAACTTGTATTGTACATTACTTTTGGCAATAAAATCTTTTTTTGTAGGTTTTATGAGATTAAAAAAAATCGTCCTTGTAGAAACATGTCTATTGCCGATTTGTAGTGTTTCTGCATATTTTAGGAAAATCATTCTGTGTTTCCAAATATTGGGACGTATATGAGTAGCGTCGAGAATTTAGAACGCGCGAGAATCCTTAATTATGACCAGGACCTCCACTAATTGAGTTCTCGGATTGGTTCCTTTCCGCTTTGTTAATTAAATTATGAATGGCTGTTAGAGATTTTAAGCCGAGTAATATATAATTGGCAAAGTTTTTTACTCATATAGATAACTGTTTTATTTTCTTCCATGAGTTTTTCGTTTCGCTCAATTTCGACTTTCGCCGAACATTATTCACGTAGATCTATTTATTAAAATTAATTTGAAATATTAGTTACACATAGATTTTGATTGACAAATTTGGAATTAGTGTATATATTTTTTAGTTTTTCCTTTTTTGAGCACCCGTGACCTTTTCAATTCTACAATTCATACAAGAATTTCATAATATTCGTAGTGCGTCTTTTCTACTGGCCATCAACAACGCCAAACTATGTAGTACGTATGGAAGTCGGACAAACTCCAGTGAAGATAGAGGTGCTAAAAAGACTAATAAACTGGTGTAAAAAAATCAAGCGGATGCCGGACAATAGATTGACAAGACAATGTTTGGAAGTCTTGGTAAGATTAGATCAAACAGATGGTAATATACAGTCTTACAATTGGATGAGCCACGTAAATGCATGGATTAGATCGCTTGGTCTACGTATTGATTTGACTGCCAGTTATCGGGAGTCCGAATGGAACATCGATGACATATTAGAAAGGGCAATAAACGATACGATTACCAAAGATGTAGATAGCATAATGAACTCATCGTATACACCGACTTATAGACAGATTAGCTAATTTCGCTGTGGAGAGTAGTACCTAGAATTCCGGACTTCAATAAGGAAAATTAGGCTTGTCAGCCAAGTACGTGTGACGGGCTGTTATCAAGCTAGACCATAATAAACAACCATCTGATAAAGACCAAGGAAATATGCTCCATTTGTAATTTATTAGAAGAGGAAAATGTCCTATTTATCAGAACTTAAGAGAACATCTTGGTGACATTGGCAACAGGAATGCGATGGATGACATTTTGATTATAAAAATACCGACCAATTAAATAAGTTATCCTTTTACTTAGAAGGATTACTTAGATTAAGATCTTTTATACTTAATGAATAATCTTATATAGGTACTAGGTCAAAATATTGCGCTAACGTTTAATTTTTGGTGTATACAATATTTGTGTTTTAACAAAGTGCTCCTTTTTGTTTCTTTTTCTATTTGTGGGGTTTTTCGTTAGAGTTTGTGATATTATTGTATTGGATGCACTTTGAAGCCATTTGTGAAGGATGTAACCCTTTAACAAATAGAGGGAAAATTAAAATTAATCAAATTACTTAGAAGGATTAATTAGTTAATTTTATACTTAATGAATAACCCTATATATGGGTAACTAGGTCAAAATATGCTAATATTTAACTTTGTTTTGGTGTATACACTATTTGCGTTTTAACAATGTGCCCTTTTCTTTCTTTTTTTTTACTTGTGATATTTCTTCAGAGTTTATGATATTATTGTATTGGATGCACTTTGAACCCATTTGTAAAGGATGTAACCCTTAAACAAATAAAATTATTATTATTATTATTAATATACGTAGTGCATCTCAACAAACTCACTCAGTTCTCTAAAAACAATTCAATTTCGCTTCTTCAAAGTTTCTTTGTTTACTCTGTACTTCAAATTGCTTTTTTTATTTTTCTTTAGTTTTGCTTATGACATTTGATTATACTTTTAACCTGATTTGTAGCAAATGTTGTTAAATGTTACTTTTTATTTACTGGATTTACTGGAATTTTTAACAACTTCCGCAAGGGTCTTAGAATGCATTACCGCTTTGCTCTGAATGGCCTTAGAGTACTAGCTCGATGAATTTGTAAAGGCCAGCCAGGAAGTTTTTTTACGTAAGCATTGATTATTCTGTTTTATTCAAAACTAAGGTATAAATAATAATCTTGAATACACATACATATGTATGTATTCTCATACCTACTTTAGTTCAAAATCTTCGTAGTCCAGCAGTGTCATTACTGTTATTTGACATATTATCTACTTACAAATGTTACTTGTAATGACATTAAAGTAGACTAAAAAGAGAGCCAAAATCAAAAATTTCAACCAATAATACGATTTTAGAAAAATAACATAATTCGGAGAAGATACTGCACAAAAATTTTATTTTTAAATATAGTAAATACCTCAAGGCAGTTAAGTATTTTAAAATATATACAACTATCAATTGAAACTGACGCTTAGTATATTTGTAGATCATTTATTTCGTTATTCACTTCATTTTCGTATAACCATATTGTAAACGAAATAAAAGCGGCTACCAGCCAGCTTGTTTAGAGGAAATCGGAGAAAAAATGAACCCGCATCTGTCAGCAGATGATCCAGCACGTAATCCGTGTGTCAACCGGGAGTGCTTTATTTATAAAAGCCCCGGAGGCGCGATCTCTTACAGGTAACATTATTTTATTATTCCGCTAACGCCCGCTGAATGCAATAAACACCAACTTTGGTGAGTTATAGGATCCATAGCGCATACATTTAAATGAAATTTATAAGGCCACACGCCGCCAGATATTACGTTTTTGGGCTGGTGTAATGTTGGGAACGTTCAACCGACTACGGACAATTACGATTCATATATAAGTCTATTTCATAGTAGTTTATGATTAGGGAAAGTAATAAGTAAGGTTGTAAAATAGAGAATTAATGCTGAACGGCGTGAATACTAGATAAATAAATAACTATTGTAGTAATAAAAATTTCTTGCGGCATATAAGTAAGACGCTAGTTTGGATGTTAAAAACGATGATTATAGTGCTCTAGAAAATTCCAAATGAAATATAAAAAATGTGAGAAATAACAGAAACTGTGGCTGAACTGTGGATTGCCTAATAGGGTGGAACAAGTTGGTGATATAAAACGCGTATTAATCCTAAGTCTTAGCTTACACAAGGTGATAAACAGCTCCCTGTGCCTTACGCTATCGTAAATTCTGCAATAAAACTGCATTAACGTTTATCGGAAGTGCTACTGAAAAGAACAGTCTAGATAGAATTTTTACCTTCAATCCACACACTTTGTTCCTTCTTTGTGCTGAATAGATTCCTAACATCTAAAATGATCTTTTCGGCAGCATTTTCAAACTGACTTTTTTAAATCTTTATTAAAACAGAAAAAACTATTTGACTGCAATTCTATTATAGTTAATATAGTTCATGAGAAAACCATTCCGTAATATTCGTATATCAACCCTCATGTATATATATTTGTTTCATTATTTCAAGATCTATTTAAGCCCACAAAAACAATTTCTGAAATTTCTTCCAAGGACCATGTCACAATGTTTATTCCGCTAAAAGGTTTGAAGCAAAATCACTAGAAATTGCGTCAGATAATCCATAATAAAAACACAATCAAAATGTTGTCTAAAAACGGTGCCTAGTACAGCTTACTAATTACAAATAAATAGCTTGATAAGTAACTGTAACACCTACTGGCTGCAAAAAATCATATAACAATAAACCATGTCTATTATTATTGTTAATTATAAACTCGAAAATGAAGAACTCTCGTGCACCGAATTTTCGAGTTAACAACGATTCTATTCCATTTCTTTCATGTTATCTTTTGATATATTTACATTTTAAAAAAAGGAAGCTAATATCGAACTTTAAAAAGACTGAGCAACATTCAGTATAGACAAAAGAACAATAGCGTTAAATGTTATGACAATAGGACACAGGACATATATGTTGCAAAATCAAAATGTGATAATACCATCGTGAATTATAGACAACAGCTTATCTATTAATCCGTAAATTTTTACGTTATGTCGTTTCACAATGCTGTTCGATTAAAATTTTTCGCAATTTTAAACGGAACAAATAAACGCACCACATTTACGTCACTAATCTAAAACCACGGGAATATTTTATTATTAACAGTTGTGGACAGTGTAGTAGGTTATAGCGACCGACTAGCTATAAATGTTTAAAGTAAATATTTAGTTTGGCAACCCTGAAACACTTTTAGGTTAGAATTACTTAAGTGCATGAATTAATGACCTTCAACCTATCAAATTTTTGACACATTTGAATTTAAAAATCAGGCATGTCAACATAAAGTTTTAAAGTAGTTATTTTCTTTAGCAAGATTATCAACACTGCGATGGTTCTAAATTGTACTTTAAATTGTGACAGCTGTTATTGACAAACATAAGGGTCATATTTATAGTCCGTGCTTGAGGTTGTGTCGATGCTTAAGCACGCGATTTTGACAGATTTGTAATGACAGTTATGTCAAAATCGCGTGCTCAAGCATCGACACAACCTCAAGCACGAACTATAAATATGACCCTTAATTAGAGAAGCTTACTCAGCTACTAGCTTTATTCAGCATGTTGGAGTTACAACGCGAAAAGTTTGTAATTTAAAGTTACTTCAGAACTGATGGTCGAAAATTAGTCATCATAGATTGTCTCGTCAGATATATTTTCATGATAGCCAATAACTGAAAAAGAACTACATATACATGGAAATTGCAATCAATCCAACACAAAAAATATCCTATGGTACTCCATGACGTCAGTAAACCTTGTACTACTGTATATAATAGCAAAATAAATGTTAACATTTTGTCTAAATATTTCATCATCGCTCTTTCAAGATGCATAGCGACTTTCCGTAATTTACTCTACCGCGGAATAGATAAACTTACTTACTACTAAAGAACTACTGTGAATAGAATAAGTTTGGAAACCACTGATGTATAATAATAATAGTGCTTTATTAGCCCAACATGGAAATGATACAATAAAATTACACAAAAAGAACATGAAATAATGAATATAAAATAATAGAAAACCAGAACGAAATAGTTGACAATATTCGACAAAGCTTTCATCCAAGGACGTCTTTAACCCACGGCAGAATCGATAGACAAAAGCGTATTACATGCTTCTACACTGCAACCTGAGACAAAAATTAATAAAAAGTTCTGTATTCAGTGAGGTAGTAGGAACAATCTTCAGAAAATCAATAATTATTTTCATAAAGATGATAATTGTATACAGTGGGCTTAAGTGTTTTAGCAGTAGGTACTACTTTATTCGTTAATTATTGTTAAATTTGTTTCACGATCGACATTTTTTTAAATACCCAGCTGCCCTATTTTTCTCTCTGTTTGACAGAATTTTCCATTCTCTATTGAATAATATTACAAAAAAGTAATAGGTATGTTTCGTTAGCAAATTTATATCAGATACAGAACAAACCACTTGATAAATGGTGTATATCAAATCAACGAAAAGGTGTTGAAGATAAAACAAAACTGATATACTTAATAAAAGGGAATTAAATATTAACAGTAGGTAAGTAATAAATAAAAAATATACATATAGAAAATTAACATTTATTCAAAATATTGTTCATTCATAAATAATGAATAAATAATTAATTAAAATTGTTGCAACAGGTAACGTTAAAACAAGTTTAAACATATATACAATAAAATTGAATTCGTGATTTATTTCTATAGAATTATACTAACCCCATAATATTAGAGACACCTGCAAAAATTTCTCTTAACACTTCTTAAAATTAAAATGTCAAACAAACAATTTAGCTACAGATTTACAACATGATTGTATGCCGTTTTAGTCAGACTGCACCATCAAAGTGACCCATAGTCATAACGCACATAATTTTAGACAATTGTGAAACTCTCCGCAGTAAGCACGGAACCTCCAATTATTTCGTAGAAATTGTCTCTAAGTGAAACAATCCAGTATATACACGGAATTTCACTTTTGGCATGAGCATGAACTGCAGTAAAATTATACTACAAAACAATCACCAATAAACAGAGTTAATCCATTATATTTCGGTCTTTAACCGCTGCGACAGTACCTATTAATCCGTCGGATTTCATAAACAAGTCAAAGTCTTTTTCCTATTATCGCACTTTTACTAGAACCGTGCTGAAAGCACCGTACTGTACGATGCGATGCAACGTCTCGGAACGGTCGTCAAAATCAAAAATATAACGGGTAAATGCTCACCTACGACACAACAAAGTGAAATATATCCATTTTGTTGCGTGTATTTGAGGAAAATGGCCGGTGTTTAAGATAAATAGCCCTATAAAATTTATAATACGATAAAATGCAGCGCCTTTTCATTTATGCCCGTAATAAATTAAGAAGGAAAGAAAATTTAGTACCTTAGTATATAAGATTTTTTAACTAAAAGTCTTTTATAAAATTGAACTGGACCATATAGTACTATTAGATAAACAAGAATTTACTCATTAAAAAATAATTATGAGCTCAGCAAAGCTATAAATATGAAAAGAACGGCTATTAAATTCGACTAAATTCTTACTGCTGCACAACATTTCAAATGTTCAAATTATATTTAAAGTATGTCCATGTCTAGAATCAATGAAATTTTGCCACTTCTCTCTAAAACGATTTCCGCTGGTCCACTAATTGTTTGAATAATCATTTCGGGAGATTGCCCTTTATTTTCAATTCCAGTATATGATTTTTACTGACTAAAGAGCTGTGTATTTTAAATACTTGACTAAATTATTTGAGTAAGTTCGTATCGATTTGAGCAACTTTCTTCAGGATATTTACTCTACACACTCAATTACTTCAAACCTGCCTTCTGTGTATATTTCCTTGGGGTTAGTTAAAACACTGTAGAAACCGCAGAGCTGTGGTCGATACGTGTTTAATCACAGCCAAAATTAACCTTTGTTACAAAATTATAATTGGTGCAACTCCGTAACTATAATTCTTAGAATTGTGCTTTCTGGCCTTTTCTATACGAAATGTTATGCTCTATAAAAAAGGTTTCATGATTTTGTTGAAGATGTTACAAAAGTTTCCCTAATTTTCCTGATATTTTCCTTTCCTTCCAAAATCCACATTTCTACTACTCTAATTGTTACAATTTTTGATTTGAATCAATTAGAAAGATGTAACAAATGTAAATTTTACGCTACTTTGTACGTGATTAAACAGAGCACTGACCATACCACTAGTAACCAAATAATAATAACATGCTTTTATTCTTTGAGCTTCCAATATAATACATACACTAGCAAAAAGTAAAAATAATAATTACAACCATATAAAGTAGTTCAAAAGAAAAGAAAGGAAAGAAAAAATTATAAAAGGCAATGAAAACACAAAGAATGGGGCGGAGTTTAGTTTTAACTTGCTCTTCCACTCAACCTCCGATTAAACTAAACCTAACTTAAAAAACTAAAACTACAACTATCATGTTGGCCACGCCGTAATATTAGTCTGATACAGGAATTCTGACGTTTTTGAAATTAGCGCATGTTGTATGAAGGAATACATAGCAATGAATCAATGAATAGCTTAAACAAAACAAGACAAGAGATTCACAAAGAAGTTATTTTATTTTTTTTTATTATTAAGGAATATTCTATTTGCATATATTGACTTTAAAGCAGCATATAAATTTAATTCCTCGCTTAAGACGACACCCAGATTCCTCACTGCACTCTTCAATGGTATAGGTTCGCCATTACCAAAGATGTTTGTTTATGTTTTTCCTATACTCTGGAATCAATCTGATTTTCTTAGAACCAAAAAGAATTAGTTTGGTTTTTGCCAAGACGTAATCGGTAAATTTTCTATATCTTGATTTAACTTAATGCCATGCATCATCAACTTCACTCGGAAAGAAGGACTAATAAATCTGGGTATCATCAACATAAAACTGATATTTACAATGTTCAATGTATTTAACAAAATCCAAGTATATATAGAATACAACATCAACAACACGGACTCCTGTCACGCCTTTTACAACTAGAACCAGTGAGGTAACTATGGAACAATTCGATGGCAGAAGTGTCAAGTCCAATCTGATATAGTATTGCTAACAGTAAATTATGACTCAGAGTATCAAATGCCTACGAATAGTCACGCAAATAGAGCAATGTTAATTTTCCCACATCCAAGCTTCCTATGACGTCATCAACTCTATTTAACAAAGCCGTATTACAACTGTGAGACCTCCTGAACCCTGACTGCATCTCCGGTAAAATATCTTGTTGTGTAACGTAGTCTTTTAAGGATTTTTTTAACTTTTAGATGATACCGCAAGTATACTTAAGGAGCATAAATCGCTAATCCGCTCCGACTGTTTTCTTTGATAAAGGAATAACAAGACGGTGCACCCAGAAAATCGACCATTATTCAAACGAGAATTAATTATAAAAGTTAAATAAGGCAAGATATGCGGGCAACATAATACAGTAAAATTAATATTAAAGCCATCCACACCTGCGGAATTGGATCTAATTGAACGAATATCTTGCAAAAAGGAGCACTGTTTTACCTCTACTTAAGTCGTCAGCACCAATCGATTATGCGATTGGTTGAGATAGTTGATTGAAACCCATATCTATCCTTCCAGTACTTTCTAAACTGCTGGAAAAAACTGTGAGTCATCAGATTCGTGACTTTTTGAATATTAACAAATCCTTACCTAGTAACCAATCAGGTTTTCGCGTGGGTTACGGCTGTGAATCTGCAATCACTCATATTGTCGATGATTTATTGCGAGGCATTGATGATAATGAGATTACTATCTTGGTTTTGTCAGATTACTCAGAAGGTTTCGAATTAATCATTCCCTTTGCTTGCGATCTTAAGATATTTTGGAGTTGGTGAGGATTCCATCCAGTTCTTTTTATCATATTTATATGATAGAACTCAGCAAAACTCAAATGATGGGGTTCTCTCTACACCACTTCCCGTTATATCTGGAGTGCCTCAGGGTAGTATCTTGGGCCCCTTGCTGTATATCATTTACTCATCCAACATAATCAATTGTTTACAACACTGCAAATACCATTTATATGCGGATGATAGCCAAGTATATTATACCTCTAACATCGAGCAGTTGCAAGTTGCTATCTGTAAATTAAACAGCGACCTTCAGTCTCTTGTCGTCGAATCTTATAACCATTGTCCCCACATTAATGCTAACAAAACTACTGTCTTGGTTTTCGGCCGAACTAAAACGAGAGCTGCAGTGATGGATGACATCAAGGTTAGAATAAATGGCGAGGTTTTTCCTGTTTCAGATTGTGGGCGAGATTTAGGTGTTCAACTGGATAGTAAACTTCGATTTAAAAAGCATATTTCTAATTTATTCAGGTCGAATTATTCCAATTTGAAGGTTTTGTATGGTAACAAAGATTGCTTGGACATCAACCTAAGGAAAGCATTGTGTGAGTCTTTGGTTTTATCAAGATTTAATTTTTGTATCAGTGTATATTATTACTGCATAGACAGTATGGATAAAGCCCGAATTCAGCGCCTGCAGAATTCTTGTTTGCGATTCATTTATGAATTACGGAAATTTGATAGAATATCACACACACTTAAATGGGCGAGCTGGCTTAAAATGTCAAGTAGAGCTGAATTTCAATCCATGATTTTCTATCACAAAATAGTTTTTAATAAAATGCCTACTTACTTATATCGAAAAATGTTATTTCGAACGGATGTTCACACTGTCAATGTTCGTTATAAAGGTCTACTTACTCCTGCAGCTCATCACCTAGAGATTTTTAAAAGATCATTTTTATACAATATTGCTAAATCAATAAATTCTATATCTCCGTTATGGGTTCTTTAAATCCTTCTTCATTTGCGCGTCAGCTACGTAAGCCGTATTTACTAGGATCATAGTTTGTCATTTAGTTTGTTTAAACGTATTCATGTATTCTTGTCATATTAAATTTACATGCTTTATTATCTTTGTGTATGCATACTAAGTATCTAGCTTAATTTGCACAGTTTCTGTATAGTTTTTTTTCTTTGTTTATTTTATTGGATCAGAAGGAAGAGCAGCCACTTATCTATTAAGTTGCTGATCCTGAACCTATTAGCACAACATTGCTTTATTAACATTGCTTTATTTTTATAGTTATTGTTTCAAAATTCTTTTGTTCTTTATGTAAATATACAGAGCATTCCAATGAAAACGATCCACCTTAAATATTGTTTGAAGGGAGAAACTTTTTCATCAATAAGGTAAAATCATGTTTTGCCTCCCCTATGTCCTCCAGTATCGAACATTAAAATTTCAAATGGCACCACGTCATATTATTACATTTTTCGATTCTACATACTATTTGCAACAACTTTCGTATAGGACAGTTTATTTTTCTACATTTAAATTTTGATGCTTCCGGTTACTGGTACAAAATCAGTATTTTTTCAATAAAGCGCTAAAAGAAAAGCTGTTACTTTACAAACAATGTATAAATATACCATTATTTTCCGTTTCTATCCACATGCCACCTCCTTTTATCCCTTAAAAGTTGAATTAAAAAAAAATCAAAAAACGTGTTTCATTAAGTGTGTCAAAAGGCATTAGTACCATGTTTCAAGTTAATTTTACCATAAATATATTCTTTATACAAACTTTGCCAACCCCTTATACCTACTTAGAAGTTTAATTTAGAAAACACTGAAACACTTGTTTCATTAATTGTGTCAAAATGTCCAAACCTAACTTACACAAAATAAATTATGGCCGTAAAATATTATTTTCCCACTCCCCTTATAGTAAGCATACCATTAATACATTGTTTCTATGGACGTAAGTTGGCTTTACTGAAATGAGTGTGATTGTTATGACAACGAGGCGTAAGTAATTTACTTACGTCCTCTAGGAAAAAAAGTGCACCAAAACACGTGTGTTTACATATAAACAATTGTATGTAGGACCTGCCTAGTAACATTTCAGATGTGTCTAATTTATTAAATTCCGAGGTTGTTCACCGTTACTATGTTTATCATGATTACATTTAATTTTTGAGGATTTTATTGTCTGGGGAGTGGGAAAAATGTTATAAACAATTCGGGAGGTAACATTTACCAGTCTCAAACTCTATTGCAAGTTCTCTGGCAAGCCCTCGAACGCAAACTAGTCCTCGACTAGTAAATGTTACTTACCTCTCTTATTACTTAAATAACTATTTTTCCTATACCAACTTTGCCACCGCCCTAGCGATTGAATTGCTTCTTAAATGATGTCTACAATGTACAATCAACACCCTTTGTAAATTTAAAATTTCTTTCCTTAGTCATTTGGGCTGAGCGATAATGTGACAGTCGAGTCAAATCCTTTGTATACCAAAAGGATAAGTTTTTATGTAGAACTGTAAATTAACGTTTTAATTAAACTGGTAAGTATGTAGCAATAACTCTTACTCTAACTTATTTTCGTTATTTTAAATATAAAACATATATTAAATAATACAAATAACAACAACAAATAAGAACGTGTAATAATTATGAGAAAGTGAAGATTAATAAAATTCTCCAGAAGCCTGCTAAACTTAAGCTTCATCAGGCCATGCAATTCCAATCTTTACATTTTCCAATTCATCCAACTAAGTAAGTTAGAACCGTACATTTTACAAACCTCATAATAAAGAAAGTAGTCTATTTCTTACCAGAAATGTATCCTACTAGGACATTTTTCACCAAAAGCTAACGTATACAGCAACTCGAGATTTTGTAAAATAATAGATGTTCGTAACAATGTTTTAACTACACATTCCCTCGGGGCATCTTACCCATACTTGTCTTGTAACCATCTTTATCGTAGTAAAGACTTTCCCACTGAAGAATAGCGCCACGCATTTAAGATAAATTTTCCGTTTATATTTCACAATAAATTAGGGCATAAAACCAGATTTACTCCATCTCATTTAATAATGTATAGTCTCTAGGAGACTCTGGGAAATTTCTATTCTCTACTCGTTACGTGTATATGGAACATGGCAGCATAACACAAATATATAAAATTATTTATAATAAGTTACAACATCCCAGCGACAAGAGATAACTCGCTTGCTCGCAGGGTGTCAAAGCAGTAACACAAATAAATACTTTTTTTCGGGTCGTGGTAATATTCGTGTGGCGCAGTACAACGTAAACAGTGACATATGTACACTATCGTTCATAAATTTTATCGCACTGAGTAAAATTGTCAGAAATTCTTGGAAACAAAGCAATGCCGATTGAAATAC
The DNA here is from genome assembly GCA_023690525.1 of Holotrichia oblita. NCBI lineage: Eukaryota > Metazoa > Arthropoda > Insecta > Coleoptera > Scarabaeidae > Holotrichia > Holotrichia oblita. Next base: position 133,283,542 of record CM043017.1, on the reverse strand, counting down.
AAATATTCAAGTTATTTAATACCGATAGGTATAAACGAATAAATTTTTGTAAAAAATAATTAATGTGATTAACAAAGAGACTGTACACAACTTTTTCTTCACCTCTCCGACTTCATGATATCAATTTTTATTTATTTTCAACAAGATGATTGCCTACCACCTGTTTAGAATTATTTAGGAAAACAGTTTCCTCTTCAATGGATAACAAATCGCTCTGAACAGCTATATATGTAGCAGGGAATATGATTTTTATTCACTGCATGTTTGAATTAATACAAGCAAAATTATGACCGTTAGTGTATTGCATTGTTGTTTAAAAGAAGCGAATGGGTTTATGCGTACCCGCCAACTCAAAGACAGAGACGGGCGCAAATAAACAGACCTAATGTGTAATACGACACCGCTTTCAACAAACATAACAAACACTGCAGCCATTACAATCATTAACTCGGTTCAGCAGTATATAAAAGTAGGAGGGAAATGGTGTCTCACAGTTATAAATGTGATCTATGAATTTAAATGTTATTTGTCTTTTTTTCCAGCGTTATTTGATGTAACAGAATTGTTCATGTGGTAGAGTTGATTGATACCTTGAAGTTCATATGAGATGTTTCCAAAATATTGTTTATTACCATACAGCTTAAACTATTTCGAAAGTGAATGATAGAAAAAATATGTACATTTAATTTTTTGTCACTTATTGACTTATTGGTAGTTAACCGCTTTACATTTACATATAAGCTATAATAAAAAACCTTTTTACGTACATTTTGTTTTAAAACTTGTTTTCAGTAATGATTCTGATTTTCTAAATAACCAGAATATGAAAATTGTTTGCAAATTCATTCCTGAGAGAAGGATGTTTAAACCACTTTGAATGACTGGCTGATCAAGATTAACCCACAATTGACATTCATTCTATTGTTGTAAGTATGTATTTATCTACATTGTAACACAGGTTGGTATTACTATTAGGGGTTGGTGGTACTATTACGAATGGAATCCGCGCTTTTTTCAAGTTGCTCTAGACCTTTCAAAAAAAAATTTATCTTGCTTTGCAAACACAGGCCTCCATAGTTCGTATCTTCATTGAAATCCTCTTCATTGAAAGAATTGAATAAGGGAGGTATTCGAGTAATTCGAACCCTAAATCACAAATTGTTTTCAGACCAACATGCGAGTTGTGGGCAGGAGCATTGTCCTGCAGAAACAACACATCTTCGGACAACTTTCTCCGTCTTCTCTTCACCTTTTTTCTGGTAAAGTGGGCAGTAACGTCCAATAATGATTTCCAGTTATTGTTCCACCCTTATCCAGAAAATCAATTGTAATTACTCCTTAACAATCCCAGAAAACTGAAGCAAGAACATTTCCAGCAGATTTTTGAAACTTTTTAGGCTTTGAAACCAGAATGTCTCCAATCTATTGATTGTTACTGGAATATACGATCCATGTTTCATCCATAGTAACAATAGGGCTTAAGAAGTCTGCATCATTTTCAAAACGAGCACAGATCGAACGTAATCATTTCAACCTTGCATGTTTCTGGTCAATTTTCAAACATTTGGGGGTCTCTTTTGTAGAAATTTTTCCAATTCGACGATCTGACAAAATCATATAATGAACTGCATCGGCATCTTCGGGGATGAACACAGAAACTGGCCTTTCCGATTCGGGTTCATCTTCAATGGAAAAAATTTACTCCTTTTGAAGTTTGCAATCCAATTTTTCACGTTCGTAAACGAAGGATATTGATCGCCAAGGGTATTGAGGATACTTCTAAATCTGCTTACCCCTTAACCTCTTTAAATACAGGCAGTTAATGATGGATCGATACTCCGATTTTTCACCATTTCAGTTCACATCCTTTTTTGCTGTTTTTCAAGTTGAACTTAGAGAACAGCATGCTTTTATCCGACATTTGTCAATTCTAAACCACTTCAAAAAGGAAATGAGAATTGAAAGAGGTGACGAAAACCCATTCACCATTTTCGTGAACTATTTTCTTTTCCCGTTTGATTATAATTAACATTGCTGCAAAAGCTTAGGGGTTAGCGACTTAGGGCAGGTACGTTTTGTTATTTATACAGTTTGCTAACTTGTTGTTAAGTTTGAACCACTTCTTTAACGAGGAGGTCGTTCTGTCATCGTCCCAGATAGCATGAATCGTTGTGACAAACTTGTCTTTAAATTTTTATTGGATTGCCTTTGACAATCTTTTCTACGAAAAGGTTAGAGGATACTTTAAGCAAACCTTTCTGTATTATAGTTGTCAAAATAAAGTCAAAGACAAGCCACAAGGTCTAGTAGGAAACGGTTGACTACGACAAACCAATGACAAGTGGTGGACAAGTGTTTAGTACACCGATTTGAATAAAACAGAATTCAATTTGTACCTCAAACCCCTCTGGGATGTGTTATCTCTTTCTATTGTAGCCTTGCCCTTGAAGAACATTTTATTGTAAATAATATGTTCTTTTATGAATACTTAGAACGCCTGTGAATTGGACTGTTGGAATTTTTAAAAAAGCAATTCGAAGCGGATCTATTTAGATTTATCTTACTTATTCTAAAAAACACAAAGTATTATACTTATTAGGTTTTTAAAACGATCTATTTTTACAATTTGTTACTAAGGTAAGTAATGATAACCCCAAATACAACTATAAACATATAACTATACTACTTTGTCAAAAAGCGCAGCAGGTAGAGGTTTTCTAATTCGTCATCCGCCATAAAAGCAGCTCGTCAATGGTGTCATACTTTGAGTAATTTAAATTAAATTAATTAAATTTAAAAGAACAGTTTCAACAGCATTAGTACGTTGAATGATTTTTGAAGATATCAGATTTAATCGCTTTATGGTGACTTGGATTGTTAGTAGATTATTTTACTTAGGCAAGTTTGAACGAAAATTATAATAACCGTAGGTACTTTTGATACTGTATATATGTATTTCACGTTTTTTAATGCAAAACATTTAGGTATCAAAGGTTAGGTTAGGTTCACAGGTATGTATGTAACTATCGTACGCAAGTCTATCAATTGATGGATTCTCATTCTTCAATTAGACTAATCAAGCGTTCTATTTGTTTGTCTTTGAATTAAAAAATCGCAGAATTTTGCAATTTGACTAGACTCGCAATTGAAGAATGAGAAGACTTATTAGCAAGAGCCAAATTTGTAGGATTTCCACAATATCTAGATATAGGTAGGTTCAACGTAAAAGAGAAGAATATACGTAAATAATATAGGAGGGTTGGGGCATAAGTCATGGCAACTATTTTTTTTCTTGCAGATATGTGGACGGATCACAAACATATATGTGTCGTGTGGAAGTTCTGCAGGCATAGTGTGTATGCAGAACAACAAATTGCTCTGTGATAGCTGGTAGAAGCGCAGCGAGGGCTCTGAAATCAGTCAGTTGGTGAGGTATTCAGCGCCTCCCACATCGTTGGCAGCGTGTGGTGACAGTAGCAGGGGACTACATTGAGGGTCTTTAGGCCCAGGTTTGTCATGTCAACTTTATGTGTACTGTGTTATCATTCTTTTGCACGGTGAAGGCCATATTGCCCTGTATACTACCGTAATAAATTAGTGTGTTACTATATTTTAATGCTATTCATTGTCCACACATGTAGTTAAGACCTTGTCCTTTCGTCTATATATTTGTATATGTCACATTTTCCAACCGGACTGGTATTTTCAAAAAAAAAATAGTTGCCATGACTTTTGCCCCAACCCTCGTATCATTGTGAAAGGATAAATATATTGCTAAACAAAAGGAAGTAACAAAAGTTATGAGCGACTGGCTTTCCCAAGCTAAACATCGAAAATTAAGATGGTTAAGATTTTGATTTTCAAGCATATCTTGTTTTCTAAATAGCTTTTTTTAGAGAACGGCGAGCATCTGTAAAAGAGCAAATCCAAATAGAGCCGGCAGCTGATAGAAATGCTGAAGAAGCCGTTTAGGTTTTACATACATATATGTATATGGTAATTATCCATTGTAATAATAAACTTTGCTTAACTTTTATTGATTTTTTTCTTTGAAAAATCCTTGCCGGCAAATAACCTTGCCAAACCTTTAGAAAAACTTGAGCCACACTTACTTGTCGTACGGTTGTTGGTCAAACTTTTCATAGACTTGCACAAGTGTACGACAGACTTTTCATTTGTCTAGTAGAAACTTTGTCATAAGTACATATTTCACACACTTACCATACACTTGCCGACATCAAGTCTATGACAAACTTTACGCTTTATGGCGGCAACATTGTGCCAAATATTCCACACTTGATTTGCTATCTGGGGTATTGTCTCGTGATATCTTCATAAAACGGTTGTCACTACGTTAGCTCTAGCGTAAATTTAGATAATTCTAAACTAACTGGCTGCTAACACCATTAGTTTAGAATCATCGCTAAAGCTTTGACGCTAACATGACTGCAAAAGTTGAGTTCGATCATTAATCGTTTTCAGAAAATACCAGTTTTCATATACTTCTCGTTCCTACAGTTATAGCACAGATCGTTGATTTGGTTTCTCCAAACTATTGCCAGATTTTCGTCAATTAAATCGAAAAGTAAAAGAACAAAAGATGCTTCTTAAACCATGTCTCTAGAGAAAGCAAAATTTCTGTACCAATTCTCGATATACTACGATAACCTATGTGGTTTATAACGTGATGTTCAATCGAAATAATGGTTTAAGTAGATATACATAGATCTAAGTAGCGACTAAAAAAAATGTACTTGTTTTATAGTGACTTAATTTTAATAGAAATATTAAGTTTAATAAAAATAATCAATAGAATACTTGATAATATGAATACGTATTTATATGTTGGGAATTGTAAGTTACACAATATACCAATTCTATTTTCCCGCGCAATAAAATCGAAATCTACTTAGAATGTTGCCAAGAAAAATAACGCACCATAAAATCTCTAGACATCAATATTTAAATATCCAAGGCTGAAGTCGAAAATCGTAAATTAATGTCCACGAGTTATTAAACATTAAAGGAGTCCACGTAATTTACAGTATATACGATCTATATCGAGAAATCGATTATTTCTTCCTCATATACGTGTTTGCCGTATAAATAAAAGGGGGCATCTAGCATAGGACTTTGAATAAATGGCGTGGAAAATTAATATTTTTTAAGAAGTTAATGTCCGCGTCTAGCAGAATAAATGTTCTCGAAAGTTTTAATTGAATTTATAGGTGGTCTGGTGATGTTATAGGGGGCAAAAATAGAAAAGGATAAATTAAAAAAATTCTAAAAATATTCTTTTTAAAATTTATTATTTATTTTACTGCTCTTGATCGCTGGATGCTATTATAAATAGACGTTGAAATGAATTCAACCTAAATGGATTACAATCGCGAATTTTTATTTTTAAAACACAGTAATTATTCAGATTATAAATCACGCTTAAGTTGGTTATAATTCATTGTCGTGTATGAGCACCGTAATCTTCAAATAAAACATCTAGAAATGGATGGAAATATATTACTAATAACTAATAATAATATTCTTCAAAGGAATATGTGGAATGTATAAAAAATTTCGGCTTCATTAGAATAATTAATAACTGTATATTTTTTTCCCGAGAAGCATTAATATTCGTAAATATGAATGACCGTGTCTTAGTGAAAGATATAATAAGAGGAACTCTAATAATGCTATTTCATAATAGAAGTTCGTGATGTTTAGCGAGCTTAACTGTAAAAAGTAGCTCAACGCAACACGCATAGAGATTTTAGGACCGTTGAATCGGTTAGTATCCCGATGATCCGAATTTAGACGGTCATAAACACTACATAATTGGACTGTTTGTGTGTCAAAGACGACAGTTACTGGCTTGCTTTGACAATCGACTCAAAATATATTCCTCTTCAAGTTGTACCGCTCCCGCACAACGTGCGTATAGAAAGTTGAAATTATCGTGTGTCTTGTTTCTATTCAGGTATCTTGCGGAAGAAGTTAGTTAATCCGTTCTTATATGTTCTGATTCACGCCTTTTTTCTTGTGTGAACGAAGAAAAAGAAATGAATGATCTACGAGGACGAATTAATATTTTTCGAGTGAGTTGTAGGTTACATCTGACATAGATAAAACAAGTATAGACTGTTCTGGGAAGATAAAAATTGGTACCATGACGGAAGCCGGCCTAACTACAAACGGAATTAGAACGTTTTAGAATGAAAAACTTGTAGTGTGAAGTTGAATGATTCGCGGTAATTATTTAGAATCAAGTCTTCCTTGTTGAATTGATGTTCTTGAGATAACTGTGAGTGACTTACTGTACTGTCTCATAATTTACACGATATCTTCCTAATGTTTTTAGATAGATTTTGTTAATTTATAATTTCAAAACGCAATCAATAGATTGAAAGACAAAGTACAGAATAATTACAATTTTCAGCAAATAATTTTCTTAGCATCAATTTTAATGCACTTACTATAAAATCGAAAAAACTATCCATGACAACTAAGATCCGTTTTGTTTTCTGTTTTTTATTGGATTGAAGTCAATATAGGAGGTCAATATGTTTATGATAATTTCTTTATTATCTTATTTAGCTGTGACATGGGTCCCTTCTACTGCAATAATTTTAAAAAGTGTCAAATCAAATGGACGCCTTCATTTTTTTTGTATTTATTTCCCTTCTTAGTTTAGAGCACCGGAGTATCGAGCAATAAAAGTATATAATAAATTACCGGACTGCATAAAGAAGACAATGTACTTTAAATCAATACAAGGACGCCCTAAAGTAGTTCTTCCTTGAGAAACGTTTCTACTCGTATGAGGAGTTCTTCGATGTATCCCTGTTGAAAATTAGCTTTCCTGACTTGTATTACGTGTTTGCAGCTAATTTTATTATTATAGTTATAGTTATTGTTTTTCTCTAGACATACCTACATATGTATTTATTGCCCGTTAGTTTGTAAGATACGTTAGAGATCACTCTGATTACTATTATGTACTATTATGACAATGCTTATATCGTTTCAGATCCACAGCACTAAAATATTATTATTATTATTATTATTAGTATCTAGAATGATTATTTTTATAATTAATGATTGTTGGAAGTATATTTCGTACTTCTCTATTGAAAGTTATTTGGAATTGTGACTATCCAGTAGTAGAATGTTGAGTCATAAGTTTAGCTATGTTATAACCGGTGAGCGAATTAACATCAACCTTGGTGTCTTTTAGTATCTTGATAGACAGAAACTTATGGGAAAATATTGTATTGCCCAATGTTGATAGTCAACATATCTTTTTAATTTTGTCGATCGCAAACAACGCCTGCTTCCAAATGGAACGATTTCTATTTTTTATAAAGCGTTCAAATAAGCTTTGCCTCTAGTAGGCCATTCCTTTAAAAACGTATGATTATTAATAATTTAAATTTGCATTAGTTGTCAATTTGACAGATGCATAGTTGACAAAAATTGCTTTGTAATTTAAAATTGATTTAACATACAAGACAAATCTTTCATGGTAGAATCTTATTTTCGAAACGGACGTAAGATTGACGGACAATGGTAGTATTCTCTTCAAGATTGTTAAGAAGAATTTAGAAATGGGTTCCCTAACTTCATCTTTGATTATCACAGTTTTCGGCACACAGTGACACATTCCGTTATGGTTTTCAGAGAAACAGGGAGTGTTAAACAGAAAGAAGGCGCAGGTCGGGCGAAAAAGCGTACAGAAGAGCTAGTTAATAATGTAAGAGAAATTATAAATAATGCACCAAGAACTTCCGTACGTGCATTATCACAACAAGTGGGTGTATCAATTGGCACATGTCCTACAATTTTGAAAAAGGACTTACATTTATTTCCATATCGCATGACCTGTTATTAAGAAATCAAGGAAATCGACTATCCCAGAAGAATAACGTTTAGTCAGTGGTTCTTAAATAATTTTGATAATGACCTTCTAGACAAAACCTTTTTTCTGTTGAGTCATGGTTTTATCTGAATGGATATGTTAACTCACAAAATATGAGGATGTGGACTAATGGGAAACCACATAGGAATTTTTTTGTTGAAACCACACTTATACGCAGAAAATTGGCCCTTATTTTTTTTTAACGGAACCTTAACAGGAGAAAGGTATCGACAAGAAATTATTATGCCATTTATCGAACAGCTTGACGATGAAGAAATAACACAGGGTTACTTTCAACAAGACGGAGCTAGAGCACACACAGCAGGTGAAACAATTAATATGCTGCAGCAATTTTTTCAAAATCGTTTCTTTTTATGACCATTCTTAAAGAACTCAATTTATCGAGTACAGATACCTGATCTTGCAGATCTTCAAATCAGAATTGCTGAAAAAATTAATGGAATTGACAATGCGATACTACAAAACGTTTTTTCCTCCATTAGAAGAAGATGTGAGAGATGTTTCGAACAAGGTGATGGACACTTTGAACAATTTTTATAAAATTTTGCTTGTTTGTTGGAAATAAACATATTTCATTCAGTTAAAAATGTTCGTCTTATTATTTTGACTTTTGTCATTTCATTCAAATATCTCATCTCATAACCAACAAAATTCCTATTAAAATTTAAGTAACAAGCTAAGACAATTATAATTTCCAGGGGTTACTTTGAGTTAAAATTTATTTAAATTCTTTGTACTATGTTGTTAAACTAAACACCTATACCATATGGACCATTTAGTACATATTGCTACATTTGTTATTTGTTCCATTAAAGTGGTTAATACATCTCTATCCTTGGTAATTAACAAGTTTTTGATTTGCCAAATCCAGCTTCTATCCTTATTTATTTTAATAAGACATTTTTTAGTATGCATGCAATTAAAACAAGTGTGTTTGATTTAAAGGTTGCTTGGTAACCGCCAATCCCAAGCGTTTAATAGTCCAGTTTGGTCAAATGAATTTTGTCATGTTTGAAATTATTGAAAATTAAAATTATTGTTGCATTTAACGTATCGTATGACACTAACGTTAAAGCCACTCCGCTTCGCGTCGTGGCTTTAAACTCGTTACTCGTGCTTTAAAAGCTTGATTATGCACTAGTGTCATAATATACTATTTAAACATCATGTCATATTGCTTTTTTGTTTAGTTACTATCATTTACTATTCAATCAGCGTAGAGCACACTTGCATTTGGATTTTTTAGTTTTGAAACGATAACGACAGGTGACATTCCCAAGATGTAGCTGTTCCTTTGTCACTTTACTACTACCATACAACCTAATCCGGCACTACGCCGAAGTACACAACACATAGCTAGTACTTCCAAAAGCAGTTTCCGCAACATCCAATGAAATATGTAAAATCCTTGATGACATTTCACCAAAGACGTCTTTCGGACTGGACAATGTCTCTGTAAACCTAATTAAGAAAGCAAGTACGTTAATAACTGATCCAATAGCAAACATAGCTAATTCAATGATGCTGGAACGTATATATATTCCCAAATGCAATCAAACATGCAAAATTTATTCCAATACATAGGAAAAATGACTCTAACACTCTATTAATAACTATAGACGTATTTCGCTTTTATCGTCATTTTCTAAAATTTTTGAGAAGATAATAACATATATAAACGCCTATGCGATTTCTTTACGACAAATAACCTATTACAGCGGTCACAGTATGGGTCCTTACCTGGCCAATCTTACGAAAAGGCAACGTTCAGTTGCGTGGAAAACTTACTACTAGCTTTGGATAACGGGAACAAAGTCTGCGGCACTTATTACGATTTAAGTTAAGGCTTTCGAAACAATAAACCATCGAGTTTTATATTGCAAACTTTATAAATACGCTATCCGCGGGAACAGCCTAAATTTAACTGAATCTAACCTGACAAATCGAACTCATTGTGTTAGCATTCCTTTGGTTCTATCTTTTCTTCCGTGTCTCTATTATTACATGGAATTCCACAAGGCTCTATATTGGGTCCCTTATTGTTTGTAATATATATAAACGATTTAATCAATTTTGTGGAAGGAGAAGAATTATTCCAATATGCCGACAATACGACATATGTAATTCAGGCCAAGTCTTATTCGCAGGTCGCGTATGTCGGACCTTGTCAATTTGAAAAAATTATGGAATAGTGCACTATGAACAGTTTAAAATTAAACGTAGACAAAACAAAATAATTAGTAGTGTTCAGCGCAAGTAATGAACAAAAACTCGTTATACAAGTCAATACTAATCTAATCCAGCAAACGAACAAAATAAAATTCTTGGGGATAACACTTGATGAAAAGATTAAATGGGAATATCAAATAGAGAATCTGTGTCGAGAATTGAGCAAATATGCCTATGCTATATACAAAAACCAGGAATTATGTGTCAGTAGAGGTTTTGCGATTGTTATATTTTGGGTTATATTCAATGCAGACTGTCCTATGGTGTGATATTCTGGGCATCGTCTAGCTTTACCCAAAGAGCATTTGTGACAGGTGACGAGCGGTTGACGATTTTCTGGTTGACAATGTATTCTATTGTTTCCACGCCTTTATCAACCGGCTCGTCTAAGCTTCCTCAGAGCTAATTTCATCTATCAATTAATTACATGAATTGAAGCTACTCCATTTGTATATATACATGTTATAGTATGTGTAATCAAAAATGTTTTAAAGCTTTTATCAGTTTTTATTGTATTGTTATTTGTATTTAAGTTTGTAATTGACAATTGCCAACATCAGTAGATATTATGGCAGATAAAGTATTATTATTATTAACCTCCTTAAGAGTTGCAGCTATACAATATGAGATTCATGATCAGATATAAAAATAATAACATGACATTCTTTGACAGCTCCATTAATCCTTCAGAAGAGAAATAGTAAATTTTAAGTTAATGATTGGAACTTCTAATTGAGGTCATATGGTAAAATTAATTTGTTCCAGTTTAATTTTGTCTCAATAGAACAGATACATATCTTTCAAATTTAACAGCTAAAATGATAATTTTTAATTTTCTTTTAGCATAATTATTGCGCTTTACTAATTGATAAAAACTATATATTTTTACTATTGAATAACATTTTAGAATTTCAAGTATGCAAAATTGGGGTATATTATCCTTCGTATTAGCGTAAAACATGTATAGTACTCTCCAGTTCAGTATTCAGTAAAAAGTTGTACCATACAGCACCAGCAACAGTATGGCCGTCACTTCACCCCATATAATTTATATCTGTCTAATTTTTTTCTCTTCTTCACATAGGGAATATTTGGATTTTATTCTCAGTAAAGGGTGGCAACTTAAAACGAGATTCTGAATCTATTAGGTTTATGGTCTACATATTGGTTTTTTGACATGTAGAAGCTAGGCAAATAGATTTCTTGTCTACTAGAATACAACACTGATGCCTCTCTCCCTTGTTTTTATCTGATATTGTAACACAATAAAAAATGTTTCAAGTGTGAGGATGCTGTATTATAAGACAAGTTAGATAAGGAATATATTTTGTTACACGAGTTCAACGATCCTGCTAACATCGAAGGATCAAAATCGCCTATAATAATGAACCCTGGTTCAATACGCTTTTGCGTTTCATAATACCATTATTACACCTTTATTATACCACAGCACGGTGGGACTTTAGTTGTATGACCATGATGCAAATTTTAACAAATGAAACAACGATGACAAACAACGATGATCTACTATTGTAATGATGGATTAGTTAATATCGACTTACGATATTATCTATTAAAAGCCATTTAAACAATCGTAATTAAGTAAATAGACATAAGTATAGTGCAAGTTTAAAAAAAGAAACTAAATGACACGGATTACGTTTTATTAATACTAACCCCCAATAAGGATAACTAAAATAACCTAAAAGTAAGTATGTACTAAAGCAAACTATTAATTTAAACTGGCTGAGTTTTAAAAATTCAAATTAAGACCTTTCCGCTCCATCTACTCTGCTCATTCTTCCAAATCTTTCGGAGGCACGTTTTGTTGTTGTATTTATCCTAAACGATTAGGGAAATCCATACCAGTACCGTTCGAACGATATCGGCTAACGTTTTACGTGCTCCTCAGGTGAATAAATTTACGGTGACTGCCTGCTGGTTCGGCACCACTCCGTCTGCCGAAGTTATTAGGAAAAACCATCCGTCCGGTTTCCATAGTCCCTCAGCCTTTCGGAATTTCCGATTCGTATACAACCCGCAATATTGTACAGTGTAAACAATAAAATTAGGTTTACGACTTTGGGATTTATAAAGTTTACGTCGATTCGGCCGCAGCGATACTGTGTAACCGGAATGTAAATAAATAGAATTAAGGGAATAATTTATAGGTTACGTCTAGCCGCTTTTGCATGTTTGTATTACCGCGTACAGTGCGCGTATAATAAAGCTTCGTAATTAACTTTCGTGGGTTTGTATTTGAAACGGTATCTCTCGGTTATGTTTTTCGTCTCTCGTCGTCTTGTCAAAGTCTACGGATACTTAAGTAAATAGAATTTCATGATCCTTTACAAATCCTACGCATTTTAGCAAAAAGTCATCATTTCAAAGATTATATTGTTTCGGCTTGACTATTAAGTGATATTGTGAAGTAAAATTTTTCAATTCCCATTTACAATACAAACATATTGGTACAAAAAAGTTTATTTAAACTAAGTAATGTTAGGCAATATTAAAATAAGATACTAAAACATTTTGTTATATTTAATTGACATTGCTTCGGTACTTTTTAAATCCGTTAAACTAAAATAAGCACATTTTCTATTTTGAACCCGGCTAACATTACAATATACTCCAAAGAATTAAACCATGCAATGCAACTACATTTAAAAATCAGTGTTTCTGTTTGCAGTTCCAAGTTACAATTGTTTTTAGTACTGGCTGTTGAGCTATTAATGTTAACAGGCATTGAGGTCTCCATTTCAAGAAACGAAAACTCGCTTTTTCAGTATTTATAGCCAGATTATTTACTGAGAACCAGTAGTTCATCAATATTATTACTCATAACCACAAAAATCATTTAAAATTATTACTTAAATAACAAATAAAACAAAGCACAAAAGCGTAGATTGTCGTCATAATAATTCATTTGTATCCAAAAGCTAGTGGTGTTGATGAGCAATAGGAAATTGGTTTTTGTAGACTTATTATTAAAACAGAAAACCATTACACTGGCAAAGTCATTTTCCATGAAGTGTATGAAGAGCAATTTGAAGAACCATAACTTGACTAAGATTTTCGACTGCAAATTTAAGCTACTTTATGCTACTTCTTGGAACATAAAAACCCGCTGATAGTAAGCACAAACGCCTGGAGATAAGCTTTTGCCTCAATGGCGAGATGAAAGATTAAATAAGGCTGTGTTTAGATTGAAAGTACACACGAAATGATGTGGAGAAGCCCTGAATGATAAAAAACATTTGCTTTTGCCACAGAAGTGGCTTCTTGTCAAGAAGGAACAGTAATTTTTTGAGAAGAGGACTTTTGGCTTTTCAAACAGTACTTACACCCATATCACAAACCATGATAAGAGATAGATATATATTTAAGACATTGTTCAGCTAATTGCTTGTCCATTTCATGTAAAATAATGCAATTACAAACATAAAATATAATGTACATGCTCCGCTGTCCATGTTTTCAAGCATCAGTTTGGATTGAATACTTTGTTGTTGTAAGACTCCATTATATAGCCCCACAATATTCAAACTTGTTAACTGAATACGTCTTCACTTACTAAATCGAAAGCTTTTGATAAATAAATTTCATATCTGTGTATGCGTTTCTGTCAAGCGTTGAATATGTTAGGTTTCTGACATCTAAAATCCCTACCGTGTTTGTATTGTCCATCAGTAAAACTTTCTTCTCGAGGAACTTTGCCAATTTACTAACAATCTCTGTTTAAAATTTTCGAAATAGTGGATAAGATGCAAAGATCGATAATTTTGTGTATTGCCAATCATTTTAATGTGCTGGTATCCTTTGACTGACAAAAGTGTTTTCTAATGCCAAAAAAGTTGACTTTCTTAGATTCATTTTCTTCAGAGAAGTAAGTTCTTTCTTGGAACAAGAATGCTTGTTTAACACAAGCCGATGACTTTTCTTCGCAATAGTAAATGTTTTTCTTAAAAAGTCTCTAAGGTCAAGCAAGAAATTTTTTGATTTTAAACTTTTAGTTATCATGCACCGCATAGTGCATAAGTAGTACCTATATTGACGCGGTGCGATTGAATGGAGAGTTATTTGGTTCAAGAAAATATATCCAAGAAAATGAAATATTGAGAATGAGAATTACTTAAATTAAGTAAGTCTTACTTGCTCTTAGTAAACACTTTTCTGTATGTAGGAAGAGAAGATGCTTTGCTGCACACATTGGTTAAATATACCAAAACAAGATTCATTTATTTCCAGTTACTTACTCTGTAGATATTCTAGATAAGTATGGAATAGAAATTAGTTTTTATTTAATCTACATCAAACGATGAAATTGGAACAAAGTACATGGATTGCCATTCTCTCAGCAGGCCTTGAGATAGTTTTCTTGATACCTTATTTGGTTGAACAGTGTTCGAAAGTTCTTCCCCAGCTGTGCAGCAGTACTCACTCAGTTCGTCAGCAATTAATGTAAAGTCGTTTTCTCTTAATTGTATTTTACTTTTATGATGCTTCTGGTTTCCAAGTTTATCTCTTTCCAGATTATTCGTGTGTTGTTTTCTAATTTTAGACTTTCATCTTGAATCTCTTGTAATTTGTGAAATACAAGCTGTTTCCTTAATTTTGCAATTTTGTTCTTTATTCTAGCATCCATTACACCACAAACAACTTGGACCTTCAGATTCTTTCTTCAAGATTACATTTTGAAACATATTTAGCAGACCTAACCTAACCTAACCCATTGATGCCCCAGTTCCCCTTCTCCTATACTCTGATTTTTTTTCAAACAACTTTGTGTAAGAAATGTTTATTTGCGATTGTCGACTGCTAGTTTTCATTATAAATAACATTAACAATTTTCATTCAATTGTGTTTTCAATAATAATAATATATATAAATACTTTATAATTTGCTCAAATCTCATCCGGTGAAAATATATCTCATATTAAAGATGGTTAGAATCAAGGAGTTAATTTCTGTTACAGAGAAGCGAATTTCATTCGTCAACAAATAAATCACACCCAAAAAATGTACACATACGCAATTCTCTCAACACATCCGTATTTTCATCATCTAGTTTTTGTTCCGCATCTAAACGTCAATAAATGGCCACTAAACATTAACATTTCAGTTGTTACATGGCGTAACATGTCTTCGTGTTACCAACATTCTCTCTCATGCCTTCGAAACTTCATATACTTAATACGCTCAATATATTACATATACATACATATATCTACATTATTAAACAGTCTAACGTTTTTTTCCTTCTATACTTCTTTTGATACTAACAGTGTTGCTTATAATAAATGACTGGCAAGTGTGGTCGCGTTATTCGAAGAAGATCTATGTTATATATTCTCGGTTGTGAGATGTGAGAGTAGATTATAAGTGTACATAATTCATTCTGAAAAGACATGCGAGAGGTAATTTAAAAGGAGAATTTTCAATTTTTCGTTTCAGAGCATGGCTTACACGGATTTCCAAGTTGATTTTGAATTGTAAAGTAACTGATTACAAATTGAACGTCAATACCATACCTCGACTAAGTTATTTGGCACAGTAGGTATATCGATTTTATTGAATTTACAAAACAGTTTATTTTCGTCGACTCAACTCGCAGTAAAAATGAATTAAATGCATATAAAAGATGCTGGTTAAAGTTAAATGTATAACTACCAAAGCGTAACAGAATGAATTGTATTAATTCTTATTTTCAAAATAGTAAGTAACAAGAAAGATTGGCTCATGTGTCTCCGGCTTAACTGTTTAGAAAAGGAAAGTGTAATTCCTTACAGGATTCTCCATTGTTTGTGGAAAGTCAACTATTGAAAACGGACCCTCGGTTGTGCATACACGCGCAAACGTTTAAACTAGCGTATTTTAATTTATTTCGGCGTCGATTGACGCAACTCCAAAGCACCGAAAACAACAAAATTTATAATGGCAGCTGCTGTACGAAAATATATATTCTACGTAAACGTATAGATTGGGTGTTAACACTGTGTGCGTTCGACAGTTGGCCTGACTTTTGTGAGAGCATTTATTAGAGGAGTCGATAAACTTATACGATTAAGTTGAAAATAGTTTTCGTGTATACACGTATCTATAGATACTCCATTAATTCTGATAATTCTAATATCAATCGTAGCGATGTAACGTGCCATCGAAAAAAAACATAATAAGGGTAGGCTATGTAAATGTTTTTGATCGTTGCTTTAGCCACTATCACATAATGACATTTATTACTTGACGTTTTATTGTAACTTTAGTTTATAACCTTTATAACCTCAAATTAAATGTCAATGAATAAATAATGTCATTATGTGAAAGTGGCTAAAGTAACAATCCATTCACATAGCCTACTCTAATTATGATTTTTTTCGATGTGTCTATATAATATAGTAAAATTATTCAATAAAGTTTCTAAACAGAGAATGTTACCAGAAAAAAAATGTCTAACTATTAGGAAATTAGTTGGATCAATTCGTTATCATCAAAGTAATTATAAGCCATAACCAACAGAATCCGCATGAATACTTTTGTAAAAATCCATTACATGGTAATCGATGTTGTGGCAACAATAGCTAAATGAACTATAATAAAATTAAATGTTCCATTTAAAGTAAAAAAATAGATATCGTGTACCAGAACTACCAATCACTACAATTGTAAATTAATTAAGTTTTACCATTTTTGGATTTTATGCAGGGTTTCTGATAATTTAATACATTCCGTTGGAGATGTGACAACTCAGGAGCTATAATAATGGGTTTCACCTTTACACACATTACATATATTTTAAAAAATGGCTTTTCAGATATTTCAATGTGAATGTATGTATTTTTCTCAAAAAAGTAATTTTTTTTGCATCTTTTTTATTAGTTTGTTGCCTAATTGTAACACATTTATATCGGGATACAAATAGATAAAATTTATAATGTCGACAAAATTCGTTTAACTGTTTTCTTTACTGAAGCTTCGAAGTTCGGCAAATCGTTCATTCAGTCAATCTTTGACTTTCATGCTTGCACATGTGAATTAGTAATGGTCACTGTTACCTCTTTGTTTCTGAAATTTGTGACTTATTTAATTTTGCTGTTGTAGATATTATGCGTCCTGACAACGTATACATAGACCTTACTTTAGACTTTCCTCCTAGGAAGCCTTCGTTTTCGAGTTAAATATTTTCCTTCCATTGAACAAACCGTTTTTTTTTAATTATTCTCCGTGATAAAATGCAAAATAAGAAAAATATCCTATATTTTCGATCTTACAACAATACATTCTTTATCAGTCTTTATAAGCGATCAGTCGCTAAGGAACTCCGCGTTTTAATTCGTACTGGCGTTAAGGCGAAGCTGTTTCGCCACTATTTAAGGAATGAAGTAAGTTTTAACGAATATTTAAAAAAATGGCAGCATAAGAAAACATATATTCCAACGAAAGAGACTGCAAATTATCTCCCGACTACTAATCCAAAAATAAATCTAAATAAAGCAAATCTTCGTTCACTATGCACTGGACAATCGGCAATATCTTGCACACATAACATTGTGGCACCGACTTTCTGAGGGAATTTGATGGCTACACGATTAAGAAGAAAAGCATCTGCAAGAAAGAATATGAAAAAGCAACAAACGACATAGTGAACCACGCTGTAACAAAGCAAGTATCAAATGTTTTGATGCACTAAGTCAATCAGTAATTAAGTAGTGTCAGACTATAAATTTTGTATTCACTGACATTTATTTGATAATAAGAGTGTGTATTGGTAATACTAATAAGTTGAAGTGATTGCTATCCTACATGTTACCAACGTTTATTGTTATATTATGACTCTAATTATAATAATAGCTAATTTTTTCAATGGCTATATAGTCATTTGTTCTTTGGGTCATTTAATTAATTCCTTTTTTACTCTATTTCTTTACCTATCAAAACTATTATTCTCAGAGCAATCTGTTAAAACTTTATTGCTCAAGTACATTTATGAATCATTTTTTTAGTTATTTATAAAGAATCCTCATGGGCTGTACAGCTACGCAAAACACATTTATTGTAAAAATACGTTCTTTACCATTCTGTTTAGTAAGTAAAAGTCAGTGATTATTTGATTATACAGTCTCGTACAGGATAATATCGGTTGACACTAGAAATTGAATATACAAAAACAAGTCAAGTAAACGACCATAACTTTTATTGATTACGTTAGATAACGAAGTGAGATATACAGGTTCCAAGTGCCGCCATCTTGAAAATATTTTAGGCGAGCGGCCCCCATCGACTTTAATATAATGCCAAAATTTCAGCACACTCTAGAAAGATGGCCGTGATGGCCGCCCCATCATATGAATTGATACAAGGATCTATCTATACATCTAAAAAATTAAAATTTAAATGCATATAAAAATGTTTTGTATTATAGACATTAGTAGTATACAATGTTCACAGAAGAGCATAATATGTTCATTTTAGGAAATTATTATCGTATTGCTGGAAGGAACGAGAATGAGGATTTCATGTATTCATTGCTCGATTACTTCAACTAAATCGAAGAAGCTTTTCGTAACGAACGAACTCCGTTAGATACGTTTCATCAACATGTGCGTCGTATTGTGGTCAGAGATACTGTATCCAAAGAAAAATCGTCAATGGAATGGAGCATAATACCAGAAGATCATTAGGGAGAGAAAGAGAATTAAAATTATTTTCTTATATAAATATTTTTGAACTAACCTGTATATTTGAATTTTGGAAGCATAGTGTATATTTTTCAAATGTTTTTGCTTGTAACGTCTTGCATGGAAAAAGTACTCGCTAGGGTATATAAAGGCGGCATTTTCACCGTTAAAGAAATCCTTCTCATTCCTCCTGACCGTCCTGCCGGAGCCGAGCAACATTGGTCAGCAGAAGCTCTCATGTGAAGGAGTCCAGTGAAAAGGTTGGCCAACATTTTCATTGTTTAATCGTCCTGCCAGGACCGAGCAACGTTGGCCAGCAGGAACCCTTTCTTATTATTTGTTTAAAAATTAATTATCCTAGTATCGGAAGGCAAGGTAGTGTTGTAATTCTCGAAAAACATTGAAACACAAGGTATGTTTTGTAAAGCTCTAACCATTCTCTTCCCTTAGCCCAATAAATGAAAAAAAAACATTTTCACTACAAATGCAAAAGTGTTACAATCAAGAGGAAGTACGTAACTCGTACATCCAATAATATGCTATTATGTATATTTTTATCTACATATACATGCGTAAATATATTTAACACTTTTTTTAACTTGACATATCGAGCGACGTTATTTTTATGTAATCGATATCATAGAAGCAACGGTATAGGCGACGACAACATTCCAATTCTGCATGTAGATAGCGACCTATCAAAATAAAATAAAAATCTTGGTCAGAAAGCTATTGAAAAAAACACCCGACGATGTATCCGTAAGGGAATGTATGTATAACGGCCGTCGCAATCGTCTTCGGGCACGGTGGATGCACAAACTTCGGCGCCAGACGAACAGCTGTCCGACTCGGTATACGACTGTAGCGTAGAAGACATGAGAAGATCCCGCGGGAGCTGACACTTCCGTACCGAAGCGAATGACGTCAGGGAAACGACGACAGGAGGAACAGCAGTCGATGTAGTAAAGTCAAAAGCGACGATACTCAGTAGCGTACCTATGATATAAACAAGAAGGCATCCGCTATTCTTAAGAAGATAAAATATAGTTAAAAGACGTGAGCAAAACAAAGAATCTAGAACACCGTTTCTTAAACTGCAAAGTTTAACATGTTGGCTTGGGGTGAGGTAATAATTTGATACATCTGATATGTTTTCAATCAATTTTGGAAACAACAGCTGACGTAGCCATCTAATAGTTCTATGGGGGTGATAAAACTCTATTTTAAAATTCATTGGCAATGACATCAAATTCGTGACAAATGATTACAAAATGTTTCCAAAACTGTTCACAAACGAATGATTGCAGTATACGAGGATGAGGCTTCGACATATTCCACAATAAAATATTAGTGTCAGGGTCAATACGGTCCATTGAATATAATGCAAAAACACAGCCATCAATTCTAATGTTTACAATCCAAAGACAAAATTGAAATTCAGTGATTAATTAATATTAAGAAAGATTACATTTAAGAATAAAATCAGCAAAAAAAACGCTAGACGATCGATTAGACAGAAATCCGTACGCCACTGTCAATATTATATGTATATCCTGACGGAACGAATACCATGACCGTGTCTCATCATTAGTGCCTCCAACTCGACGTTAAAAGTTACTACAATGTTAGTCGTTTTTTCTGCTAATGGTTTTTCTTTAGTAGCTTCACTTTTTTGCGAGCCGCGATGCGTAATTTATTTATACGATGATTAATAAACGGAACTTCCCAAGAATATCCGTTAATATACGCTGTTCTTGTTGTCTTTTAAATTCCAAGAAGATCAAGTTTCTTTTGCATGCATATTTTGAAATACTGCTACAATATTTCACATACATATTTAACAATTTAAATAAACTTTTATTGACAATTAATGTCGATATAAGAAATTTAGCTTCCATATTTGTTTACAATTTTATTCAAAGCTCAAACAAGGATACAATATGTCAACAGATAAATGTTGCCATCGAGACCGTAAAAATGTTTTAAAACCTAACACCTGTTTCATTGAGTGTAATAACTACCAAATTTTATTTCCTTGACAATCGTAATCCTAATCATAGTACACAGCAGGTAAATACAAATGAATTTAGCAACAGTGGTAACTGCAATAAGTTGGGTAAATAAGCAGAATTTTAGGAAACCCCAATTATAAATTTTATTATATTTAATAATATAAACTAATGTAAAGTCACGAACTAAGAACGTAGCTTTAGCAGAGGAAGACGGATTATACTTCCGAATTGCCGAGAAAAGATTTCCGATCCTCTGAAAGACACATGATACTTTTGTTGATTCTATAATATTTTGATTGATGAATAAACAATGAAACAACTCCATTGTTTTTTATGTGAGCTAAATTACATAGTTGGTTTTTGAAAAATTGATTGACAACATTAGCAAATTTATAATTTTAATACTTGAATCTTGAATTCATGTCAGTGTGTACAATTTTTAAATTTGGAATATAACAATCTGTAGAAATGTGCCTCCAGATATGCTTAAATTGCATAATTGGTCTCTTCGTCAGATATTCGCTTCGCCTAAGAGTGTCCTCATCTTCCTTTAATCATTCAGTAGTTTCGTGTAATTGTTTTACCGATATTAAGCAAATTACATAGTATTTCATACAACCCCAAAGATGTATTCCTTGACTGTACATGTTATATACATACAATCAGTGTAGTGTGATCAAATAAATATTGCTTCATCTCCAAATAATGTATAAAATTGTTTGTAAATATTATCTTAATTAAAAACTTAATTAATTAAATAGATTTAATTAAATTAATGATAATAATATTGATATTATAACTAATCATTATTTTGTTTTAGAAACACGTTATCTTGAATTAAAACTTTTTTGTTCTTATTTTCTTATTGTCACTCCATAAAAATTGTAAAAAGATCAAATCACCTTCAACACTTATTAGCACAAACAAATAAAGATTTAGCACAAACTAAATTATAAAATCTTTATCCTGAGCTAAAATAATTGGACTTTCAACTCAACAGAAACTCTTCAAAAATATCACTTATTGTTAGTAGAAATATTCGTACAACATTTTCCATTTACATGTGTACAAGATAATTGTGACTTATTATATCTAGTGTTGAGAATGATTCAATAAGTTATTAAGCAGAGTGATGTTATATATCTTTTTTCTTAGAATTACTTACTAGACATAATATTTTATAAATCACATATAAATAAACACTACCTATGTTAGAACAATGCATTTTAATAATATATTCTAATCATTGTAACTTAACAATTACGAAATCTATAATTTTAGAGTATAAGCAAAGAACAGAAAATATTTCTCTCTTAAAGTGTGTTTTATAGAATGCCATATACAAAAGCAATTGTATTGTAGGTTTCAACAATTTCTTTATTTATCTTAACCCAATTGTATTTATAATAACATAGGACATATGTTTCAAAATCAAAATTTCATATCATCGTGAATTATAGACAATAGCTTATCTATTAACTATTATTTATTTTTACGTCACTTCACAAAATTTGTCACAATTGCAAATGGAAAAAAATTAACGCGCAATTTTGACATCAATAGTCTGAGGCTATGGGGGCTATTGAAGACAGTGTAATATGTTGACTATAATGTAACATACGTAAGTCACCTTCAAAATCTTTACAGATTAAAGTAATTCGTTTCCTATGTAAAGGGTAATTCAAAATGATTGTCGTAAGAAAGGAAACTGTCCGTAAGTATTTATCTATACTTATTATCATTTTAATGAGTGAAGTTATCTACATACAAATTTCATACATTTAATCAATTTCATTGACATTTGTTGTCATTGTCACTGTCATTTGTTTATTTATCTTATTATTTTTTCAAACCGTTTTTATTTACATCTTATATCATCAATAAAAGTATTTTTCAAATCATGATTTAATAAAAATATGAGTTATATTGATTACATTTCATTTTTACAAGAAAAAAACACCAATCCATAATCATTTATAGTTTATAAAAATGCGAGTTCGATTATAGGTTATGTTTTTCTTATTCATGATGAATCCTTTCACTTATTTATGCTCTGCCACTGACTTAGTTCAAACCTTCATAACAATCACGCGGCATATGTCTACATCCTGCCATTATCTATAGCAACGTAGAATTTTCTTTAGTAAAATTGACAACACTGCGATCCTTTTAAATTGTTCTTGACATCTGTCCGTAACAAACCTAAATTAGAGAAGCTTACATTACTATTACATTATTTATTAATATGTAAGAGTTACAACACAAAAAGTTTATAATCGAAAGTCACTTTAAAATTGGTCGAAAATTAGGTAATGGAGAATGAGTTTATTCAATTAATCAAAGCTTTTAACATCTCCGGTATTTCCTAATCTAGCTCATACTTATGCATAACTGCTAAGTCATGTTCAACCTTATATTGAACAATTTCGTGAAACAGGGCCAGTAACTCATAAGTCTGGCGATGGAGTACCTAAAAAACGAATTACAGATTTCATAGAGGATATTCGCCGTCCAATAGACAATTCATATAAAAATCAATTGCAAGGCTTTCTCAATAAGTTCAGTTGTCAGTGGGAACATGCCATACTGTTTAAAGAAAAAGAACATTCTCGGCAAAACATTTTTCCGATGAGGTTTGGTTATATCTTTCGGGCTAAACATTTTTATAATGCTTTTCCTGTTTTTTTTTTATCAGAATTTGTAAAAAGCAACATTTACAAATAATTGTCACCTATATTTCATATGTTTTTTGGTGACTTTTGGTTGTCACTTAATACCATTTTCTTTGTATTTATTAACGGGTGTCACACATGAAATGAGAAAAACTATTTTGTAATTTTAACTTAGTTTAATTAATATATAAAAATTATACAAACTTATATTGAATTATATAAAAGAATAAACTAATTTCAACTATTACAGTATTGTGAACGGACCACCTTCTTCTATACATCGCAACATTGTCCGAACCTTTGCCATCATTGTTCGGACAACAGTCATGTCTATTGATTTTATTTTTTGTTTAATACGTCGTTTTAATTGGTTATATATGGTTTATCATATGCTGCCCGAGAAAATATAGCCCAAAAGTCTTCAATAGGTCGCGCTTTTGGGACGTTGAGTGGATTAAGTCTTCAGGAACGTATCTTATATTATTGGCTTGAAACCATTCAACCGTTGCTTTCGCATAGTGAGAACGAGCGAGGTCCGACCAAAAGACGTATTCGTCATTGGTATAATATTTTTCTATAAATTTTAATAATTTGGGCATACACTATTGTATGTACACTTGCGAAGTTATGGCTAGTGCTCGCGAGTCGAATAACAACATCAGAAATTCCTTTCGAAGAAGTAGCCAGCCAAACTAAGACTTTTTGAGGAAACTTTTCTTTCGCTTTATAACGTACATAAGGTGAAACAGTATTTTTATAATTTGTAAAATATCCAGAATTTCTAGGCATGTCATCATTACGTAAGGTAAAATACTTTTCATCGTCCATGATGTCGTCCACATTTGGTGTGATGATCTCGCGCCTTAGGTTTCTGCAACGAAGAGGGATCTTCTGTACTTGCTTATCCGTATATTTTATAGCAGACTCGTGTTTGTAATGTTTTATATTCATTTTTAATAAATTACGGCGTACAGTTTTATGATTGCTAACTTCGTTAAAGATGTACCTGTATGGTTTATCGCGTGTTTTTTCAATTTTTTCAAGTTTACTGGACTCATTTTGTTTTTTCCATGACCCGTTGCGGTAGTAAATAAATTCACGGTTTTGTTCGCAAACACTTAAATGTCTATATATCCTAGAAACAGCAAATCCTTCAACGCGAAAATGATTAACAATATATTTTTTACTCTTTTGTCCGAAAAGCAATTTTATTCTTTCGAAAAGTTGTTTTTTATAACCCATTTTCGTTTAGATACCAGAAATCTATCGACTTACGTGTGCTGCTGATACATTAAAGAAACACTTTGACAACTACAGTCAATTGTTTAGCTTACGCAGATTTCTTCAGATGCTGCCTACTGAGTTCTCATTTCATGTGCGACACCCGTTATTTGGTATTTTTAATAGAGTAATAGATATTTTATTACTTGTTGATGTATTTAGATAAGATTGAATAAAACAACTCTTTTTAGAGATTTTTTAGTTACAATTTACATCTATGAAACGTATATTTGGGGCTTTTGTTGTGACTTACGCATTCAGAAATTAAAATTTTATACATTTAATTGAACAAATGTCATGTCAAACATATTTTCATGGTATCTAATACCTGAAAAGCAATATACAAAGTTGCAGTCAAACCAACACAAAAAATACCCTGTGGCACTGCGTGACATCAATAGTCTTTGTACTTCAATAGTTGACCGCATTTTTGAATAACGCTGAAAAACTTTAAAAACTGTCTCAATAAAGAATAACTATATAGGTAGCAAAATAAAAAATGAGTATCTATTTTTTTAATACATCTATGTGATTATATACATATAATTTGAAAATATTCCTGTTCCCCATTGTAATTGTAAGTTAGGTACTTTCATTATGTAATCAATACAGCTCTGCTACAAAACTGGATAGAATACGCCCCAGAACTTTGCTTTGCTTTATTTCCTTAGCATTACCAAAACCTTCGTATATTGCTCATTTGAAAGTCTCAAATTAATAGCAAAATATCAAGACGTCAAATCTGCTAATACACGGTTGGAAAGCAACGCTTCTGACTTTATTTAGATTTCGGATAGACAGTCTAGTAGCTCGAATACGTTCTACTATCGATTATTGCCTTTGTAGAACATATGGCTTGTAGAAAACGTTATTTGAATTTGAAGGATTGAAGAGTGTGAATATACAGAAAAAACTGGATTAATCAACTATACTTTGTTTTCCCGTACAAACAATGATTTATTTGGTCGTTTCCGCATTAAATTTAGTTTGTTCACGAAGAAAGTCAGTCTATATCACTATATGTTAAGTTTTAATAACAATAGAGGACTAGGCAGTCAAAATTATCAAATCTTAATACTGACTTAATTATAACACTGACCCATTAAGGCCACTCATTTTCCTATTTTTGCAGTGATCTGCCGTATAAACTCGTTATTTTCTTGTTTGTCGCCGATAACCAAATAACAGTATTGCAGAAGTTAGCTTTAACTTACCTCAATAGATTGCATTCCTAAATGAACAAAATTTCTCGTTTATTCTTACATTTTTAACACTAGTTCTTATTCTGTTTTATATTTAATTTTTTGTATCGTTTATTTAGGTGTATTTATTGTTCTATAAACACCGAACAAGACTCATTTATTTAAAACTAAATTGTTGAATCGTGTAGGATTTACTGTGTTCAAAGACCATCGATTTTAATAGACTGAACAACTACGAAAGCAACGTCGGTAACCGCTTCGACCTTTTACATCACGATCGTTTCCAAATAAAGGTAGCAAATCCCAGGAACAAGAGTGTATATTTTTACAGTAGTAATAGAAGATTAAAGCCAATTTCTTCCGACTCCATAAACATTTCCCAATTATTTGAATAGAAGTTTTAAACCTGCTGTAGAAAATAATGCCTTTTCCTCAAATATCAAAATATTATCCTTAAGCGTTACCTTTCCGGATACTCGAAAATGTATGCCGTTGCACGTTTACATGTGTAATAGCAAGTGCGCAAACAACGTAATTCAATTACAACGGGTACTTGTTATCCCAGATTTCCGACAGAACGTGGACATCTGGGGAAGTTTACTCTAACAGTGAGACGTGTACTTGCCAGCGGCAACTAGCACGAATCGGGTTAATATGGTGGCATTCCATCTGGACCCCAGAAGATTGTATTTTTCCTTGTTTATTGCCCAGGTGACCACATCGTATGCCGTACAACATCCGATCAACCATTTGGTTAGCACCTTGTCGCGTGCTACAGTATTATTTATGTGCTTCTTGGTTACTAATCTGTTATTTTACGCGTGGAGAATGTGCACGTTCGTTTCTCCTAGGCAAATGAAGATGAATAATTTTGCCAATTTGTCATCGGCCTGCATTAAACCATGCGCCGAAACGCTAAATGCGTAGCCTGTCTTTATGTGTACTTTTGCCAACTAAGTAAATGTACTGTGCAAGTAAATTGATTACCTGCTATTAATTATAGGTACACAAAATGGAACTAAATTACTTTCACGATTGACGTTTTCAAATGAAATGAATACTATTTTGAGTAGATTGTTTCTTCAGTTCAAATTATAAAGTTATAATTCAATATCTATCAATTTTATTAAAATTGGTGCATGTTTTATTACAAGCAAGTACTGCTTGATCGGCTACTCTAATAAATTCATATTACAGACGGCGTTGACGAAAATATAGCTATTTCGAGAGAGGACAGTATTTCATTTAAATGTCACCAACTAAGAAAAAGAACTCTGCTAGAGCCTTGGCAAAACTTTCAGTTTCTTGTAAGTTTTAATACAAATGTACTGAATTTAGTACAAAATTAAAAATGTACCGAAAAATGAAAAAATTATGTCCGATTTCGTGATAAATTTTCGGCATCGTAGCTTGCACCGCGCAGGGTATCAAAATGACATTTTAGCATGAGATTTTCTACAAAAATATTTTTGGACAACTCGTTAATGTAGGGCGTGAGATAACCTAGTAGGATGTAGCATGGAAAAAGTGTGTTTCTAACTTAATAGTTAGAATAGTACTGCTCCAAACTTTATTGTAGAAAATTTCATACGTTAAACTGAAAAACTTTTGCAATTTCTTTGATATCTTGCGTTGTTAAGTCTATGCTGTAATACAAATGGAAATATAACAGGGTGTCCATGAATATGTGGGCAATATCTCGACGAATACATTAAGTTTATGTAAAAATAACACTGTATGTCTATATATCTTTTTGTTTAGGGTGCACCACTGCTGTGATATTCAACCCTAAATATACAGTTGGCTAGGTGGTTTTTTAAATGCAATTATGTATTGCCTTTTCTTTCATCCAATTTTAAGGTGTCCAGGTATTTTCAACTCTCCAATAAGTGTTTTACTATTTCTTGGACCTTAAGTAGAGAAAATGTACTCTTAGTGGATTTCCATAAAATGCTCTGTTTCCGAGCAAAAATAAGTTTTACGGTTTTTATTTTTAGGCAACTTTTATTTCAATATGCATTAAAACCTACTTGAAAGAAATTAAATAATTAATAATTTATGCAATTATTTCTAAAAATTAATAATAAGGCTCCACATTAAATTCTTGGACTCTAATACACTCTTGGATACGTCGAATTAAAGATTCTCTAACGCCCCTTAACACCCCAGCGTTGATTTGCTCGCAGTGAAAAGGTTTCTGCTGGTTTCTACTCGAGTGGAATAAACTAAATTCTTTAGATGTCCCCACAAAAAAAATCTAATGGATTTAAATCCGGTGAACGAGGAGGCCAAGCAGTAGGTCTTCCTCGACCTATCCACTGATTTGGCTATGTATTATTTAGGTGTTCTCGTACGAGGCTAAAGTGAGACGGTGCACCATTCATTGGTTGAATTGATTTAATTGGTTGAAATTGATGCTGATTTCTTGAAACAAATGTGGCATGGGGATTTTCCCATTTATACATGCCAATTATAGGAATTCATTACCCCATTAAATCCTGCTTCATCGGTGAAAAGGATTGAACCGATAAAGTTCTGGTTAATCCCATGCTGTTCTAATAGCCAATTTGAAAATTGCACTCTAGCAGGAAAATCATTTTGATTTAGAGCGTGTATTTTTTGAAAATGGAAAGGATGCAATAGTTTTTCCTCTAGAACATTGAAAACTGTAGATTTGCAACAATCATACTCAGCAGCAAGCTTTCTTACACTTTCGGATGGATCTTCAGACACGGCATCTAAAATGTTTTCCCCTAAACGAACAGTGCGGATTGAACGCCATTGTTATTAGTATTTCTTGCAAATGTACGTGGAATAATTTAATAATCTTCTAATAATACGATTAATATAAATATTTTGTATTTCTTACCAGTTTCTCTTAATCGCAGGTCAACACACGTTCAAAGGTTTTCCTGCCCGAGACTCTACGGTTAGAAAACCGATCTACGCAAAGCCTCCTAGCTTCTAAAGCATTACAGGAAGCTAGCCCGTACATTAAATGCATATGTGCATACTCATTAAATGTGTATTCCATTTTTATTAAACTAAGCAACTAATGAAAGTAATAAACAGAATACCAATAACAAATAAATCAAATATCTGTAACTACAACAAATACAAACAAAATAACATGTAATTAAAACGGGAAAACTTATTATTACGGAGATTATAATAGCTTGTAATTTCGAAATAATAATTTGACAGTTCTATCAATATGGCGTTCTATCCGTATGACGTATTTACATTAACACAGCATCCCAAGATATTGAAATAAAAGTTACCTATTTTCGTTAAACTTATTTTTTCTCGGAAACAGAGCATTTTATGGAAATCCATTAAGAGTACATTTTTCTCACTGGTACGAGGTATTAGCAAATGTTTTGTGTGCTCATTCTGCAAGGGTTATTGTAGCATGGCTAGAAAATCTATTAAATGCAACATGGATGGGTGACTATGGTCCAATTCAGTGGACTGCTAAGTCGCCTGATCTAATTCCATTGAATGTTTACTACTGGGACAATAAAGACAAGTATGTAGTTTATACAGAACAAATTTACATAAAGAGCAATTACGAAAATGAATGATAAATTATGAATACTGCACTTGAAATTTATATCGCGGGTGACGGTGTACTTTTCGAAGATGGATTGTAAGTTAAAGGATTCAATAAAGTTTTCATATGGCCTAAGTGTCAAGCTTCATGTCTCCAAAACAAAAACCGATCGAGAAAAACGTTGTTTCTAATTTTTTTACTTAGAATTCAATCATTTATACTTAAGGCATTTAAAAGTACGAAATATTTAAAACAATTAAAATTAATGAAATATCAATGTAATGACAAATACATTATTAAAGTTTTGCAATTTACAAAGTTCATCGATTGTGTTGCGAACATACTATTATACTACATAACAGAAATAAAAAACAATGAAAAATATAACACCCATTCTTTCTCTAGAAAGTAGTTAAGAAACTTCTACAGAATGCCTGCGTTTTCACTTAATAATAATGACCCTTCTTGTACAAATATCGTTGGAGAATATTTTTTCCCGTCTGTAGTTGTCGTTATACTTTTGTTATTCCAAACGAAATCTATTATTTGTCGAAGAAACATTAAAAGTTTTTATAATGAAAGATGCCAATAAATGACTTAGGGTCAAAGAATGGAACCGTTGAAACAACTAGAATAATAAATGACCTGTCATTGTAAAATGACCATCTTTTACAACAGACATTATTTTTCTGGTCCCTCTTCGGGTAAGGGGTTTCACATAACAACATTATATTCTTTAATGGAATGTAATTTTGAATGAGCTTTCTTACATTTTCTCTCTCTTTTTTTACTTTTTCTGTTATTATTCGTAATCATACCAAATAACTTTAATTTCTTGTCATTGCAAGCTCCGTTTCTTGTTATAACTTTCATTAATCTGTTTGATATTGATTGCATTAAATTTTTTGTTAACTCTAAATTTTGTTGCAACTCTTCCCAAAAATTGGTTACAGTTTCTCATAATTGCAATCTTTTAGTTAAATATCCCCAAATATTTTTTATTGAATTTAAATCCGAACTCTGTGTTGGTCAACATAAGGCTTCAATATTATTATTACCAAATCATTCCTGTATCAGGTTCTGTATGCACTGGATAATTGTCCTGTTAATGTATGAAATTTACATCTGGGCAAAATATATTAACATTATTGAGAATATTGCGATACTCCTGACTATTTAAATTTGTATGAATATTCCAAATAACTCATCCATACTCAGACACTTCAGAAAAATCGCCGAAATTCCAACCCAATGCCCTCTAGTGGCCAGGGTGGGAAGTAGCACACTGCAAGGTACTACACAAGTTGATACAGCAGATACTAATCTAGCTCGCACAATTCGTGGATTTTCATTCCCTCTAGATGTCTCAATCTGCTAAGCAGTCAATGGTGAATTCCATATACGGCTTACCATGACGTAACATATGAAAACGTCGAGAAATGACAGAATATAAAAACCAAAAAATGCCTATATTATACAGTTAAAGTTGTGAAAAGCGATGAAATTAGATCTTGCATTGGTAGTTGCGCTGACGAGACCTAGAAGGTCGAAACCACGTGATCCGCTTCTAATACTCGATCTATTTTCATTGCACTCATTCGCAGGGTAAATTCCAACAATATACCATGAGCGCCTATTATAGGCATTTTTTGGTTTTTATACAATAGGCAAAAAAAACTGTAGGATCCTGTTAAGGTGTAAGACGTCACGAAACCTGAAACAAAAGCAACATTTTTTTTGCAGAATTTCTTTGAAGATCATTTATTTTTCTTTATTTGCTGGTAGACTATTGCTTTCTTATTCCGATGCATGGTTAATTATAACTGAAAGAAATAATAAGATCAATACATGCAGTTCAAAAGAGTAAGACAGTTATTTTTCTAAAATATCAGAAAAGCTCCTTCAAATTAACTAACGAACAGTCTGTATATACATTCTTCTTTGTCTAGTATATGATTTCCTGTTTCGCGGGGACTCTGTTCACATTTTTTAGCACATACTAAAGTAGAAAAAAAGGAGACATTGGTACACAGACACCAGTATACATCTCACGACGGATCTAAAAATAATGTACCAGTCGCTTGTCACTTTTTGCACATAAAACTTAACAACCAACGCAGTCCATTATGAGTGCTATATATGTACTATATACATACATACATATATATATAAAAGCATATATAGATGCGTAGTATATTTTTTTCCTTAATATGAAGTTTATTACTTTGGGGGCCCGCGGTGAAAACGAACTAACATTATCTCTATTTTATTATGTTGAGTAGAGTCCTGAATGCCGACAGGATGTTTATAAAATGGCCGATACGGTTACCGACCGGTTCACCAGTGGGTCCAATAAAATTGAACTATGAGTAATTCTACCTGTTCTTACCTGAATTTTTAACCAATAAGCATTAACTTTGAATAAGCATTAAGTGTTGAATAAGAATATACATATATTAACGATACTAAGAAGCCATTGTAAAAATTGCGCAAGAAAGGCAGAGATTTCTTCTAGATGAGGATTAGTTTTCACAGAAATTACATTTTATGATGCTTCTTTAATCATAAAATATATGCACTTTAAAATTCTTTAACAGTTTTTTAACTCGCATGTTAAATATTGCTTTAATACTTGGAATGTGTCACTTTCTATATGGGAAACAACTTCTCTGGATGTTTCAAATGTTCCATTTGAAATAGTTCTATATATTACAGTGTGTATAATCTCACATCGTGTTAGATCTTACACGTGCAACAAAGAGGAGCGATAAATACTTTCAGCGAAAAGGTCAAGACAAAGCGAAACTTACGACAGCTTGACTTTTACACGATGCAAAATTTAAGTACCACGTTAATGATCGTTTCTCGGTAAGATTTTTATGAATGGACCGTTCCAATGAACAACAAAAAGAACCAGTAGGGAATAGGTGCTGGAACTCCAAGGAGCATATATACGTTTCTCTCTTCTTATTACCCTATTTTTTGTGTCATAATTAGCTGAGGCGGCGTGACATTTCCTTTTGATATATGACTATACGGTTGTCGTAGCATCCGACGTACCCTCCTCCTTGCCGTAACTATTCCTTTTGCCTGTGCGTTCTGCGGAGAGGGACACCCTTCTTTGTCGGGAACGGCCATTATCTCATCGTTCCTCTTCGCTTCTTTAGACTACAGAGGGGTTTCGAAGGTATGTACCGTGCATACATACTAGATACACAAGAATGATGCATAGGGTTCCGTGTTTCTGTTGTCGTTAGCGCCCCCTAGCGGCACGAGAACTAACATAATGAGACGATATTCTTCATAGTTCACTGATATAGATACGTAAAATATATCGGCCTTTTGTGAAAGGGACTTAATTGAAAAGTTAGATTTACGGGTCACTATTCTATATAATGAGATCTTATTTCAGAACTCGTAACCAACATTAAAAGCTGTCATTGAGATTTATGTTTGAATTACAACTAATTTAACGCAATTATTTATAGCATATGTAATCTATAATATCCGTAAATCTATATTCTTAAAATATAAATTAAGTTTTGTTAAAAAATTTAATATTGTTTCGAAAGCAAAAATGTGTTAGCTTTTAGCTCGACTGCAAAAAATCATAATGAGTTTCTATCAAACGTAATCAACACTTGTATCCAAAATTAATAGTAATACACAATAGTTAACGAGTTAATTTAAATTTCGTACGTTCTCTTCTTTATTAAAAAGCATGTTTTGCTTATGAAGAACGCCTATTAAGTAAAACTATACAAAGCATTGTTAATTAAGCCGTAGATATTGAAAGCACAAGCATTTCCATGCAAACTGATACACAACCATATTATACTCTGCATTAATCGAGTTGTCATTACACTGTCTAAGAAGTTTGCAATTTCTACTTTTGCCATAAGCTGACGTATATTAATTTACCATGGAACATTTATTATAATAAACTGTAGATGCACAGGTTAGCTCTAACTTTGTTTGCATTTTAATAGAAGGCTTTGATATTTGCAACATTTCCTCTTATGAGTGATAGCCACGGCTTCCGTACTTAATAATCTGCTAAATTGGAGAATTTCAATTGACCGGGAATCGTTTTTCCATCCCAAAATGTCTTAGAGGAAGCACTCACCATGCTCTTTATTAAAATCGCCTATACTTTCCAGACAAATGTTCAGAATATATAATTAAAGAAACCTTATGCAGATAGCATATGAAATACTTGTATCATGTCCATTATTAACGTCTTGAAATTTTTTGCTTTTTTGTTTTTCAAAAAAACTATTAACACTCTTTCAATTATCCTTCAAAATTTACCATCACTTTGACAAAGTTTTTGATGAGCCCTAATTTTACATGTAAAGGTATTGATGAAACCAACACAATTAACATCCACCATAAAATGACCACTTTTCTAGTTATTGTTTCATATTAAGCTTACAAAAGTCATGTTTTCCTTATTTCCGAAATAATACCAAGACTTTGAAGAATAAAAGTAATCACTTGTCACAAGAATGCTGTCCACTTCTGAGTACGATACTAACACTTGTTATTCTAACTCCAATACTTTTAACGCTAGAAAGGCATGAATGCGAGAGAACACCAGAAAAGGTTAAACATTTTTATGTGTGTATTCAAGAAAACGCACTTATTAATGCCTGCATATATTGTGGCTAAGTAATTACGAAAACTCTAATAAGGAAAAGAAGAGGTCTGAAATGTTCTATTTACAAACAACATCTAAAACATGAGAAAAAAAATTATTCTATTATACTTTCTAATTTTCTATTATACTTTTTAAATCCATACGATCATTTATATTTACCTTCTAGCAAGCCATGAAATTATTTCTTGAAAATATTATGTTGGTATGTTCTGACAAATAAAACATCTGCCATTAACGTATTTGTTAATCGAGACTTAAAAATGTTTACAACAAATCATAAAATTTTTCTGATTGAATCATACGTTAGAAATGGTATAAAATTAGAAAATGGAGAATGGTCGTACTCTTTGCAGCCAGGGTCTGTGGCCCGAAAACCAGGTGCTGGTAGACCACTAAAGCGGACGGTTGAAAATATAGCAGATATTGAGGAACGAATAACTCAATCACCTAAGAAATCGGTTCGTAAGCTTTCGCAACAATCACG
Source organism: Holotrichia oblita (assembly GCA_023690525.1). Classification (NCBI taxonomy): domain Eukaryota; kingdom Metazoa; phylum Arthropoda; class Insecta; order Coleoptera; family Scarabaeidae; genus Holotrichia; species Holotrichia oblita. Next base: position 133,248,838 of record CM043017.1, on the reverse strand, counting down.
ACTGCCATATGAGACCTGCCAGAGAATCCTTAAAAAAGATCTACAAAAATTTCCATACAAATTTCATTGCGTGCAAGCGCTTTTACCAATCGATCAGACTTAATTACTGTCAGTGGTTCTTAGGTACGATTAATAACGATGACGTTTTTGACAAATCCTGCTTCAATTAAGTATGGGAAATATTTTAACTGGAGATACTATTTATGTGTCCAATAATAATAATTTCGAGATGAAGGTCTCCAGAAAAAAAATTGTTTTTTCCATATTTATGTTGTTTACATAGGAAGTATTGAAGAATAATCAAAACATTGTCTTAAAATGACAATTCCACCAGTGAGGTAGAATTTAAGTGTTGTTTAAACTATTTTTAGCCATAAATCCTTCCGAACTTCCTCGTTTTTCTAGAAAACCAGGCATAATACGACATTTCTACAAGAGGACCTTATTTTTGGCATTTTAACTGGTCTATTAGATGATGCTAATGTCGTGCTCGTAAATCAAAAAACAAAAAAGTTCTATTGATGTCAACATAAGGGAATATTTTTTTCAGTTTGCTGTAATTCTGCTAATTTCGGAAAATTTCACCACAAGAAACATCTAATAATACTAAATCGCCATGCCAAATTTTTGGAACGTTGAAGACCTTCATCTCGATGGTCAATGGTCATTATTTGACACGTAGTATCTCCAGTTGAAATATTTCCGATAATTAATGAAGCATCCTGTATACCTATATATATTAATTTAAACTTTTACAAGAAGAGATGAATGATAAATTAGAGTCATTTTCATCAAATAGTTCGAAAGGTTTTATTATCTGATGTAATTAGACGCAAAGAGAGTACAGCTGCGCTTTCCTGAAGAAAATCTTTGGCTTGAATGCTGTAGGAAATGAAATACGACCACAAAAGAATACTGTTGTAATTTAACGACAAAGTAGCGTTATATTTCCAACAATTATGGACTATTTCATTTATCACAACATCTAAAAACTAAACTATTTACGAATTGTTCATACAATTGAAGAAGTTACTGAAGCTATCAAAAATGTCAGGAAATTACACCACATAGGTAACTTAAGGAATGGCGTCGAGTGAGACAAAGAGTGGCGCTATGAATAGAAAACGAAGGAGCTCAATTTGAACATTTGTTGTAGCTGTTTTTATTATTAAACTTTTTATTTTTTCAACTGAAACGTTTGTATAAAATTATTTCTCAAAACGACAAAACCTAATCTATCATCACTATAATATAACCTTAATCACACACACGCTTCAAAATAAGTCTAACTTAAGTTTAAAAAAGAAAAATGTCATTCCCTTCTAGAGGGTAGAAATATATGATCATATTTACCTTACACTTATTACACAATTTTGTTAGATTTATCAAAGACATAATATGTAATAATTTTGTAGCACGTCCTAAGGGACGTAAAATAGATTGGAATGGAAAGCTAGTCTACGCGAGCCTCATCATCTCCAAAAACTAGGATCATACTACAATTTCAAAATCTTTCCAGTAAACCAAATTACCGGCCATCTTATAGACGATTTTCATCTCTTTTGCGACAAGTACTAATTAGTGTTTTTTTCGTTAAGAAATTCAATTGCTGTAATATTGATTTTGATAGACTTAAATCCCACACAAAGACAATTAATTTAAATTGAGTAGGTACATAAGGTGGCTTATAGGATTTACATGCAATAAAACTAAAATCAGGTTATTTGTACATACCTTTACAGCTTATAGTGGCAGTCATAGTTTTTTTATCCTCGCTCTCCTGGTTAATTGGCTGCTGTGGAACTGGATGATGCTGGAAGGTTGGGCTTTTTGAGTTTTACACTGTTTGTACCGGGTGGCCAACTAAGAATGTCGCTCGGCCATATCTCAGGAACGGCTCACAGTACAGCTTTGGGAAAAAAAATTACTGACTAAAGTGACCCCGAGAAACATCTGGAAATTATTTAGAAAAGTGTAGGATGACCGCTAGAGGGCGTAACTGATCACCAAAAACTTTAATTCTTATTTTACGCAAAATTTACCAACTTAAGGTCTATCATAAACATGAAAATCGGAATCTACTGAAAATTTTATATATTCTACATCGGGCAACTTTTTGGTATTTTATCAAATAAGGGGAGGGGAGGAGGGAAAACTTTGTATTGAAGGAACGCTTATAACTTCAGTTTTCTTGAACCGAATTTTGCAAATTTAGTCTCGTTAGAAAGCGCATTACTCCTCCAATCTAATGCTTACAAATTGGAACCAATCTAATAAGTGACGTGCATTCTAGAGGGCGCTGTTTAAATTTTTTCGGGAATTTTGTTTTTTCTCGAAAATATTAAATGGAAACATACATTTTTGACGATAAATTAAAAAAGTAGGCTAAATTGCCAACAAATCAGCGAAAACCGGCTATCGCTATCTTTTACCAATCCGAAGATATCTTCAGAAACATGTGAATGGTAAAAATTTCTTCTTACTAGAAAGGATTTTCATTGTCCTACGTTTAGTGATTGAAGCTCTTTAATTTTATCTTGTCCGTCACCGCTAGAGGGCCATAAAGAAATTTAAATACGTAAATTTTATGATTTTTGAAACGAACAGTGCTTGGAATGCTTGGCGACCAAAAAAAAATAGATTATCATGGATTTTCCTAGTGAATCAAATTGTTTAATATTGGCTTTATTTCTGTCACCGTTAGAGGGCGTTAAAGAGAACAGAAAAAAGACATGTCGCTCGCAATTCTCAACAATATGCTTTTCAATATGACGAGTGCAATTTTCTGGCCCCTGATAGGTGGATGTAACACGCCAGTCTATTTCCATGGCCAACCAGGACCCCAAATTTGACTTGTTTAAATTTTTATTTGAGGGGGCGAAACAAATTTATTTTTGCAACGCGATCTACTACTTGTAACAACTTGATTGTGGGAATAGGAGATATCGTTCAAAGTATTTCTAAGACATAAATAGAGACTGTAGTTCTATCCACTCGTTGTAGAGTGAAAGTTTGCATTGAAAATAATAGAAGACAACATCAAGATTTAGGCCACCACTAATGCTGTTTCCTTTTTTTGTTGTTTTTCTGCGTTGTTTGTATGAATTATACCTTTATGCTTTTCACTAAAATCTTAAGCTTCCAATTCATGATTTTATAGTATGAGCCTAAATACAATCTTCCTCACACTGTTCTTTTCAAAGTCATAAAATTTACATATTTAAATTTCGTTAACGCCCTCTAGCGGTAACGGCCAAAACAATAATAAACAATTTGAATCGCGAAACATAGTCCAATGAAAATCCTTTCTAATAAGACCAAATTTGCTAAATTCCATTCACGGGAAGCAGAATTATTTAAATTTATTTAAAAAAAAATTTACCATCCACACGTCTCCGAAGATATCTTCGGATTGGTAAAAGATAACGATATCCAGTTTTCGCTGATTTGTTAGTAATTTAGCCTACTTTTTTAATTTGTTGTCAAAAATATACGTTTCCATTTAATATTTTCGAGAAAAAACAAAATTCCCGAAAAAAAATAAACAGCTCCCTCTAGCAGGCACGTCACTTATTAGATTGGTTCGAAATGGTAAGTACTAGATTGGAGGAGTAATTCTGTTTTCAACGAGACTAAGTTTGCAAAATTCGGTTCAACAAAACCGAAGTTATAAACATTCCTTCAATACAAAGTTTCTCCTCCTCCCCACTCTTTATTTGGCAAAATACAAAAAAGTCGTCCTATGTAAAATATGCAAAATTTCCAGTAGATTCCGATTTTCATATTTATGATAGACCTTAAATTGGTACATTTTGCATAAAATAAGAATTAAAATTTTTGGTGATCAGTTACGCCCTCTAGCGGTCATCTTACGACTTTCTAAATAATTTCCAGATGTTTCTCGGCGTCACTTTAGTCAGTAAAATTTTTTGCCAAAGCTGTACTGTAAGCCGTTCCTGAGATACGGCCGAAGGACATTCTTAGTTGACCACCCTGTACATGTTTATGATTACTTTTCTTGTGGTTGGTGAATTCTACTGTCTTAAAAAAATAGCAATCTACAACACAAAAATGGAAAAATGTAAAGTATGCCCAGGTAATCAATCTCTCCGTATAATAATAATAATAATAATAACCTTTATTCGTTAACCAATTAAAAATTGGATAGAATCTATCCAATCTATTTATAGAAGAATACCTTAGGACAACTCTACGTACAGTAAGCAATGATAATGGGTGGACAGTCCTGTCACAATATGATAACACCTAAGCCGCGCCGAAGATATCCGATGTATTAGATGCAATACTCCCTAACTTTCATTTAAGACCATACACCTACAGGTAAAATCGTAACGATAAGAGTTTCTACATTTCAGGGTGATTTAAAAGCTATTTACACATGCAAATTTACGGTTTAATATAATGCACACAAGGTCACTAATCTTTATGTGACTATTTCAATATTTTTAATTTAATTTGTCTTACGCTGTTGAAATGCATATACCATTATGTACAATAGAACTGGAAAATAGCGGCAACAGCAACACATTTCTAATTAGTAGAACTCTAAAACTATAACAGTTAAAAATGAGTTCTCGTATAAAAAAATCCTTAATTTGAATCGCTCTTTCCATATTTGATATTCGGATCCGGATTGATGTATGTATTTTACCATCATATTGGAATACCCCTACGAAACTATCAAAGTCACGCAAACGACATATAGATACTAAACGATACCTGTTTTCAATATTTTAATCATTCACTCAAGTAATCTTGATAAATAATACTTACTAAACTCGTAATTTATTCATTCTTATTTCTCCACGAGTCTAAAATTAAATCTTAATATTACGCTAATGATGTCTAGTTTATAATCATTCTTGATGACACTTGACTTATAATCTTTAATAAGAATTATAGAGGAAGCAGATAAATGAATTCTATTAGGATCTATTAGGATATATTAGAATAATTTGTTTAGTAATTTAATATTGTATTAACAATCAAATTTCCTTCGAAGCATTACAGTCTCATACGCCGAATATTTAAACCAAATTTATTAATCCATGAATACCATTAACTGTAAAGTAGGGATTAGACCACAATAAATATAAGCTATTGTATGCAAAACAAATTACTGTTTAATATTATCCTAATAATTAAATCTTGCTTGATGATCTGCACTGTGATCTCTTAACTGGAACTCAGATTCCAAATATTGAAATACATAATCCTAAATTTTAAGAATTGTTAATTTCAATGAGGAGTGTTTTTGTAACGAATTCTCAGAAAGTTCTTATTTTCTTAATATAAACTTATGTATAATGATTAGCTAAACCAATTATGAGCACCGTTTGAATATGTTTTAATTACGTTATTACATTAAAGCCAAAGAGGGGGCGAAAAATAATTTTTATATTGCCTTATTCGTTCTCAATATAAAAGCCTCTCTTCTTGAGAGTATTTAGTTTGCTGTAATCGTCGTAAAAATGCCCGCAACAACAATAGAAACGCGAGCAAAAATAGTTACCCTTTGGGAGCGTGATTTGTCCTACAGGCAAGTTGCTGCAGAAGTTGGTGTATCGGTAAGTATATAATCTATTTTTATTGTTCTATATGAATTCTTTGAGTGCATTGCACAGATACTATTTTATTCTATTTTTTGTACTTTAGTGTATTGGTGTTGGTTCATTGATGTTCTGGCTTGATGACTTAGCGTAAAACGGTTATTTGACTAATAAATAGAAATTGAAAGTCAGTGATATCAACACCAAAAAAACTTGATTCTAGAGTTTTCAAATCAAATGTACCTTACGCACACATTAAATATTAATTGAAAGATAAATAAATGTTAAGTTGATTGTAACTACATTTCACTCATCATTAGATAACGTTTAGTCCTTCTATTAACAAACAAAATATGCCAACGAGTAGGTATTCATTTGTTTTATGATATCCCTCGTTGGTCTAAATTTTTAGTAACCGTTACTTCTGTGGAACTCTATAAAACTGTATCTTTTCTTTTTTTTCTCTAACTGTACTTCAACATAACGCTGGCGAACCGAAAACGAAGATGTAGCTCTACGAAATAAATCGAGGCCTGGACAACCACCCAAAATTAATCCAGAAGATGGTAATAGAATTTTGAACTACGTTCAACAAAATCCAGTCACCCATCATCCATTTTTTGTTTTTATTTATTTTTCCATAAGTAAACACTTTAATGAAAATTATCTGTATATAGCAGTGAAATAATTATATAAAAACCTATTTAACTCGAAAGATTTTTTTCTTATACTTCATATAACCAACACGTATAAAAAGAAGATGTATATGTTTCTCCGGTTGACTGTACTATTAAATTTATTAGATTCAAAAATTTAGTTGCTTAACCACTGATGACATTAAAAAAAGGTTTTTTATATTGTTATACCCCTGGGAATTGAAAACACAATTTGTGGAATACCAAAAATGTGTGTTTCCAACTAAACTTCCTTCATATAATATATAATTTGTAATAATTTCTGATTAATTCTTTACGTACACAGAAAGAACTCTTTCGTATTCGGTAGTGATATATGAAAAAAGACAATACATGTATTTAAATCTGCTTTCAATATCACTATAAATTTCTATTATAACTTTTACTAAATACATATAACATTAATAATAATTCAATAATGATAGAATACATCAATACATATGATAATCTTATATTATTATTGTAACGTGACTACGACCCAAATATCAAATACGGAAAGAATGATTTTAATTAAAGTTCTTTTGTAAGAGAACTCTCCTCTAACTGCTACAGTTTTCCAGTTGTACCAATTAGAAGTGTGTTACTGTTGCCGATATTTGTCAACTCTATTGATACTGTAGGAGAATCTAAAATATTTAAATAGTCACATGAATATTAGTGACCTTGTGTGCATTATATTATACCGTATTTGCATGCTAAATGGGTTTTAAATCACCCTGCAATGTAGAAACTCTTGTCGTTACGATTTTACCTGTATGTGTACGGCCTTGAGCGAAAGCGAAGAGTTATTGCAAGGGTATCAATAGCTTCGGTATTTCTCGTATTATTATACTGTGACAGGACTGTCCAACCTGTAACGTTGCCTACTGTACATACATACATATGTACTATAAAAGACAGATGTATTGAATCGAAAAGCCATAAAATTTCCTCGGTACTAAATCAGGTAGCGAAATATAAACAGACAAACAACTTGGTCAACTGTAAAGTGCCAGCGGCTGTATGCTGTAAAATATTTTAGACATAAGTATAAAGACATTAGGTAGTAATATCTTCCGCAATAGCACCTACAAATAGCATTATCATAGTGTCCGCTGTAATATTTATCAATATATGTGTTAGTGGTCGTATACACATAATTTGCGATATATAAAATACTATTCGATCCTTAATTATACTAATAGATGGATATTTACTTCTTAGAAAGAGTTTCTAATGTAGTTACGGATTTGCTAATACAAATAATTAAATACTTTTATTTTACAATGATTGTATTATTATATTGTATGCATATATTCGTTTATCTGATCGATTTATAGATTAATAGGGTGATTACAAATGATTATAGATGTGGCTATAGAAAATGATGATCCTTTCGAAGTATTAATGTCTTAACGCATTATCACCTTCAACATTTTCGTGAAATATTATGTTAAGTAGATTTTTTTAGTTAACCTTTATTGTTAATTGTTGGAAAATTTAAAAAAAATTAAAACTTCCGCTTTTGATGAGACTGTAGACACAATCGCTAAATAAGTCACAAAGGTAGCGGTTGTGTCTACAGATTCATCAAAAGCGGAAGTTTTAATTTTCCAAGTATTTAACGTAATTGTCACCGATAAATAATGTGTGTTGAGATGTCCTCTAGGCAGACAAACTGAAAAATTGAGAAAAAGCTCCATTATTTTCGTAAATTTTAAGTTTGAGTGAGCGTAATTAGTGAACTTCAAAAAAAACAAAAACAAACACTATGTCGAAAACTGGCGCCTTTAGGATAAGGGAAATTGGGCTGTGTGTATTGCAAATGATCTTTACTAACACACTGTAAAGTATGACGGTTTCATTACCAATCACCCTGTATACTGATTTGCAGTAAATCTTTACCGTTTATTACTGTTCTAAGTTTAACTACAACATTCAAAAAACAATAGATAGAAAATGTCTTTTTGAATTATTAAGAGGGCCGACTACAGTTTGACAATTAAATTTTTTCAAAATATAATATGTTTATAATTTATTTAAACCGTATTTTAAAATTGAGCTTCATACACACATGTGTAGACGTATTTTGCATGCTCATAGCAAATTTCAATAATTAAATCTAAAAATTAATTGAATAATCTCTATTTCCCTATCCAGGTAAACGGGAATAGAGATTGTGAAGTTAATATCGAATATTAATGGATTAAATTGTATATAATAATATAAAATATGTATATATAAAATAATATAAAATATTTGTAGAAATACGTGCATGAAACCCAATTTTCAAATTATATTGAAATAAAATCAAGCAAACAATTTATAGAATTATTAAATAGTGCACCGCTGTAAAATAATCAGCTGGTAAACGACCCTCTTAAGTATTGCAAACTACTTCATCATGTATTTTGTTGTCGTAGATAAATAATCATTTTTTAGATAAAATTGTTTCTATTGTTTTTTCATAGTATTTTATTTGACTTCGTCCCTTTTCACGCACTATAGCGAATTGCTTTATATGATATAATGATACTATATACCTACGTATTGTATGTATATCAGGAAATATGGATTGACTTATTAAATAAAAATTAATTTAATTATTAATAATAATAATAAATTTTTAATATGTATACTAATTGTGCAAATGCAAGAGGGTTGTAAGTGATACGTTAAGACTTAAAAGTATATATATTTAAATATATGTATGCAGATATAAACTGTAGCGTATTTTATACATAAATATGCAAAGGCGTATACCTGAGACATACAGTTTACCAAACAAATAGTAAAGCAGTGATTAAATCGCTATCGGCACCCCGCAAAATAGGTGATTCAATTCTTATGTCTGCTATGGTACATACATATATTGTATTATCTTTCACTAGTCATATTTGACGCATATCTAGTAGGTACATACTACATTATGATATAGAAGATTAACCTTCAATCCAGTATATTGCATAAACATCCAAACCTTGAAAGAAAACATTTGATGTAAGTTTTACGAAACCAAATGTAGATTTCATATCAACCGTTTATCATCTAATATATCGTTTATAAAATTATCTTCACACATTCCATACTCAACTACGAAGTAATTGGAACCATAATCAAGATAAGAAGTAATCGTATTCTGACTTCATCTTTGTTGCTTCACGTTATCGACTTCGTCGGAAGGTATTCAATCCTGGAATCATTTCTGAAACAATCATCATGTGCTATGAAACAATAAATCATATTACAATGGAAGTAGTTACGTCTAGACCAAGAAGAAGACTGCTCTGCAGTAAACAATGGCTGCAAAACCCTACATCTAACCGAGTGTAAGTAGCAGCAAATATGTACTTGTTGAGCTGTAAATGCTCGTAGATATTAGAAGCGAGTTTTTTTATTTTGTCTACCATGAGAAAATTAAAAGTAAAATAGCAAACTTTAAATGTAAAATATTCTTTTAGATTAGTTGGATTTAGACTGATCAAATTTTGTTCAACCTGAGGTACTTTTACTGCTAAAGCCAAAGGTATTCATCAGTGTCTGGCTAACATGTATGAGATAGATGTTGGTCTAAACAATTACCATAGGGTGAGGAGTCAATTGAAGACGATCCAGAATGCGAAAGGCCAAGAAGGATAAGAACTAAAGAAACCATGTAAACATTTCGACCAAGAAGGTGAGAATGATTGTCGTTGAAGTGAAGACATTAGAAAGCACAATTATTAAGCATTTTACTGGCTCATTTAGGAATAGATTTCCGTATTGCCTACACTGGAAGAAAGATAGTGTCAGCAACAACTTTGTCAGGGAAAATTATAATAAGTAATGAGACAAAGATGTATCACTGGAGTAGACGCAAAATTCATCTGGAAGACTAATGACGAATGAGAAATAAAGTCTCTACAATTACAGGAGAAGAATATAAAGACATAATCCTAAGTTTGAAAGGTGTCATACAACAATATAACAATCTCAAAGCTGCTTAAAACAATATGCTGCTCCATGATACCTGAATTCACAAATTCATCAAATCCAAGAGATAATAAACAACTGTGGTTTTATAGAGATGAAACGTCCACGTAGTTTTTCTTAAGATATGTAACTTTTTGAAAGAAGCGACAGAGAATTCTTTTGAAGATTCGCTTTAAAAAATTTTGCAAACTATAGGCTTATTATAAAAACAGTAAAAAGCAAATAGAAGAATCAATTCATCAAAACAGTAATCTACGATACCCTACATTAAAAATCTAATATGTGTGCCAAAACAAACTTAATTTGTAACGATTTAAAACCTCATCTCCGATACATATTTGCATAAGAAAATTACGTTGTAAACGAACACTTTTACAGCATGTAGCGAGCCGTTAATTATAAATATTTGCCAGAGAATGTACACAAAAGTGCACCACATATCGTTTGAGAAGAGTTTTATCACAAACATCTTATATCTTTCACGGCAGGTCTCGTATTCTCATTTCAATTTTCAGAGAAAGGTGGGCACACGAAACTAAACGAAATAGCATGCCATTTTACGTTCAAAGTAACACAACTTTTTTTCCTACGTTTAAATGAATGGAATCTTTTATGTGCTCTTAATAAACAGTTTATCTTTAAAATAATCAACTACACAGTTTAATCACCGCGTGTCCTTTCATCGTTCCTATCTCCCGCTCTTATGCTGTTCTATTCGCTATGTTAAAGCTAGCGTTTTAAACCTCTTTGTACTCATAACTCCGTTAATTTTCTCTCTAGCGCACTTGTCAATCAAAGGCAGGATATTTACGATTCAGGAAGATGATGTCTCTGGCGAAATTGAAAACGCGAACGCGGTTACAGATACTAAATGATGTTTATAAGATCATCACATCGTAAACCATAATGTATAGAATGTATTCAGATGATGATAATTAGTGTTTAGTTTATATTTTCAATTATGCAATGATTTGTTAAACTTAACTGACGAGTTATATTAGTTTATTTCTGCAAGAGGGTCAGGTCAATGTGTCTCTTCCATATCAGAGGGATGTAATTAGCACTAAATCGTCGGTTACCTTGTTGTTGGGCCTCGTAGCAATCAAATGTAAGAATAATACTTTATCTGTAAGTAACGAAACAAAAATGTTGGTGGTGTAATGGATAACAAACTCTCACAACAAGAAAACAATATTTATACTAGCTGAGATTTTTAATCATTTACATAGTTTAATATTAAAAAAGCTTCCTCCCTTCCATATTTAACATGCTGCTCATGAAATTTGTTATTAAAATTAAGTCTAGCGTCTCAGTTGCTTATCTGCCTTATATTTCACTTTATGTTTTAATTAAAAAAAATTGTAATAAGTATAGGTTACAGCATCAAGTTGATATTTATAATAATTAATTTATATACATAATTTGAAATCTGTGGGAGATTTTAATCTAAACATGTGAAAATATAGAAAATCTTTTCTATATTGCTATCTTAGTACTAGTTTTAATACGTATTTTGATAATTTCTTTTCGTGAATTTATTTGTACTTTATCTGTAAGAATATTGCAAAAGACAAATATAGTTGCATTTAAAATTAAAATGTTGATATTAAACGGATATGAAATAAAATTATTTATACCATAAAAAGTTATCTGTTACCTCATTACGTTTTGTGTTTCTGTTATGCTACAACTATAGAAATATATTTTATTACCAAGATAATGTTGCTGTCATTGCAGTTTTAATTTCACTGTAGTTGTCTGTGCAAACAAGCTTCACGATGAGCGCCAAAATTATGTGATGAACGATCTTGTCTTTTATCAAAAATTTGTAGGAACAGTGATCGACGAATAAACAATCGCAGTAATTTAATGTAACTCTTCTGCTTGCTTACATACGTGCATATTATAAAACATGTGTGTATAGACACAATTTAATACCATGAGATTTTCTTTATCAGAACACTATTTCAAGTTCAATTGTTTATACGCATTAAAGTTTAAGGGTTCGTACTGACTCGACAAGCTGTAAATACGCAAAGAAATTTTTGTGATGTTCGGATTTAATTACCTAATAATTTTTTGTAGTTGATGTAGCTGCAGCAGCTTCCTAAGCTGTATTGCTTGTTAAGACTATAACTACAGCTCGTGTTGTCTATTAGTGTGTTTTTATAATTTCGTTACAGCATTACCTCTTGCAGAAAGAACTAATTTAACACTATTTACATGCAACTAATGTTTATTACGATGTTTATTATTAAAACCAAAACCTAACGGATCTCTTGTCCACCTACAGCACCCTCAAGCAGCAACAAAAATTAACGCTGAATGAACACTGTTCTATAAGGGTTACAAGTACAGGGTCCGGCATTGAAACTTTCTTTTTTCAATTAGAAGTAGTGGCACGACTGTTGTGGTGTGGTGCGGTAGTGTTTTTGGCCGAGAACGTTGATGTGGGAATTTTTCGTCAAACGTCATTAGTTGCCAAAATGTTTTGGGTGAGAGAGCAACACGCATTTGCAGTAGAAATCTATTTTTCATAAGGCCAGTCGATCATCGCGATGCAGCGTGCGTTCTGTTTACGGTACAATATTCCTTCTCGAGGTACCTTTCCTCCCCGGGGGTCCATCCTATTGCTGGTGGAAGCGGTGAAGGCAGTTGAAAATGGCAAGAGACCAGAAGCAGCGCGGACCGTTAAAACACCTGCAAACTTCGAGACAGTACGAGATTCAGTTTTGCGATCTCCTAGGTATTCTGCTTCAAAACATGCGGCTGCCCTGCGGTTGTCAGATCGTTCCACTAATCGAATTCTTCATGATAATCTTATCCATATAAAATGATCGCACAACAACTTTGCGAACTGATTTGGTTTCATGGCAAACAGCATGCGAGACGCTCCTTCAGAATTTGCCTCCTAACGCCATTGTGTGGTTCAGTAATGAGGCACATTTTCACATTTCAGAGTGTGTTAACAAACAAAATATGCGTTATTGGAGCGGTATCAATTCCAGGGAAGTTCATGAGAGGTCTCTTCATTCGGATCGGGTCACAGTTTGGGCTGCGATATCAAGTGTAGGGATTATTGGGCCACATTTTTTCGATGAGCTCTTGAAAATATTGCTGTTGGAGAAGTATGGTTTCAGTAAGATACGGCGACTGTCCACACATCACGAAATTCAATGCGTGTTTTGAGTGAGAATTTTCCAGGGCGACTTGTCTCCAACAAAGGTGACATCTCGTGGCCTGCACGTTTGCCAGATTTAGCCCCATGGGATTTTTTTATGAAGCTACCTCAAATCAAAAGTCTATAACAACTGTCCTGCAACTCTGGAAGCATTAAAAATAATATTCGTGACGAAATAGGCAGCATACCGGTTGCTATGCTGGACAGAGTCCACTTGCACTTTAGAAATCGGCTACGACAATGCATCGACAGCAACGGTGGACACTTGCCAAATATTCTTTTTAAAACTGTTTAATATCAAACTTCCCATGTTAGTGCATAGTGTTAATAAAAGACCACCTTAAAATGTACAACGTATACTTTTATTTTTTATCTTTGAAAAAAGAAAGTTTCAGTGCCGGACTCTGTATTAAAAAACTGTATTAAACATGTTACGTTGACAAGAAGCGCCAAAACTTTGTTTGTAAAGATTTCTGAAAGTATTACCATATAAGGTGATTGATTGTGACTGGCAATTAGAAAGGTTGATCTTCGTATTTAATTTTTATAAAGTTGCATAATTGAATCTAAAAATTTTCGAGGAAGTGAATGCACTTAGAGGAAATGTTGGTAAAAGTCTCTCTAAAGCAAAAATAACTACATCATTGTACTTGAAATAAAAAGATCGATTCCGATATTTCAGGAAATACGACTATCTTTAAAAAAACCTTTGTTATACATTATTTTTTATGAGTCGTATCATTTTGTAATTATGACACACACTTGTGTGTCTTTTTAATGATTGGATGAATGTAACGCTACATATGGTTATTTTGTTGTTATAGAGTTGGTCAGCATAAAAACAACCTACAAAAGCATATTGGATATAAACAATTTAAATAAGGCACTTCGTAAACCTGAGTTGGCTATGCGATCAGTTGTCTGTTGTGAGATCTGTCAGTTTTGACATTACCTAAATAAGTCCGGATGAATAATAGTGTAATGATTTTGATGATAGTGTTTGTAGTTTTGCCAATGCATTTCTCTCGTCTAAAGAAACGTGACAAGATTGTTTGTTACATTCTATGTAATAAAATTATATGATAATACCTATATGGGAGTTTCGGAAACCACATGCCTAACAAGGTATTAAGCAAGATTGCAAAGACAACTGTCTTTGGTTATATTCTTCATACCTAACCGGTGAAAGTGCATCCAAGTTGCTATTTTCCAAAACAATGCAGTAAGGATATTCCAAAAAGTTTCGGCCATACAAATCCGTGGGTCGAATGTTGCATCCCGGAGAAAATTAAAAACACGTCGTATTTGTGCAGGTGCTCCTGTTCTTTGACCAGCGCCTTCTCCAAATCGATGCAAAAAAGGGTACAAAAGAACCTTCGAACCTGTAACTGGAAATTGCAAGCACTACCATACGAGATTTAAAAAATAGATTAACGACAAATTCAGAAACCAACAATTTTAATTTTAAAACAATGTAACATTTGCGTTAACAATAATGTAGTCATTTTGAACATATAAAAAATTCAACTTTTTACAAATGTATTTTAATACCTACTTAACTACTAAATGGTGCAGTGGTCACAACTTCAATTTAATTTGTTTGTTATTTTTGCAATAAACCAATCCAATTAATGGTTTGTTTCAAAAGCCAACAATAGTTTCAGTTAGAAAGAAATTTAAAATGTCTCTAATTCACTTGTTTAGCAAAATAATCACATAAAGGGTAAGTGTAATGTGTCCTTATAATAAAGTCATAGCCAAGTATGATGAAATAGAAATACACTCGGCAAAATATTTATCGCAACACCTGAATTTTTAAGTCTACGACCATTTAAACGTACAGTTTGCTATTAAATTGACCATATGACCTTTTTTATCGTTGACAGACTGACATCTAAACGACATACCAAAAAACAATAATGCCTGTTTTTTCATAAGAGAGCATTTAAAATATTGTAGTTTGTTAATCAGATCAGTTCAATTTTTTATTAAATTACTGTTATGAATGTTCAACAACGTGTATCTTTACATCTTACGTATGAAGAAACCGTGTAATGTATCACACTGGTGGCATGCAGTATGTAGCTAAAATGCTAGGAGTACAGCCATCAACTGTAAGTAGAGCAGTAGCACGATTTAGGGAAACTGAGGACTATAGAAGAAGGTCTGGGCAAACTCGCAAAAGAGCTACTACCCTTTGCTGAGGTTAACTGCTCTGCGTACGCTTCACTTCGTTGATAAGTTTCTCAAGAATGAGCTTTTACCGGCTAGAAATATACAGCTTTCCGGACAAACTATCCACAACCGTCTTCGAGAAGATGAGATAACAGCTCATGTTCCTGCTCACGGTTCAATTCTCACCAGGGAACACTGGGTAGACCGATTACAGTTTGCACGCGAACACGGCGATTGGGACATAAACCACTGGGCCAATGTCTGATTTGCTTTATGGTCTACTGACAGACGTGTGTTGGTGTACAAACGATCTGGTGAACGTTATACTGCCTGTAACTTTCGTCCACGTGCCCCTTTTGGAGGGGGATCCGTCATGTTATGGGGAGGCACCTATTTACAGGGCCATACAGAATTAGTAGCATTACCTGGGGCTAGATTAACAGCAGCTAGATATATCACCGACATTTTAGAAGAACCATATGCGCCCTTTGTTGGCGAAAATTGTGTTTTTATGCACGGCAATGCACGACCCCACATAGCAGAAATTGTACAGCGAAATTTTCAGAAAGTTCATTTGCCAGTATTAATATGGCCTACACGAAGCCCATACACGCACCCTATCGAGCATGTCTCGGACCACTTAGGACAAGCTTTAAAATGGCACCGGCGAGCATTCCGTATCCTTGAAGAACTCCATGATGTGCTTTTACAAGAATGGGAAAATCTTTCACAAGACTATGTTGCAGACCTCATACGCAGTATGCCAAGGAGGATGGCAGCTATAATTTAAAATACCTAGTATTAACACTTGATACTCCAAATAATCTTAGGCAAGATGAAAAGGCCCAGTTATTGATAAAGTTCTTTATTGAAAATGTCGAATTTTCGTTCGTGAATACGAAATTCTTCAGAACAACTGTTAAATAACAATAGAACATAAGATATACAAAATAGAATTATAAGTGAGGCTACTTACACAATAGAACTATAATATTAAGTAATTAAAATTATTAATCGTGCATCCACCGCCCTTTGCGTACATACTGAAGAGATGGGCCACACTTTTGATTTTAACAATGTTGAGCTCTTGGATTTTGAACGTATTAAATTAAAACGTAATTTCTTGGAAATGTGCTTTATACAGAAGACTATTACTTCAATTAATTTTAGGAAGTATGTTGAGAATCTAAGTGCCATTTATTCTGATCTAATCACTTAATTCTTAATTGTCTTCATTTAATAATAATTTCATTCATTTAAAATTTGTCATTCTCTTTTGATACTGGATTGTATTTATAGCTGCATTTTTCTTTTTACATTTGACTGTAACTTGTTTCGTTTTGAATCCTTACACGGAACTGTTTTTTGGATGTTATTGGATATTGTTTTTAATATCTTTATTCTGGCAAAACCTCGACACAACGTCTTTGCATTTAAGCGTGGTTTTAGAATTTACACAGCTGTGTTTTAATAAGTTTATAATGAATTTTTTCTTCAAAATTACAACGTCGAATAATTTTAATTATTTAATATTATAGTTCCATTGTGTAAGTAGCCTCACTTATAATTCTATTTTGTATATCTTATGTTCTATTATTATTTAACAGTTGTCCTGAAGAAGTTCGCATTCACGAACAAAAATTCGACATTTTCAATAAAGAACTTTACCAATAACTGGGACTTTTCATCAAAACTAGGATTATTTGGAGTATCAAGCGTTAATACCTACTATTTTTTCTACTCCCGTACTTTAATTGTATTATTAGATATGCTGAACATGTACTTTAATGCTGTCCATTACGATACAGATTTTCATTATGATACTAATTTAATCGAATAGGAATACAGATTTTTCATTACGATGCAAGTTTATATCCAATAGGAATACGACATTTAAATATTCAATATGGCCGTGACTACATATCTGACAGATATAAAAATTAATTAAACTTGACAGTTCTCTGTATCTATTTAAATATAGTAAAAATTAAAGAAATACGTATGATGTTATGGGGCCGTAGAGAAAATAGTGTATCCAACTCGCATTTAATGGCTATTAAGACACTCGTATTATAATACTCGGCTGCGCCTCGTATTGTAATTTTCATACTCGTGTCTTAATAGCTATCATTAAATGCTCGTTGCATAATATACTATTAGTTACCAGTACTCCGTTACCAGATACTAGTCCCATTTTAAACCAGTATTTATTATTTTGCAATTTTGAATAAGTTGTTCTTTTATTATTTTTTGCATTATATGAGTTGCCCAGTGCTGATAATTATCTGTTGTCATGTTTTTTCATGATATAACATTTATAAATCGAATAAATTAGATATTCAGAAATGACATTTCATGTGAAAAAGTTAGTGTTGCGATAATTATTTTGCGGAGTGTATTTAGATTTTTTATAGATATCTACTAAGCTTATAGTTTCCAAAATCTCCATATATAAAAAATGACAGAAAATCCTATATAAAATACAGTTGGCGACAAAAAAACCGTCCGACTCTTATAGCGATTTTGGCTTAAATTAAGTTGTGTTAATAGGACTTTTAATAAGCGGTTGTCATTTGTCATTCTATATTTATTTTTAGCTGGCTTATTTATAACTCCAAATGCCTCACTTAAGCAAAGTTAATAAAGCAAGAATATGCACAAAAATTGAAGAAGGTTGGTCTATAACACGCGTTGCACATGAATTTGGAATAGCAAAGAACAGTACTCTTTGCTATTGCTGTAGATTTACGAAAATGTCAGCACAGCAGACAAATAGTAAAGAAAGATCAATTTTCACATTTTTATTTAATATTTGGTCTCTAAAGTTTCTTTTAAAGAGCGCACCTACATAGCAGCATACAGAAATATGAAATAATTTGAAATATCTCTAAAACCATTAATTTTAACTAGATACATGCTTTATTCATACTGATAGGTAATAAAATTTCGCTTTCAACTAACCTGTAAAAATATAGTGTTTCAATTTGAAAAAATGGAGATTTTCGCAATTCAATTGTTTCAAAAAGACACTGATTTCTAGAACACTCTGTATAAAGTATTTAAGTCTACATCTGTTTATTGCCATTATAGGAGATGCTTCTAACGTTATGTTAAGTTTCATAATGTTACATTTTTCCGTTACCGAAATAATAGCATACTTCTGAAGATAGCTAAATGTTAAAATTTTCAAACAAATGTCAATATCTTGCAAACCAATGAAAATAACTGAATACTATCTTGTATAAAGTTGTCTTAAAATTCCTCAGAAAATTAAAAAATGTGATAATATATAGGGTTTTCCATTTAAAAATGTAAAGTTACTGGTGGTTACGGGCAAACTAAACATCCTGTATATCGTAGAATAATTTTACAATATAAATTTCATAAAACTAAACAACTTTCGTATTTAAATATTTGCTGTATTTTGCATAACAAAGGAGATATGGAAGAATATCGCAGTATTGTTACACTCTGTATATAAATATTCTGGAAAACGTAATGCTTCCTTCAGTAACCGTACTTTACCCTGACAGAAATTTCGCGCTTTTACAAGACAATTGCCCTGCTCAGAATTCAAGAAGGACGAGACAGTGGCTAAATAGAAACAACATTTCAGTGCTGGATTTTCCTCGTTATAGTGGGGATCTGAACATAATTGAGAATGTTTGGGGGCTGATGGTGCGGAATATAGCAAAACAAAATATTCACATTCAAAATCAAGAACAACTATCTGAAGTAGTAAAGCAGAAGTAAACACCTGAAGAGTTTCTTATAAATTTAGTGCGTTCTATGCCACAAAGAATTGCAGCAGTATTAAATGCACGAGGTGAAAATATAAAATATTAATAAATACCTATTAGATGTATATCATAGTATAATAAAATCTTTAAATTCATTTTCTTCAAATGTATTATTTTGTTTGTAATTTACTAAGTGCATTTGTTAATTAGAAAAGTGTAGCACGGAATTACACTGACAGAAAAATAGGAATGAATATCATTCACAATTTACGGTCGGTGCTACATTTTTTGCGTTAACAAACGCATATACCATATGTCAATTTGACGGTTCCACTTATTGACAACTTCACTTTGTAGTTGTCACTCAGGCACGATTTGCAATAACAAAAAAAAGTAGACGGTTTTTTTGTCGCCTACTGTACATATACATATTTCGTGCAAATAAATCAAGAAATTTCTATTGATAAGACTAGGTTAAACTATAAAAACGGATTTCTTACATTTAAAAATCCAAAGTCTTGGCAAATAATTGGCGTAACACACCCAAATTTAATTCTATACATCAAACATCTAAAATGCAGACAAAATTATTTGCTTAAATCACCTTTTCAAATTAAAAACCGTGTATTTTTAAGTGTGCGCAAAATAGATTCCATTCAAACGTCAAGGTTAAAGCGAAAAA
Organism: Holotrichia oblita; assembly: GCA_023690525.1. Classification (NCBI taxonomy): domain Eukaryota; kingdom Metazoa; phylum Arthropoda; class Insecta; order Coleoptera; family Scarabaeidae; genus Holotrichia; species Holotrichia oblita. The sequence continues at coordinate 133,228,844 of CM043017.1, read as the reverse complement.
GAACTTAATGATATCGGAGGGCGCGGTAGGATTCATAATAAAAGTCACCCTAATTAAAGAAACTGCATCCGGTAGACGCTAATTAAACCTAACGTGTAACCTTCTGAGTCACTCTAGAAAGAGCATTCCAAAGGGGATTTTAGGGTGGTCGGACATATCTCGAATAACATTCGTGCAGAACGGAACTCGAAGAAAACAAGAGTCAAACAAAATCAAGGTGACAATATACGAGAGAAATATACCCTAAATATTATATATATATTTTTTTCGATTTTAAATGCGTCGTAAATTGTTACTTACGGATCAAAACGTTGTTTGCACGTTCTAGTAAACATTTAGGTAAACTGCCGGTCAAAAAATTTATCCAATCAGGTTTGATGTTTAACGAAATTTAGACTAAACTTAGATATTGTGAACCAGTTTTGGAAGTTATGATGATTATTATGATTATCCGTTGATCTGTCTTGTAACTTGTAATCTTGAATTAAGGAATATATTTCAATATGACAGTGATAACTGGCAATGCATATGACAGATCGGTAAGTGCATACATAAGTATGTTACGATACAAAAGTAAGACAGTTTTTTGACCGCGATTGAATCGAGTATGAATAAATCACAAAATATGAAATGTCAATTTTTAACATGTTACTAACAAGTCTTTACATAATTAATGGTGTGTCGAGATAATTTTAAAAAATGGCTAAGAATCTAACAGACATCTTTCTGCAATTATTTTGCGAGAAAAATTCCGATGGTACCAAAAATTTACGTTTGAAAGGACGAGATTTGTACCAAAGAATAAAGTAAAAAACATTAATTCATATTTTCCTCGGTTGAAGTCCTCTAAAACCTTTTTTTAGACGGCGTATAAATGACGCAGATATGGAACAAATTGCCGGGTTTTTAGTTGCTCATCCAGAAATCGTCAAACTTGATTTATGCTACAACGATATCAAAGATAAAGGTCTAGCTCAACTTGTATTGCGATATTTACGATTTGAAAATAATTTGCAATATTTGAACTTGATCGGATGTGATTTGACCGGAAAAGCTATGAGGTACTTTTGGAAATGCGGTAAAACATTCAAACTAACTACTTTGAGAGTGAATGGGAACAAATTAGGTATAGAGGTAATCATTTGATAGGCTGTGATTGATAGACATTTTATTTAGATTTTCATTAAATTAGGGCGCCCAAAATTTATCCAAATTACTAGAACAGAACAGCACTTTAAAACATTTAGATCTTGGCGATAGTGATCAAACTCTATCCAGTATTCCATACTTATGCTCAGTGTTGCGAGAAGACATTGGAGCCAATCGAACTCTACAGGTTTTGGATATCTCCAGACTTATACCAACAAGTGAATATTATCAATATGATCCAGGGCACCTGGCTGAGCAATTGGGAAACATGTTAAAAGCAAGTATAATGTCCTCTCAAAAGAATTTATTTAATAAGTCAATATTAAGTCGAAAATCTATAGGTTAACAAGTCTTTAAAAGAGTTGCACGTTCAGAAATGTCAATTTGATGGTCATGATATTGAGTTACTTTTAATTGGTATGCAACTGAACAACACCCTAATGCTTTTAGATTTAGGCTACAATAAAATAGGTGATCATGGAATAGAGGAAATCGCAAAATGGTTGAGAACAAAACCTAATTTGGTAGGATTAAATGTTTCCGGTAATGCTATAGGAAATACGGGAGCAAGGTTATTTTTTACTATCTTGTTTCTCAGCTTCAAATACTGTTACTGATACTCTTTTCAGGGCCCTTAGCTTTCACATGCCGTTCTCGAAAATTAGACTGCTAGATATCTCGCATAACAAAATAGGTGATGATGGCATAATAGATATTCTAAATAGTCTAAAGAAGCCATATGCCTTAAAATTATTTTACATCTGGGGTAATGATATCAAACAAAAAACATTCTGGGTACGAACATATTAGTTTACTTATTTAAAAAATTTGCTTTACATAAGGCTCTCTGTACGCAGGTTTTGGAAAGAATGTTACTATCAAAAGTATTGGATCAAGAGAACATTGACATAAAACTGTATACAGTAGATGGAGTTTTATATCATGCTTACTATCCAAGTGATCATTACAAACATAAATACTATTGCGTGATGGACCATGGTTGTCCAATTGAGTTGAGAATAAAGAGAAATAAAGTCGAACATGAACATGCACAACCAAGATCTTTGGTTAAATTTGAATTTTACCCCCGAATACCTCCAGTGAATGAAACACTAAAACCTAAAGATAAGCCATGTTAAAATGGTGTTGATATATCTATACCTTATCATAAAAATAAATTTTAACATAAATATTTTTTTGAATGATAATGATAATTTGTTACAAAAATCCTTCCCAACAGAGATTAAAAACGGGACGATAATGTTAAGTTACTACTCGGTATTGTGAAAGAACACTAAGAGCCGGAGTTCAATTCTCCGAAAAGACGGAGACGTGACATTTTTCTCGGAGAATCGTATTCCAATTAATCTACCATTCGCTGTTGGGAGCAAAATTGTTATCAGCGCAGCACTATAAACAGCGAGATAGTGCTGTAACAAGGTCATATGAACACATTTAACATATACAACTTACAATAATAATTTAATTTTGGAACTAACAATAAATCAATAATCTTTTACAGTTCCTAAGAGGAAATATTATCATCGATTTGAAGTTTAATATAAGGCAGTCTTCATTGACTACTCAATTATAACTATAGCTTTGACAATATAAGAAAAATATTAGAATATAATATAAAATATACAGGGTGCCCACCTAGTACGCGGAAGTCCAGTATCTTGGTTGATAAGAGAGATAATTCAATCTTTTTTTATTTCGTGTGTCCAGTTTTTCAAGATCTACAAACCTAAAATAATTCCAATTACACAGGGTGTTCCATTTCCTCTGTACAGAAAGCAACTTTTTTTTAATACAAACCTATATTTTTATCATTTATTTTGTATCTACTTGAAAAATAAAAGGGACTTTATGTATGGTATTCATATGAAAAAACTGACGGTGTTTGAGATATTTGGCTATTGGCTTACTATGTTTTGCTAATAAATTTTCATCAATCATATCGCAAATTTTGTGGTTACGGTAATTAAGAAAGAACTATTTTTGGATCAAATGTTAGGCAATAATGGTTCTTCAAAACACCATGTCAGAAACTGACCTACAGTATAAGGGGTGCTCAGAAACTGTTGTCGAATTTGACGAAGAGAAATATGAAAAATCTCCGTTAATTCAAATGGAACAGCCTGTATATTATTGATCAGTAAAACGCAGAATTAAATAGTCTACAACTTTACTATACCATTCCCTATACCTAAGTTCAACGCTTTAGGCAAAAATGCAGTATTCCAGTAAAAAGTGAGTAAATTTATGCATCACTTCAGATTTATTTAAAAAAAACTATCTATCTATTTTGCAGTAGTTCTCTGATTGTAGCAGGCTTGTTTCTACAAAAGCTGAAACATCTTCATACATTATTATTTGTTGTGAAATCGTATTGAATGAGAATATTTTTGTAGGCAATTCAGGTAATTGTTAAAAATCCAAGAAAATTGAAGAGATTGTTTGAAATTTTTACCATTCTTTTCTCAGCAGAACACAACCCTATTTCGCAAATTTCTTGTCACGTTTCTTTACAAATTTGAAATTTTACGCGCCAACAGATGGTGGATATGGGCATTTAAACGTTGTCTAGATCTAAATGGAATCATAAACGATTTAACTAATTTACGGAATTCATTAACAAGTTTGTAAATGGTATATGTACCATGCTGTTTTTACCATTTGTTGCTTCAGTATCGTATTTGCTTTCTAATTTGACATTAAAATAATAGTCTTCCTCATTTATTTTTATTATTTATGCCTACTTTAGTGTCAAAAAGGTCAAATCCAACAATTAATTAAATGACAACTACTGATAAACAGTATTAAATTAGCTTTGTCCATAGTTTCCAGATTAAATGTCATTTTAAAATTCATTGCAACTTTGTTTTTTTTCAAAATCTCAGTCTGTTTTATAAAAATCATAAATAACTCAAAAACCTGATAATTAGGTTGGGGAATGTAAATACAGATCAAAAGGGAATAAAAAATCCCAACTATTCAGCCTAATAAAACAATGTCCTATTTGAAATATTCTGACTTCCCAAGGTGTATTTTGTCTAATTTTTGAAGTTTTTTTGAACATCCTTGTAAGGAGGAAATTTTTTGCATAAACTTATTCAGTTTTTACTTTACAATTGTTGCCAAAAGTGATGAACTTAGATATAGGGAATGTTATAAAAAAGTTGTAGAATATTTAATTCAAACGTTTTCTGATCAATAATGATACAGAATGATTTGTCGATTTGAATTATTCAAAAACAGAGATTTTTTACATAAGGTTTATTTAAGAAATTGGCAAAATTTTGCGTAAAATCCAAAAATCCACTAATATATGGGGTGTTTCATTTAAAATAACATTCCTATTTTCCGAATAACCGAAAGTCGGCCATCTTTAAAATTATTTTATTTAAAAAGAGCAAATATCTCAAAGACCAAGGTTTTTCAAATTTTCATAGAGTCTTTGGTGTAAAATATCAAATTTATATTACGCCACTCAACTATTATAATATATATAATAATATAGTGTTGCTAGTAAAGGTCACACACAACATAATCTTACACCATAGCTGATACATTTAATTGTTTCACTTTGCGTTCAGTTTTTATGACACAACAACAAATTCGTCTTTACAATGAAATTGCCGTGTTTTCATCTTCTACAATGAACCTGACATGTAGAAAGAAAATCGAAAACTAGCAATTTATCGCGTTTCTCTGAACGCAAAGAGAATGTATATTGCGATATTTAGTAAATCTAGGGACTGTAGCAAATGCACCCACACAGCGTCTCGAGTACTTCAGTTCCTCTTCCAAAGTACAACTTACCTCCTTTATCCCAACTAAAATTTAAACATTTCTAAAAATAACAACCAAATTACACAATAAAAGAGCAATTTAATTTCTAACATGTTATATTTATTATATTTCCGAACTTACAATACTATACATTTTACAGCCTAATATACAGAAAAATCTAAAAAAAAAAATAGAAAGAGAATAAAACTTATTAACAACGCAACCAAGAAGCGAATATTTGTAAAATAATATACTTTACACCTCTATGTACAAAATTCCTAACATGGAATCTTCATAGAGAAACTTAGGTAGCAGATTATATTGCATTATCAACTTAATACTTTTAGAGCAAAAAATTAATAATACAATTAATATACAATCTACGCTTCACTATGATACATCAGACTTGACAACAGATTACATATTTCTCCCATCCCGAGAGAAAAAGTATCTCAATAAACTTAACACTTTTATTTCAATCACAACTTCCATATTGATGTAATATTTTACGAGATAAAAAAAATGAAGATAATTTGTTAACTCTAGTACAATAAATACTGAATACAATAATTTTTATTGTTGGGTTAAAACATATTAGGGGGTACAAGATCGATAATTATGTAATAAAAAATAAAATAAACCTAAGTACCACCTTTAACTCGAGAGATTAAATATTATGAATCCAAGTTAATGCCGCTTTTATGTTGGATAATCTTGCTCTACACAGAAAGCTGGAGATTAGCAAGTATTCTGGGTAAGTACGACGACCAACTCTATAAACGTTGTTCCGACGAAGTTCTAGTACGCTACTATATGCCATGTTGTTAATCCTACCTTCACATAAAATCTTCGTTGTTAAACATAATAGCCATTCTAAAATCTAGAATTAAATTAATTAATGACGGATTTCTTCGTTTTAATCATCGAAAAGTGGAACGTACCTCAGCACTTGTCGGCACTTTAGAAGCACCCGGTTTTAACCATGCACTCGGAGCCCATAGTAGTATTTGACAAACGTTGCTAGCTATTTCTGGATGTAATCGCTGAAATGAAAATATTCGTAGTAGTAAGCGATGATAATGTATAGTAAAGATTAGGTCCTTTACTTTCACAAATAACCTCCTATTAATGGCGAAGATGGAAAAAATTGATGACAATTTGAAAAAACAAGACAGTATCAAGAACGAACACAGTGATCAAGGTCAGTTTAAAAAGCAACCTACAAACTACAAATAAATACATTTACGTACTGTGGCACTATAATGGCATTTCCTAAAATTTCTGTACAATTGTATTTTTGAAAAGTATGTTAAAAGGAGGCGACCTCTATTCTTTATTTTTTAATTAGGTCAGTAATTTTGGCAGAAAAAATATTGGGATTAACAAAACGCGAAAAAAGAAGTAAAACGTGAAGTAGATGAAACAATACAAACTCATCATGTAATGGCAAATCATAAGAAATAAGTACTTGTTAAAAAACAAAGTTGACACTAACACAACGGAAGTTAATCCAAATGCAGATTAGTGTAATGGAATTGCTAAGAAAGATAGAAGGGATAACCAGACTTGATCTGCTACAATAATACGTATGTGCTTGGGGCTAAAAAAAAACGAAGAGTAACATTAAGTATACAGAAACCAAACATATACGCAGGATAGGTAACGTGGTACTAGCAAAGGTGGCGGACCACCACGCAAGTGCAAGAGGCGCACACCTACCATGAATCAAAACGAGAGAACTTGATGCAAGTAAAATGCACACTATAGTGAGATATTTGGAAACCTTTGGCACTAACCGTACAGTTATCAATTAAAACTCTTATACTACAATAAAAACGAAAAGTCAAGGCTATATAACATATTAATGTGTACTTACACGATTCGGATTTGGTGATAACAAATTCTTTACAAGTGCTCTAATAATTGGCGGAACAGTTTTCGGTAAATCAGGCAAATCTTCCTCCTTATAAGTGCTACTTTTCAATCTCTCATATCCTCTTCCACCATAAAACGGATTATGCATTCCAAATATTTCATAAGCAATAGTTCCGGCTGCCCACAAATCTGATTTACTATAATTTAAAACACTAAACGTCCCCGGTCTCTGATTGACGATCTCCGGCGCCATTAAAGCAGCATTTCCTCCCTTGTCCATATCGAAAGTGGTGTAAGGTAAGTGCAAACCATGCGATCTATCCGCTGAACAACAACCAAAATCGCTAATAACTAAAATAGGGGCGCTTTCTTCAGTTGTATCCAGCAACAAATTGTCGGACTTCAAATCGCGATGAGCTACGCCATGTGCTGTTAAATGGGCTATACCTTCGAGAAGCTGTGCTAAAAGTAAAATAGATGTTCGCCCTGGTACCTCGTCTTGCGCTAAATATTCTTGAAGACTGCAGTTGTACCTGCAATTAATAATTAACTTTAGAAAATTTATTTTAAGAGATAATTTCATATGAAACCTTTTCATCAACAGAAACAACGACATATTGCGACCTTCGCCTTCAGAATATAGTCTTTGAGGTAGAGCAGCAGGATACAGTCCTTTAGCTTCTTTCAATTCGGGTATGTAATCGGTGAAGACTGAAAACATGGCTACTATATTAGGATGTGGAGGCAAATGACGCTTATTTGTTGACAATCTAAAAATAAAGAAAAAACAAGATAAACTTACGCAATCAAGGGCATGTAAAACCGTTCAAATACAATTTATAGTTAGCACTGACTATTGTGAGTGATTTATACAAACCAGCAGAAATAGGCAAAATAATATTAAACAGTTTGAATCACTAATTATAGGCCAAGGAAAATCCTTTCTGATAAGGCCAAATTTGCTAAATTCCGTTCAGGGAAACCAGAATAATTTAAATTTATAGAAGAAATTGTTACCACAGATCACTAACATCTATAGATACCCGACGCCCGTGCATTAGATTTAAACCGAATACTGGAGCGCCTCTGGTGTTTGAAGGAAAGAAGTAATTTAATTTAGCGGTAAATTCAAACGGACGTCAGTAATAACTTGTAAATGATGTATAATAGTTATTTGTGTATTTAGCGAAAAGTGATACATTATTGCTCTCGCGCTTTTTGCATTTTTGCCTGTAATACATACAACATTTTTTCTAGAATCACTTAATAAAGCGAAACTGTTTAAATCATAAACTTTATTGTAAAATATTTATAACAAATGGTCAATAGAATAGACTACAATAATTCACTTATCGGCATTATTTGTAACCTGGAACCTGAAAGTGACGATTTTGATGCCTTGGCCTTCTCGAGAAAATAGGCAACAAATACGGTTTCCAAACATTTACATATTTTCTTCGCATTACACCATTCTATGAAGTGGTCGCTTCTCATTGTCTTTAATTTTTCTGACAAAAAATTCAAACTTACGGCTCTTGCAGCACTTCTGATCTCAGGAAGTGTACTCAAAATATCACTATCACTATTTTCTATAATTTTCTTCAAATATATTTTAAGTTAACGCGCAAATTGCGAGAAATTATTGTGCTTTTCGATATGTCAATTTGAATGTTACATACTGATTGCTATTAACAACACGCAATTTCCAGACTTGATCGCTCACAGAGCGATAAAGTGACAGTCAGTGACGGTCATGTGACGGTCTTCGGTACCTAAACATCAACTTTTCGTTGCCAATGATAAGCAAAAAAGCATTCTTTGTCGAGTGATTGCAGAAAAATATTATTATATTTATTATTTCATGATTTGGTATTATGAGTAAAGATAGTCGCTTAAGTGATCACAATTAAACCTCGAATGGCTCCATCTATTGTTTGAAGGAGCAAATCACCCAGCTGGTACAATCTGGTTCCATTTAACTGAAACGTCTATAAGTGTAAGTGGTCTGTGATTGTTACCATTCACACGTTTCTCAACGGATAGGTAAAAGGTAGCCATACGCGATTTTCGCTGATTAATTGGTAATTTACCCTACATTTTTAATCCGTAGTCACAGATGCATGTTCCCGTTTAATATTTTCGATAAATAAACAAAATTCAATTCAAATAGCTCCCTCTAGCATGCATGTCACTTAGATTGGTTCGAATTTGTAAGCACTAATTGGAGGAGTAATGCTGTTTCCAACGAGACTAAGTTTGCAAACTTCGTTAAAGTTATAAGCATTCCTCAAAAACAAAGTTTTCAACAAATCTTCGATTACAAACAAATAAAATAAACAAATCCGCGATTACAAACTATTAAAATGTATGACTCGATCTTAATACATATTTCAAATATAAAGCACACAATCGAAACGACGTTCCTTTCTATACATCGCATCAACGGAGCAAGTGTGCTGAGTAGGCAGGGCTACGTTGATTTTGTCCGTGTCTAGCGGCATAGAGGACGTAGCGGAGGTGGAGAGGGATACAGCAGATTTCATGAGCTGGTGCACAAATTTAGTGTGCTCCTGTCTGCATGATATAACAACTTTTAAAGGTATGATATGCGGTTTCGACAAGATCCGCCATGAAGGCTTGCTGACGAAGATGAAGGTAGCCGGCATTCAGCCGTGAATCCTGAAGACCATCAGATCGTACCTCAAGGACCGAAGATTCCACACCGTTGTTAACGGAACGGAATCATCAGAGAGGCAAATGCTGTCTGGAGTTCCACAAGGCTCGGCACTGGGCCCGGCACTGTTCAGCATCTATGTTTCGGACATTCCCAAATCGACCGACCGACGAGTGTTTAACGCCATCTACGCGGATGACACCGCTATAGTGGCTACCTCGAAGACTCCCGAGATAGCTCAGATCGAATCGAGGGATTCTTTAGCGAATTCGGTTTGACCATCAATCCGAGGAAAACGCAAGCTATTGCGTTCAGCCGGAGACGACAACCCTCGCCCCGAAAGATCACCGTTCTTCGGACGGAGATCGACTAGAGCGAGAAGATCGAATACCTGGAAATGATCCTCGACCGGAAGCTAACTTTCGCCGAGCATCTAGGTAGAGCTAGGAATAGAACCATCGGTCGACTGCACCAGCTATATCCTATCCTCCGTAACCCCAAACTCAATCAGAAAATGGGCGCGATGCTGTACAAGACCCAAACCCGCCCGATCCTAACCTATGCCAGCCCAGCTTGGGCCACGGCGGCTCCATCCCACATCCTTCCACTAGTCTGAGTGCAAAATCGCGTTCTGCGACATGTATTCCGACTTCCTAGACGCATCTCGCTGGTAGTCCTCCGAGAACTTATAGCGGCAGACGTCCAGGACCTGAACGAGTTCTTGAAGAAACTCAACCGAGGATTCATGGGCAAGGCACTCGCGAGCAGCAACCCAGCGATGAGTAGCGCTATCGCGCAAAAACCACTGGGGCCCACCAAGCACCGCACCACTACGGAGATACTCCGTCAAATGTGACGCTGTGATTGATTAATAAAATAATACCTTTGTGTCGTTAGTTTCAGATACCAACAGCGAGGGAGATTCATCCAGAAGACTCCGAGAAGCCACAACAACCCAGGAACCCGAGAACCACCAGAAGGACATCCATGAAGGAAGTAGAACTAGAAGAAGAGGACCTTTCAAGAAGAGGCAGACAACCAACGACGCGTGGTATGCGGTGCATGTTGAAATTTGTACGTGACGTCACTCAGAGAGTAAATAACCGCGATACCATTATATTCGTTAGCATTTGAGGTTAGATGTTGTTATTATTGGTATTAATATTGATTGATTTCTAGGAAGGTTACAACTATATTATTTTAATGTTTAATTCTTTCACTAAATTCACTTTCGGTGAAGTTGCGTTAAAAATACATATACTATCTATGTATACAACGTGTCTAGGAAAGTTTGCAACAAAGGGAAAACTTTTTGGTCTATTTTCCAGAAAAAATGTATTCTTTATAAAAGTTTGTGCTTTACTTAAAACTCATTTACCCGTCATAACAAATGAAATACCACTTTAAATAACAAAAATACTCTTTAATACTTTATAGTACAAAAAATTTTATCATTTTGCTTTAAACAAATATCACTCGATATGATAGCCATCTCGCTCAATACACTAATTTGTACGTTTATTAGTCCGTGACGACGTTTTGCAGCAAATTGGGATTATTGTTTAATTGCGTTACCGCTTTCCTAATTCTGTTCTGCAAACCTTCTAGGTTATCAAACAGTCTCTTTGAATACACCTTACGTTCCAGCCAACCTCATACAAAATAATCCAAAGAATTTAGATCAGGCGAGCGAGATGGCCATAGAAACGTTGATAACCTTCCTGTCGACTTTTCTGGAAATTCTTGGTTTAAATACTGCACGACTGGACGAGAACTAATGTATTTGGAAGGATGTCAAATTTACTATCAAGTACTACGCATACGTGATGACAAGTAAAAAATAGTACGTATTACTTGCGCACGTGACTATATTACAAAATGTACCACAAAGTAAGGCTAAAACTATGGATTTTTCAACGATTATTAAATTATTTCAATATATTTAAGCCATTACTTTTATCGGATAAAGTTAAAGAGTTTTAGGTAAAGCACAAACTTTTATGAAGAATAATTTTTTTCTAAGAAATAGACCATGAAAGTTTTCCCTTTGTTGCAGACTTTCCTGGACACGTTGTATATCTATTATTTTAAAATCTCCGATTTATTTACAACCGCATTCCTTTTAAATTGTAATAGACCAATTCGCAGATCTACATACAGCCCCTATAACAATTCAGATTTAACTCTCTCGAGTGACGTCACTGCGTAAACCGAACACATTTTGGTTCAAGGAATATCGTACCTATAGACATCGATGTTCAGATATTGTGTTTTACAGATAAACTATATTATATATAAATAAGAATTTTTTTTTACTGTGCAATATTTGAAAGACAATTTTAATTCGTTTAGTTATAAACAAAAAATTCAAGTTAGTCAAGTAGTCATTAGTTAAAAATTTGCTAGTTCTTGATTTTGTGAACACCCTACGCTTCCGACCACGAGCCGCCACTGTTTGTCCAGTGCAAAATATGCGGAATTTTCAGAAAATTTCGATTTTCATATTTGTGATAGACCTTAAGTTGGAAAATTTTGTATAAAATAAGAATTTAAGTTTTTGATGTTCAGTTACGTCATCTAGCGGTCATAATACACTTCCCTAAATAATTTTCAGATGTTTTTCGAAGGCACTCTAGTCAGTGATATTTTTTTTTCCCGAAGCTGTACTATAAACCTTGCCTGAGATATGGCCGAAGGCCATTCTTAGTTAGCCACACGGTACAAAATAAACTAAATGGATAGTTTCTTCATTTCTTTTTATAATGACTTTTACAATATTTACTAATAATTGGACTGGCGCTTTCAAATAGAATGACATTCACGTTAGATTAACAAAACTAGATTTGGTTGAACTGAAAAGCAACAAAAATATCATTCATTTCACAACTCAAAAATTAATAAAGAGGTAGGTATACCAAACCTTAATACAGATCGATTTTGAATTTCTTGGTAAAATAAGTGCTATAATAAAAAGTATCATGTTCCATTAGAAATAAAGAAATTTTTGTTTGAAGATATCTGAATTGGGTGATAATTTCTACACATCCTATATAAATTTTGTTGAAAGTTATAACAGTTCTGAGTATATATGACCTTTTAATTTGTTTTACAGAAGTTTAGCACTTTACAGTTGACAGTACACAATATTAATTTATCTTTAAAATGTCATTGTATTATATTCTCGGAGTTGATTGAAAATATTTTAAAACAATAGAACCAATACCTACTACAAATACAAATTTTCAGAATTGTAACTGAAACAGTAGATACTCTAAACCTTTTAACTAACGAAATTCGTGAAAGATCCTCTATATTAATCTTCCAGGGCTAATTCAAAAGAAACCTGGATAAACCATGGATAGAAATTTCAAATGAATCCACTTTCTCATGCAAGTCTGTCGTGAAAGCGTAAGCAGATATTTATACCTTGATTTCACTAATTAGACATTCAACAATAAATCATCACTTATTTACTGACCCACTTATCAATATAACGCAAAATGTTATCTAAATAATAAAAAATAAATCATAAGTATATATGTATCATTAATGTAACAAGAAATACCCTATTATCTGCTATTCAAGGACACATGTATGAATTTAACAGTTACTGAATTATGCACAGTATATGCAACTATCAATTGATATCAATTTAATAGATCAATACAGCTATCAATTAAGTATGTATCATTGTTTGATATGAACCAACAAGAAATAATATGCACTTGATATCTTAAATTCTGTATACAAATTAACAAAGAAATATAATCTTATCAACAGTATAATCCATTAATTCTACAAACTAGAATTTACACTTACTCTACTTCCCAATCTGTAATTCCAATATTACTATAGTAAACACGTGCAGGTACAGTTTCACGATACATTGCTTTCAATATCGCCATCGCATTCGATTGTATATCATAATTAAACATCATCTTAACAGCGAATGGATATTTTGATACAGAATCATCACCACTACACGTTTGAGGAACTCCTGTATGTTTCTGGACTTCGTCTTTTACTTTTGCAGTATAAACAACTGCATTAGCTCCTTTCGCTATAGGGGAATCTAGTTCTAAATCTTGTAAAGTAATTGGATCTTCTTCGAAACGTCGCTCATCAATATCTACATCATGATAATGCCATTTCACCTTTGACACTGCTTCCTACAAACTTTCTTTAAATTTTGATTCAAGAGGCCTCTAGACCAGACTTACCCGAATCTCCCAACAAACACCTTCAAGTTCTTCTTCCTTTGTTAAAATTCCAGTTCCAGAAGCTAAGCTAACACCGACTAATGCAAAAAATGGTGCAGAATCTCCAAAAAGTATCCTAATGCATTAATATGAATTAATAAAGTTAATTTCAAAAGGCGTAACAATACCTTCTTGCTGTTTTCTTTCGAAGTTCTGCCGCTAAGCTGTTTGTGACACGATTCAAGACATTATCGATGAGAATCCTTCTTGCATGAAGTCCAACCTGTAATCCGACATTCCTCAGAGCAAAATTTCTTGGGATAATTCGTGGTGTATTCTGCACTGGCCCTTGAGCGGCGCTTAATTGTTGTACAGCATTTATTTTTTCCACAGTGCTCGAGTTAAAGTCTCTTCTACATATGTGCCGAACGTACGCCTGACCATGTCTGAACAGACGTGTCCCCAAAGCCCTAACAGACATTTTTCCTCACCAAAAGGTGAAATCACTCAATATACACCACCTGTATAAACAAACAATATATTACCTTCACAAAGAATATAGGTAGGGACACATTATTTACTATTTTTTGTATGTATTGACAATTAACAATTTTTCACATTCGGCCATTATCATTTAACCACATTTAACTAACTAAAAATAAATAAATTGTTCTTGTTATGCTGTCTCACTTACTCTAAACATGTCAAAGTATCCATTTAAATAAGGAAAACAAAAACAAACAAGTAGACATACGTCGGTTCTTAATTGAACGGACGTGAGACGGAATACGTAACATTTATTTTTGCTTCAGTCATATTTTATGTCATAATACGCAATTTATATTTTTAATTAAATTTTATTACTCTTCTATAGACAATTTAATCAATATAATTTATATAAATTCCTCGTTTATAATTACATAACTATTTCTTGGAGCAATTACAATTCCAGATAAAAATTTAATGCATTCAGCTAAGAAAAGCGTCTTGCATGTGCAATTTATTTGCCAACATCGCATTTTATATCACTTTTATATTTTATACATATTTATAAGCTGCATTACATTTGACTTGTTATTCTGGCCTGTTTATAGAGCTGATTTGGAATCCTGTACCCTTTTTAGCTTAAACAATTCACCCTTATAATGACCACAAATATGTGGATAATATTAAAAAACTCTGTATAGATACTATCTTCAACCGGAAATCGACGATCTATCACAGGGTTGCACCGCGGGATGAAGGTCTGTCAGTGCTAGAAAAAGACATGAGAGGCCCTTATCCTACAAGTGTTTATAGACTGCCGTTTCGCAAATTTACTTAGTCTTGCAAATCAGAGAGCTGCGACAGTAGTAGATACTCTACTCTTTGTCTAACATCTCTTTCCAGCATAGAGTCGTACGTGGTCGTAGCCAGATAAATGTAGTACAACCTTAAATTTCATATATGTCAAAAATTCGAAATTTTATTATTGTAAGACGAGCTTTAGCTTAAGCTGCTTGTCATCATCTTGTCATAAATATCAAATGTCAGTTCATATCGGAACACAAATTTACACCATACACATTTAAAAAACGTTTGTACTACATTTATCTGGCCTCGACTGTACATGTAATTATAATTAACTCGCGATTAAAATCCTCACGGTCGTATTAATTTTTTACATTGTGAAATGGTTCCCATTATGGATTGTCATCTATCATCACTGACACAGAACACCTTCAAAATTTAAAGACTAGTTCAGAATGTGTAAATTTAGTCAAAATTTCGTTAAATGTCCAAATGATATGACATATTTTTTATTGCAACTTTACAAGGAAATTTGTCTAATGTCTGATGTTTTGGAGGTTATTGTAATACAATTATCATTCAATTTAGAATGCAAAAAATGAGGACAGTTTTCTGACCGCAATTTTACATATTTGTGTGATAGTTTTTCCAGAAGGCTACAGTTGAGAGCTATTTTGCTATTTTTTGCCAATCACAACGGAGTGCTCCATAGCAGCTCTCAACTGTTGACTTCTGCTGAGTGCGCCTATTTTTTCTCATGGCTAATCACCCGTTATATACTTGACAACGTACACAAATCGGTGCGTCAGTGATAATATTTTTATACTAAATCGTTATTAAATTCATCATTTACCAAATATAAAGTGGTTTTATTATACTACATCTTTATTAAATATTTGTTACATCCCCCAAGAATACTGTTTTAATTTGTTGCGCATTTCGTTGACTTGGGTTCTGAATTGGGTGAACGCACAGGCAGCTGTCATATCACTAAAATAGAAGACAGCGAAGTTTAATAAAACTGTCAATAAAAGTGAATATTGTAGATATACCAAACTATAATTGAGTAATTTCATAGTTTTTGGACATTCTTGCAGATTAAAATTTGTAAAAATTTTGTATTTCCCAAATAGGTGCATCAATGTTATAAAGTGTTAACGTTTCACATCTGAACTGACATTTTTTTAATAAGAATTAACCTTAACATGCGCTAGCAAAGTAATATTTCTGTTTTCCTTGCTACCTAAAATATATAATGTGTGTTTTTATATCCAGAAATCGAAAAAATGTCTCAAAAACATAATAGCGCAACATCAAGGTTGAAACAGGATTACTTAAGATTGAAGAAAGATCCTGTTCCATATATTACAGCAGAGCCATTACC
Source organism: Holotrichia oblita (assembly GCA_023690525.1). Taxonomy (NCBI): domain Eukaryota; kingdom Metazoa; phylum Arthropoda; class Insecta; order Coleoptera; family Scarabaeidae; genus Holotrichia; species Holotrichia oblita. Next base: position 133,212,478 of record CM043017.1, on the reverse strand, counting down.
AACAAATATATTAGAATGGTAGGACTGTCAGATTATACTCTCAAATTGATTTGAATTATATATATGCACATTTAAAGGCACTATGTAGTATGTGGTCCGGAATCTACACCATATGAAGGTGGGTATTACCATGGGAAGTTAACATTTCCACGTGAGTTTCCATTTAAACCACCATCGATTTACATGTTAACACCAACGGGGAGGTTTAAGACAAACACAAGGTTATGTTTAAGTATATCAGATTTTCATCCTGATACATGGAATCCAGCATGGAGTGTTTCGACAATATTAACTGGTCTTCTTAGTTTTATGGTAATGTAACATTTGTTATTTAGAATATTTTTTTATGTTTGAATTGACTTTCAGATTGAAAAGAGTCCGACATTAGGGAGCATTGATACTACAGATTTTGATAAGCGGCAATTCGCTTATCAGTCTCTAGAATATAATTTACGAGACAAACAATTTTGTGAATTGTTTCCAGATATAGTAAATGAAATACAAGTTAGTATTGCTGTAATTACAGATTTAAACATCGTAATAATGGTTTAATATTTGTTAATTTCTAGGCAGAAATAACAAAACGAAATGAAATTCAAAACAACACGGAAAGGCAAAATCAAAGCCAAACAACGTCCGAATTGAGTAACTTCCAATCTTGCCTCACTAATCTGATAGTGCTGTTGAGCTTTGCTGCTTTTGCATTTACTGTAAAATATGTAATGAAGACCACTGTATCTGACTATGAATGAGATGTGATATTTTTCATAATGGTATAATAAGATACCTGAATGTTGACTTTGTCAAAAATCAATTTTATTTTAATTTCCCAAGTAAACTGTTCTAGTGCACTTGAATCAACAAATGTCTTTGTTGCCTCACTCTTAACTTCTTATAACTAAAGTATTATGAAGTTTTTTTTGTTAATAGATAACTAAGTTTGTAGTAGCTGTTTTATTTCCAACACAATTCATGTACCACATAATTGTTTTGGGATTTTTTATATATAAGATGGGTATTCACTTTATTTTGTTTGCACAAATTCTAATTGATAAATATTTTCATTATGTATACATACAGATTATATATATATATAGATATATTGTTTATTCATATTTATACTAATACATGTACAAATACAAGCCCTTTGTTTCCTTTGTGCGTATCTTCCACAAGTTATTTAAAAAATAAGTGTGTTGTGTATTTTTTTGTGAATTTGCGAAAACTATCAAAAAGTAATGCGCAATGTTATCGATATCGTTACCCATATCACATCACATTGTTAATTAACAAACTTGATATTTTTACAAGTCATGTGCATACTGGTGAGCTACCTATGTGTATTTGATTAAATGTTGAAACTCATCATTCAACACTGTAACTGTTAAACAGCACATGGTTCAAATTTGCAATTGCACTCATATATTCACTATTATGAAAGTACATGTATTATTTATGCTTTGCTGCATAATAATTCTCGCGCAAACGAAACCCTCCTCCCACCATCATTGTAATTCAGGGCGAACGTCTACCTTGGACACCCCATGTTACCTACCTGGATATAACGCTCCAAGTTGATGCTTATACAGTGGTTTAATTATCCTTGAAAACTTAACTTTATCACCCTGGTGATTCAGATAGCCTCGTTTATTTCTGTAAACGCCACATAATTCAAGTACATGTTTATAGATTTGCTGGTCCAATATTATAAAATTTTGGGGGTTTCTAGTAAATATTAATTCGTATAGGCCCTCTGACCTCGGAAACGTCTTCCCGCCTATAAATATTTCATCTTTGCTTGAAACCAGTTCTTTATCACCCATCATACATTTTCCATCAATATATTTCGGTCCATATGCCGTATCATATTCAACTTGCTCCATCGTCATATGAAGCGTGAAATTCAGGTCTAAGCTGTGTTTGTACTACATAGTATAACGCTTGCAACTGATCTATTACAGCTGAATTTATGCTTAAATAGGTCAGAAGTGGACGAGAAGTTGTTCAGAAGTGGACGAGAAATTGTTCAGAAGGTGTATCGATTAGGTATCGTGTTGACTTTTTCCCACAATTTCAGAACAGTTAGAACTTGTATAGGTATAATTTATTCTCTTGTCAAATAAACAAACGATTCTTCGCTCGCCCACAATATTTCTTTACAGCTTTTAACATAAGAAACATATTTTGACATAGTGGAGTAGAGAGTATTTTATAGGTCAAAAAACCAGCAATTAGCTCAGGCAAAGACGCCAGTAGGCAGACCCGTAATATGCTTCTCTTATCAATTCTGAAAGCGTCATGGTACAACTGTGTTGACGGTGTCGGTGTTACAACTAATCAGTCTTTCAGATTCTTGTCTATTTACTACATTATTAATGAAACACGTATTATTTATAATAATTTTAATCGAATGTGTATCATTTTAAATGCAGCATATTTATAAGATATAGAATATAACCTAGGTATAGAATATATTTACACGTATACATAAGTAGTATCTATATATCAACTTATACAATATCATCACAACTTAATTTTTGAAGTAGTAAAACTATGTCAACTAATGTTAAATGAGAAATACTGCTTACAAATTCGTGTTCTTATCCCTACCTGCTGAACGATGCGTCAAAGCCAGTGCGCAGTAGTAATGTATACGGCTGCTCTTTATTATACGAGAGCAAATCACCATTGCGCATTATTCTTCGCCAGTATATTCACCCGCTTATGTGCGAAAGCCAATGCGCAAAGAAAAACTCTGTCCCCGAAGATCAAAGGTGCCGACCGTGAGTGACCCTGGTGTCTAGATACTATACTGTGACTAGACGACTTGGATAATGTAAATCAGAAAATTTTATCCAAGTTCGTATACTACAAACTAGTTTTTCAAACTAATAGGTCCGATCCGGCTCTAACTGAAATTACTATGCAATTATAGTTTAGAAATTTTTCTAGACAAAAAAGGTATAATGGAAATCAAGCTTTTAAACCTGTTTTACATTATCATATTTTGTTTGACAGCAATTATGATAACCTTTGTTTGAGAATAGTTGTAATAGATAGTAAATGAAGTGACAGATAAATCTGATTCTAATTTCAATTTTCATACCAATCAACTCTGAACATGTCTAGGTAAGTTGAGATATCACCTACTAACACACCTACAACCATATACAGTGAGGTTTTTAGAACAGCCTATGTTTTTTTATTTGTTCCATGTCAACGCATGGGCAGTTATGCAACCAACATTACTCATATATATTATTGGTTTCTACAGAAACATGTTCATTGATAACTGTCAAAGTCATGACAAGATAAAATAATCCATAAAATGTATTCTAAAGACGAAAAATGTGAAATTATATATTGGTATCAAGCCGGAAACAGTAATAAAAGTACACGATATCAGTTTGCTACACAATATCCCGACAGACCTAGTATCAACAAAGTTATATAAGTATGCGCCCTCTGTTAGTCAAATATTCAACAACGTAAAAACGTAAGTTTACAATAGGAGTAATGTTGGTTGCATAACTGCCCATGCGTTGACATGGGACAAATAAAATCGAACATAGGAACCGCGGGATATTTAAAAAAAACGTACACAGATATAACAAATAAAATCGTCTTTATTTTTATAAATAGCTTTACATTATACAGAAAGTATACGCAAAATTAGATTACTACAAAATATACACGAATGAATATTATTTGCATGAAAGATTCAATCCTCTACCATTAAGTTGGGATTACATAAAAAATTCAATTTGAATTTGTATCGTTGTAAAGAAAAAAATACATGATTAAATGTTGCAATTAACATTCAAGGAAAGATATTTAGGAATTTTTTTAATGTAATCCTACGACTTAATAGAAAGAAGGAGGCATTATATTTACGTATAATTAAAATTAGACAATAACAATAAAAATCATATTTACACATTATAAAAACTTCAATACAAAAATTTATAAGTATAATTACTAAAGGTCGTATTGTCTTATATGAGGTTGTTGTCAAATTATAAAGAGAGGAATAGAGAGCATGACAGTGAACATTTAAATTTACTAAAAACATCCACTTTTTTTATAATATGAAGAGACAACAAATACGAATTTCGAATATCATACAGAATAAATAAGCAGCTCTAAACGTATCTGCAACATTACGAATATAATTAAAAACGTATAACGTTCATACAATAAATTAAAAATCGTTATTTTTGATCTTTGTACAACACGTTTATTATTATTACTTTTATTATATTATTCCAAAATAGTATTATAGATTGACGTTCCACTTCTCATAATTAACATTTTTAAACATCTGAGTTTAATTAGGATAAGTTTTATATCACTTTTGTAATTAAAGATCACCTTCAATTTTACAGTTTTGTTCGTATCTAGAAACGAAAATTAAAATTTTCAGACGTAACGTGAACAAAACTACTAATACAAATTAATTAATTTACGTATACAGGAATTTCAAAAATATAGCTCCAAGGAATTGTTGGTACGTTGAATTACAAAGAGCTTATTTTTATCCAGTTGTATGTGTTAATATAACAGCGAGTCTATAGGAAGCTATTATTTTCGAAATATCGCATACCAGATTGTATCAATCAACTTCCAAGGCGTAACAATAAATTAATAAATATTTCTACAAACTACAGAGTCTTCCATATTTACACGTTAATTTACTAGCTACTAGCGATTTTACTGATAAGATTGTTGTCTGAAAATCGCTGAGATTTCTTCCATAGTCTTGTTTTTCGTTTCTGGAACTTTTTTGTAAATAAAAATGAACACCAGTATCAAGATTATGGTGAATATAATGAAGACGTATGAACCAATGGCGAGCTGTAAATGAGATAATTATTGTTAGATTATTTTGTTTATTTTATACTAAATGTAATTATTCAATAAAAAGTAAGATGCAATTTAGAGGTTTTATTTTTTATTGTTCATGAATACACGTTGAAAAATTTTTGATACAAGAATTTTCAGGCAATTATGTAATGTATCAACCTAAAGATATTTTTTCCTGTTTTAAAAGCCTTTGTCAAATAATACATACTTATAAAAATAATAAATATTTTGTAGGCAAGCATTTAAAAGATAATTGTAATTTATAGAATTCTAACTCATATTCAAAAGGTGCTTAATATATAATAAGTACTGTTTAAAGTTACTGTGTTGTAATACCGTGATATATTAAATTTTTTATAGCTAAAGCTTAACCAGAAGATTATTGAATAATTACAGAAACAGAAACACCCTTGGCAACTTTAAAATATCCAAATCAAAAAATGTAGGTACTCACTTGTAACGTTGGGAATCCTATTGTAACCAAAAAATTGGCAATCCAGTTGATAGATACAGCAAGAGATGTCGCCGCAGGTCTCGCCGATTGGCTGAACAATTCGGATACCAAGAACCATGGAATCGAACCGGGTCCGGTAGCAAACAGTATAATAAACATGACCACCAAGAAGACACACATATATTTGGCAACAATAGAATGTTCCTGAAACATTTTATATGTTATTAATAAAATGAAATGTTTTAAATTTTTATGAGACTTACCGAAAATTGTAATGCGATAGTCAGCAAGAAAGTATCAATAATCATACCACCAAAACCGACCAAAAGAAGAGTTTTACGTCCAGCTCTCTCTACTAGTATTACGGATATGATAGTCATCAATACGTTAACTCCGCCAATAGCAAGGGTAGCGTAAGTGGCAGCTTGTAATGTTAAACCAGCTCCCTTAAAGATGTCCGTGGAATAGAAGATAACTGCGTTGATACCGCTTAGTTGTTGAGCGATCATCATAACCAAAGATATAATCAATGGTATACGAAGAGCGTTATTAGAAACTAACTCCTTAATGGTTATTTTCGGTAATATTTTCATGGCTTCGTATTCTTGTCTCATCTCATCCATCTCTTCTTGTACAGAACCACTAGCTCTCAACCAGGTTAAAGCACGTTGCGCTTCTATTTCCTTATTTTTCGACAGAAGAAGATATTTCGGAGATTCCGGACAAATTGGCAATGTTACCAGCTATAAATAAAGATGAGTGTTAAATTCATTTTTCCTCGACGAGAACAAATTCAAATTTACCTGGAATGCTGCAGGAACAACGGTCAGAATCAATAGTGTGGGCCAGTGATCGGCGGTTCCTAAAATCGAACCCAATCCCAAAATTTGCGCGACCAAAATAGATATCGTGATGACCAACTGGTAGACGGAACCAATAGCACCTCTTAGGTTTACTGGTGATATTTCAGACAAGTACATTGGTGCTAACCCTGCGTTCAAACCTGAGTTGATACCAATCAAGAAACGGCCCACAATGATCATCTCGTAGGAGTTGGCTTGTTTAGCAGCGCCCATGAAAATAACGGCGAATACGACTAATATATTATTAAGTAGCAGACCACCTTTTCGTCCAAATCGCTCCGCCACAACACCTGTTAATTAAAATTTAAATGAAATTGCCGAGTATAATAGATTTAAGTGAGATTTACCTGTTATGGCACCACCAACCATACCACCCACACAAAATATTGATGTTATGATCGACCATATTGTGGTGACGGTTGTGCTTGATGGACTTGCTCCAGTTCTTGAAACGAGGACTTGTTCGATAAAACCTTCAATTAACTGCAAAAAAAAACATGAAGTTTAAGGAAATTTACTTAAAAGACTTAATTATTGCAATTACAGTAAATATTAAAGTTTATTATTTAGTTTAACAAAATTTCTTCCATTCTTGCATGTTTTGTAATTGATAAAATTTAATGATTTTTTAATATTACACTTACAGTTTGTGGATTGTTCAGAACACCAGTATTGTAACCATGTTGGAAAGATGATCCCAGTGCTGCGGCAGCTATCGCAAAAGCTAGTTTTCCATTAAATTCCTGCAAAAGAAAAAATATGGAATAATTGCACTGCATGTGTTAATTCTGCATAATGCACAATGTAGATATTTCCGTTCAAAAAGAAAATAAAATAAAGGAGATGAAGGTTTTACATAAAACTGTGTAGATATTATGATAAATTATGACTCCATGACGACTTTTAGTTACCTTCAATATAAAAATCAATTCTAAAGTGATTATATAATAGGTGATAAATTGTGGAAAATTAGTTGATACATTGTAACCATTCAATATTGTAAATTTTAAATTTTTACAGACAGAATGATAAACAGAGTAATTAAATATTTCTCCTTCTGATTATACATTTCCTACTAATGAGTTAAGCAAGCATATAATTAGGCGTCATATGCTATATATTATATATTTTTATCAAATTTACTGTGAAAGAAATCTTATCGCCATGAACTAATCTTTGAAAAATGTACGAAATTAAATTGCTAAATTCGATTACTTCATTTTCTCTTCTAATTAGTATTAAGTAATAACTGTTAATTGGAAAGATAACCTTCTGTTGAGCAGCTTTTTTGTAATAGGCGTTCTATGCATATTGGAACATTATACTTGACAATTTTTAATAATCAAATGCTTTGTAGTCGAATTTATTATATAAAGATGCATTTTAAAATCCTAACAAAAAATATAAAATATAAAAACAATTTCTATTACTATTTACTTGAGGTAGTAATAACTTTTCAAATTTTAGCCAATAATAAATCTGTCTTTAACCCAGTGTTTTGCACGTTTGCAAAACGTGTCTGGCAATTAGCAAGTCTCATAAGCAGATTTTTAATAATTCGATTCAGCTGTCATAGGTAGGTGTAGGTTTATAAAGGTGAATGATCTCAAATTCCTAACTCATCAAAATAGAAAATTCAAACAAACGATACAATAAACTTCAAGTTATTTGATATCTCCGAAAGGTAAAGTTGTTTGGTTATAAATTCTCGATTAATTTAAGAATAAATTACATGAATTTTACAAAAGAAGGTATTTGAAGGAAAAGTAGAAAACCTCACATCAGTACGTCTTACAATATGAGATAGAGAGACAACAGTAGAATTCATTTCATAATTAAGCTTGTAATAGAGTTGGTTTCTTCGAATTCATATTTCTGACAATTTTCAGAACTAGTACCTACGCATAAATTCTTAGCTAAAGGCCTTTTAAGTTCTTGTAATTTGAAATTTTCTATTCCGAATTTGACGAGGGCGGGGCTGAAAGGTTTAACCAATACTTGCTCTATAGCAGAAAATGATGTTTTAGCAGTTTGGTTTACCCATTTTCTGAACGTTCGCCCTACTAACGTGCTAAAATTCTTATTTTAAAACGAGTTCAAAGAGAACCATATTTGAATAAATTTTAAAATAAACGATAACCAGTTAAAAAGGAATGCAAGTTGGAAATATTTTGCAGTAAATCCCCCACAAAACATGCAAAACGTCAAACTGTATGCCACAATGCCTCTCAATTTGATCTTTTTTACGAAAATTTTGGAATGATCTATTGCGAATACAGTAAAATCCAAACGTTTGACTAATAAATAAATAAACAGATAAAACATCGGTATCACCAAACACCACAACTTTGATTAATTACTCGGGACATGTGTTTCGAGAACGCATGGGTTCTCATCATCAGCCGAATATCGAATGAATAAATAATGTAAAGAATCGCATGCTATGCTTGTTTATACTAGAACAGGGGGATGTTTATAGTGATAGTTTTAATTTTACTTATTCATTCGCTATTCAGTTGATGATGAAAACTCATGCGTATTCGAAACTCGTGTCCCGAGTAATTAATCAAGGTTGTGGTGTTTGGTGATACCGATGTTTTATCTGTTTATTACTAACCCACAGTCCTTGAAATCTCTATAATAAATAAATGTTTAATTCAGCTGTGAATGCCAACCAATATCAGTCAGAAAAACTAAATTATTATGAATTTAATGTTGAAGAAACTACAAACCTATGTTGTACATTTCGTTTAATAGTAAGAACAATAGATAAGAATCATATTTTCCATGAATTATATATGATTTTGTCGTATTAATTATATTGAATTTTATTGCCATGCGTATTGACTTTTCAACCTTTCTGTATAGATACTACATATCTTCCAACGACACGACGCTCAGTAAATGGGAGAAACATGTATAGTATTCACACGATGTATCTTATCCCGAAATGTGTTGGGAAAGGTCAACAAACTATACTGCCAGTTGTACCAGATTTGCAATGCAATTGAGAGGCGTTAAGTTAACATAATATCTCCTGTCGTATCGCGTGAGAGGCCCAAAATTGCACAACACATATGTAGACTGTTTTAAATGCCATAAAAACATACATTTATGAATTTCGTTCTGGAGTAAGATATCATAAGCTTTCAAAGAAATTGCTTATTTCAATGTGTGTCAAAAGAGCATTACTGCTATTTTATAAAACAAGTTACAGGTAAAACTTAGTTTTTAGGTTATAATGCCTCTTTAGTTTCTATAAGATATTTCCGAAGTGGAGAACGTGATCCAAATGGTCAATGGAAATATTCAACACGGTCATGTATTAACGATTTAACTACGAATATATCGACCTGGAATGAATCGATACGACACGTTTTGAGAAACAGTAGAGAAAATACGGGCAGTAAATATTATAACTAGAAAACTCGTAATTACAAAAAAAAAGTTCGATTACGTTTTTACTTAGTAATTAGTTCTGAAGTCAATGGTAAACGTAGTTCCACTAATAAGATCAAACAAATCCACACGCAATACCTGTTACCTATCCAAAATAAATAAACGATCCAATATTTGCCGCAGATAAGATAAGTAATGTAGAAACATGGTGTTCAAAGCGGAATGGAAAAATATGCTTTAGAATAATCAGGAATAATTAATATTTATAATCATAATAGCGTATAGTAGAATTATTCATGTATTCGCCATTGTTTCCTTGTTGTAGGACTATAGTCACGTTTAGTGTTAAAATATGAGGAAGTGCGAATTAACGATAAAGACATCTATGCCAAATAAAAGTTTCATTATCGTTAACCTACACTTCCGTTTCTCTGAATTTATACGTCAATTGATAAATGTCAACCGCAAATAAAACGAGACAAAGCTCATGATTGCTACTTAGTGCTACATCGTTTATACTGATGTAGAAAATCTCCTTTTTCATTCCTTGGTGTTTTTTTTAATTCTTACAAGGGAAATTTATTTTGTTATATGATTTTATTATCAAATATCAGAGCGGTTATTCTACATAGGAAATTCCTTTTGGTTTTTTAAAGGTTTGTGCTTAATAGTGTCGTTACATTAAATATCTGTATTACGAATTTGTCATATATAATTTTATGGTTGTTTTTTTTTAATAATAAATATTTATACTAACTAGCTCAATTTTTAAAATAAATTTACATAATAAATAATTTTTTGAATTGAAATGTTTCCTATAATTTACCTGTATTGTAATATAATAATGCAGATTCCCATTTAATGGTTTAAACTTTCTCTTTTTTAGACCTTTATAGAAATATACATAATTATCATTTGACGTCATATACGTTAGATGTTCTAATGTGATAATTATTATTTTTTTCTCAATCTGTGCGTCATCTTTGCAATACATTACGCATATATGTTAAAGCAAACAGCTAGAGATAACGAGGGGCCAGCTATGATGTAAAAATAGGACAAAATGAACAACAAAACAACACGAAATCAACCTACATAAGCGGAAATTCTTGACTACATTATAGATGAAACTGTTTTTATGTTTTGTTATTTCGAAGTAATTAACTTAATATATGCGTCATGACTGTGTGTTATACGTGAGATTTATCCAAGTTGTCCTTTTTTTAATCTCTGAAGCCTCCTTCATTGTTGACACGTTGACAGCACTGACAGAAAGCCGCCCAAGTCACATTAGAGGAAGATTATAGTTGCTGATCTATTTTTATAAAAGTTTCGTAATATAATTGTTGTATTATCGACTTCTTTTCGATTATTTCTTTAACATAATCATAAGCAAAAAATAATCTTAGAAACAATAAGCGCTTAATTCGTTAAGGCTAATATTGTGAGTTTGAACATTATTACTTACTTAAAATACGATAAATAAAATTGCAAACACATAATAAGAATATAAAAGTTCATTACATGTCCTGAACTAATCGCAATATAAGCATTATTTTTGACTAAACCTTGTGAAGGTCAAGGTTGATTAGTTAACGTCATATCTCGACTTTAAAAAAGTGGAACTATAATATAAATTATCCTGAATAAAGCATAATATCCCAAGTTAAATTTATGTAACTCACAATATCCTGTATTTTATTATTACACAATTTGTTTCATATGAAACAAATATATATATATATATATTAGGTGCAGTTATTGTGTCGTGGATATAATAAAAAATAATAATAACAGCAAGTTCAGCCTATCACTAATTAATGATGTTTTTAATCAATTTCAATAAAGAATCGAAGGTACACGACTCATAATAGCAATATAATAAAGTTACGTTGACGTACAGAGATGCCGCTTTTTTAATTAACAGAGTTTATATTTCAAGTAGAGTAAATACTTTCGAAATTTGACATTTTTATCAGTTAAAATTTAAAATGTGGAACGCGAACAAAGAGTTGCTTGATATAGCTATTTAGTTTTAGTTAAGAAATGGTAGATACGATGAGTTATGATCAAAATTCGTATTCTAGTTAACACCTACATCCATCTTTATGTGTTATTTACACACTTGCAGATTAAACACTTTTGATTGGATGCAACAAGAAGTTTGTTCGTTGCACCTACACTAACTACAATATTGTACACAAGCCTACAGTTTTTACGGCTGCTACAGTGCAGTACAGAAAATTGTAGTGTACAATATTGTAGTTAGTGTAGGTACAACGAACAAACCTAAGGTTTAGAAGTATTATCTAAAGGTTTGTTTATTTGTATCGCTCTAAAGTACTCCAAATCAAAAATGTGTGATGTCATCAGAGCAATTATAACATCTATGAGCATTGACAAAAAAGATATAGTTGTAATCACGGAAGATGATCCCTACGTCACTTACATAGAACTCAATCAACGACACTCAAAGATAATTTTCATATCCAAATATCTATTTATATGACAAGGACAGCCTGGGTGACAGTTTGTATTTCGAAACTTTGCCTAGCACAGACGTACGGCTCGTGCAATTCACTTAAATAAGACAAAGACGAGATTAGTTCGTTGTCTGCGCTTAAGCTATATATTTCCGCATATTCACTTAAAAATTTGACATACATTTGACAATGCATCTCCGTAGACATTTGATGGAACTGTCATTGATTTCGTCCTTACAAATACGTATTACTTTAACAATTGTTTGAAGTAATTTGTTTTAACTATAATGGCAATACATAGTAGAACATTACGGTAGGTACAATTGCAACAACTTGTTTTAAATTTTTACGGTCTGTCAATAAGTCCCCACGCACTTAACCTACAAATGAAAAATGTCATAGCCGCCATGTTCATTTTTATATTTACAGTATTTAACATGACGCCGAAGTACTGATTTGATTCATACAAATCTAATTGATGACGCAGGGGTCATCTTTCGTGATTACAACTGTATACAAATAAACGGTTAAATATCAAACAATTTCAGCTATTTTATGTGTTACACATTTAACCTCAAATCACTGAAATAACTGAAAGAAGTAATAATAAAAATGTTTGGGTTTTTTATTGACTGATGATAAAAATTTATGTACCTATCACATTACTATCATCATAAATATTACTGTCCATTGTTGTGTTTACTCGGTGTTTTTAAGGTTGTATGTAATGCGTCTATCACTTTCAAATTTCTAGATCAATCTGCAATCTGCTTTAGACAAATAAACATGAAAAGTACTCTTGAACAAAGAAATGCCAACTAGAGCATAGAACTAGTAGAGCAGGACAAATATACAAACCTTAAAAGTATACAGATGACAAAATAAGTATATCAAGAAAAGTTCTGAACAGAAAGGTTTACAAAAATAGCAAAAAATAATGACAATATAAATGTCACTTCAATTAATGACAGATCTCAATCAATTATATTTTACATACATAAATCTAACCTCTTCTTTGTAAAATGTTAGTTCTGTCCGCACACGAGTTCCAATCAGTACTGCCAAATGTGTATCTATTCTATGGCCTTCTCTGAATCATTTTCTAAATGATCTCATGGTATATACAATGGTTTTTATATTGTCAAAATAATGAATAGTATCTACACTAATATCCCAGTCAAGTAATTGTCGATATCAAATTAAGAAAGGAGAAACAACATAAAATTTTTGAAAAACCTTCAAACTGTTCAGCTAAACCGGTTACAAACTCATTATAATAGAAGATACTGAAAAGAAATATTCCATGAATTTAGATTTCACTTTAACCAAAATTTTTGCAAAATCACAAAATTGTATGTTGACCCAAAGATTGAAAACTTCAAATTAAAGAAATTCTAAAGTGGTTGAGACAGTATTCTGTTTCTATAGTAAAATTACGGTGACATCTTCAAAATACTTACAAATACAGATTTATACAGAATAGAACAAATAAAAAATATGATCATAAAAAACATATTTTTTATTATCCGAAGAAGATTAAATTTATTATTTATTAAATTTATATGAATGCCATGATAAAAACAACAATAAAAGAAATGCGATCACAAATGAGTAATCTAAAAATCTTTCAATCTTCAGCCTAACTCTCAAATAACACTAGATGAATGTACCAGACGTTCCCACAAAATGTGAGACAAAAATTTTGGAATTACAGCTGGAAGAGGCGAACAACCTCGGAGAACAGAGTACTCCCAAATAAGCAATTTAATTTTATGAGCAATGGCGAGAATCGATAGATTAAGACTTTATCACTTAATCATAGCAGAGGTGAATCACATATTTTTTGAACATATAATATAAACCATCGAGATAAAATTAATAACCAACATATATTAAATATATTTATACAAATTTCTGAAAAACAGAATTATAGATCTTTCTAAACATGTCCACCGTCTAAAAAGAATGCTAAAAATATAATGAGATTGGTACAAGATATGAGCTGTGTATTGTATCGTCCTTCAGATTGGGTGTATGAGTCCACTAGACACAAAATAATGAATTTGTAAATCAAGAAGATCAAAATTTGTGGGTTGATTTTAGAGAAACTTGTTGTATTATTATAGCAAATCTGTTCTTGGCAGGTATTTTATGAAGCTTTTTAAAGAAAATCAGAAAGGTATTCGGGCTGGCAAAATAAATTGTTGACATTTCAATCATTTCATGTTATGCTTTAGAATTACTTTCTTGGAAATTCAACAAATCTTTTTGCTTCTTTTAAAATAATAAATTTCAATATATGTATGTATGTACAAACGGGGGTCAATATTTATGATCCCTGGGAGATCGAAAGTTTAAATATTTGATATGAATTACACCATCACATGTGTGATTGCCACTTTTCAAAATGCCATATTATTATGAAAATGTACAAGATGTAGAGTAAAATAATGATGGGTACCCTGTGTATTAAAATATCATCGAAGTTGTCGGTTATCACAACTCGTTTGTATTGTTTCCTTCGGAGTTTAGATAAGTTAGTTTCGCTATAATAAAATAACCCTACTTTCATTTCGAGAATCTTTTTTTCATTATGAAATAAGTACAACAGCATTAACATTATAAAAAATTTTAATGGTTGTGACTGAAGCAATATTATCAAAGCCTATCTACAAAGAATAGATGAATAAATGTCAAAAGTTTATCAAAATTAATCTAATAGGTTCAAAAAAAATTAAAACACAGATTACAAGAACAAGGTATCTGAGAAGAATTAAGAAAAAAATAAAAAAATTGAAGTATCTTGCCTAACAACATAATATTGTTATAAGATTATATCAGTAAAGATTAAAGGTTGTTTTGAAAGAAAAAAAATCACCAGTATTACATTTTATGTTAATCTATACTTATAAATCACTATAATACTAGTAGTAAGAGAATTATTGTAGATATTAATTAAATACTAATTAATAAAATTGTAAACTGTAGTATATCTATTAATTTAAAAAACATTAATATAATAGGGCACTTACACTTTTGACTGGTATCGTTTGTTTCTCTTCCACATTGTAGGATTTCACATTCTTTTCTTTAGTTTCTAACGTTAAAAAGTTAGGATTTCCTCCTTTACCCATTTTTTTAAAATATTTTAATAAAACTTTAAACACGAAATACAGTTAAAATTGTCTTTAAAATCTTGTTCTCGATTAAAAAATACTTTTATCGAAAATATATTTTTCTTTTAATTCAAAAGAGCGCTTAAAAATTCGGACACAATCAAATAGTAACCACGTTTTAACTACTTATGATTTCGATGCGAACTGTCGGCATGAACGATTCATTGGGTATTTTAGGGGGCTCGCCGCTACACGCCTACCCCCGCCAACCCCCCTCCATTCCGGCTAAATACGTAACCTGGAATGGAACATTGCTCCGATGTATACCTACGTGCAAGAGGATCTTTGTTGTGAAATATGAACTTACAAATTACGGTGAAGTAAAACTTTAGGTAGATGTACGCAATTTGGTCAATTTTGAAAAAATGTGTAAACAGTAATAATTGCCGCTATCTTGCGTTAAAAATACGTAATTTCGAACGGCTACGTTTTAACTCATTCGAATTATTGAATAATATTTCTAGAGGTGAATTTACTATTTTTATGAAACGATCCCAAAATAATTCTGGCTTTTCAATAAGTCCGTTATATCATTGACGCGGTCACTCATGACATCCTAATATAATTAAAGCCACAATCTCTTTCGTTATTCTGCTTGTAAGTTCTTTACTTTTAATTTTCTCTTTTAAAGCTATTTTAAAGTGTCTACGAAAATAAAACACGCTAAAGTATTCTAATATTAGTTTTAGCTTATCATTAAAATACACACTGGAAGATTAAAATAAACGTTAACCAAGTACTAAATTTATGACACATACCGGAGGAACTTACTATAAGGTCGGTCTGCATTTTAATTAATAACCCTGGTCAACACGATTTTTGTCTCGCGAGCACCAATAGTTGTACTTAATGTCACTTTTTTATTGTGTTTTCAAATATGTATACAGAATTTCTCAATCACATAAAATTTTTATTTTAATTTTTATAAATATTTTAAATCGTTTTTTCTTGCATTTGTCTATTGTCAAATAAAAGTTCCTAGCACATTGTAAACAGAATGGGACCAAATGAGCTAACACAAATGGTACCGTTACTACTGTTATGCATATCCAGAAATGTGCAGACGTGGCAGAACGATGCCAATTGTGTGATAACAATGAACCAGTAAACACGTAATTATGAAAAACCTTTCTCCATTAGTGAAAAGTGTCAGGAACTTTATTTTGGGTGTCAAGTGGGGAATGGGGCAAGGGTTTGAGCTGCTTATATCTGTTCTTTATCGTTCTCTAGGCTGCTCAATGCATGAAAAAATAGCACATGCCATTGCTATCCCTACGATTTGGAGAGAATCCAAAGATTACTTCGCTAGCTGTTATTTCTGATTAGGAAAAGGATTACGACAAAATCAAAACATACATTATAATGAGAACAGTTCCATAATGCGAAAAATTGCTTATAATAGAGCTTGTAGAACATGTAACATTAAATAAAAAAAGAGAGTTCAAATGTTGATGGAAGTGACGGAGAAGAAGAAATAGATTTTGATGATACAATTTTTGAGCAGTTCATTTGAGCTACATGTATTGACTCCACAACATCTTAACAATCTCGTACGAGTTTCAAAGTTATCCAAAATACAGTCTGTTTGGTTCCAGGCTGAAGAGATTAACAGATAGAATCTTCTTTAAAAGAATATAATGATATGTATTTATCGTAATCGCCATTCTCAATGTAAAAGCTGCCTTTTTGAGAAATTGGCTTAGTGTGTGGTAATTACATTCTTTTCTTTTGGGGACACATTTCGTGTTGAAGATAACTCAACAGCATGACGCTTCTTTATTGATTTCTCTAAAATTAGTTCAAAAGTTGTGCTACTTTGAAGAGTATTACACTTATTTTTGTTCTACACAAATCATTCATCCCTGAACAGAAACGTGTGGAATATATGACGCCTTGGAATTCTAAAAATGTGTAGCTACCTCCATTATACAGTGCGGTTGTAAAGTATGCCCCTCTCCCTCTCTCTTCCCACCTCCCGCTAACTTTTGATCGGTTTAATAGAGAGGTTCCAGTTTTGGGTCACTAATATAAAATATTATATACTACATTCCTCGAGTAAAATTTCTATTTAGTTTCAAAGATTGACGACAGAGGACGATATAATATCAAAATTTTAAATGGAATGGGGGGTCGAGAGACACCTCATTTTAAAGGGCTCACCGAGTATAATATCAGGCTAAAATTTCATAAAAATTTATCCACTCATATGAACATAGTAATTGAATAAAGTTTTATGATTTTATTAAGCCTATAGGCAGTATAGGCTTAATAAATCACTAATACAGAATAAAAAGTGAAACTATTGAATGCACTGCAGAAAGTAGCTTGGCAAGCATTCAAAAATTGTCGTGATATTATTTACCATCTTATCACAGATTGTTCTAGGTTTACTTTATATTGATCTAAAATTTTAGCCTTCTGTCATGCACTGCTCATGGAACAGAAGCGAAATTTTGCTGCCTCTCTCCATGTTATTCGAAGTCAAATTTTTTCATACTCTTCTATGTTTGTTCTATGTATATTAAGACAAAATTTAACTTTTGAGTTATTTTGCGTTTCAATGTGTTCCAAAATATCAAAAAAGTACAAAATCCTAAGTGTTTTAAAAATGTTGATACCCCTCTCAATTAGAAGATCAACGTCTTCGGGACCACTCAAGAAATATTTTATATGAAAAGTTAGAACCACTACAAAGCAACATTTCGTGCCCAATAAAACATTTTAAGCTTAAAATGCGTTGTGCAATATGTTTGTGTGTTCTCGCAACATATTTTATTCCCCGTTAGACACACTTTACAAGAAAAATTGAGAAAAATGGCGGCACTGGTACTGTGATAATGGATGCAATCACAAGATGCTGACATTGAAATTTATATGATACTGTAGAAGAGTCGTTCACGTTTTAAGAAACCTCTCGCCACACTGATATATTGTGATTATTCAATTCCATTAGTACCTTTCCAATCAAATAGTAGTCTTCACGAATCCACGGATTAGATTAGGTGCTAATGTTTTGATCTCCTTTGATCTTTTCGAGATAATATTTTAAAGGACAGTAATCAATAAGAAAGCCCGTTGGTATCCTTAGCTTTCTCAATTGTTTCTAGTTCATATTTAGTTGCAAGTTCCTCTCCTATATAATTTTTTTTAGCATGATGGTGCCTGGGAATCCATGTCATAGACACCGTGCTTTTATAGTCATCTGCATACACACTTCCACGCTAATTTACACTCGAAACCATACCTTTAGGGCGAATATAGTATTGGTACAGACGTAAATGCTTTCTACTTTCTGATCATATGATTTCTGATATTTTGTTATTTGAACCATGAATCTCAACTCCCATTGTGTGATCCATTTTCAAATTTTGATCCTCCAGAACTCCATTTGCAGCAACTGATAAATTCAATGTGCTGCAACGCTGCAGATGTGAAACAATGGAATAAAAATGTGATTAAAGAAAGAAATACTGTAGGAACTGGTACATCAGAAGAATTCAAAAATATTATTAAAAAAACTTTTAACGTTGTTAAAGAATTATCAAAAGAGAACATAGGTGATTTAACTGACATCTTTGCTTACTGTAAGCATAAACACGTAAATTTTAACCATTTCTTTATAATTTACAATAAATTTACAATAGTTTCTGCAGTCCTAGATTACGAACACATTTACCAAAACCACACACCTTTTTTGTTTAGATTACCCAAATGTACGTAGTATTTAACTTTCAAAATATTATTAAATCTAGTATTTATTCTTTATAACGTTTGGTTTAATTAATGACTGGATGAAAAAAGAAATCCACAACAAACCTACTTAGATTTAGTAAATACTGGATATAAAAAGGAAATAATCAGCAATAACACTTTCCTACCGCAATTAGTCTTTGTTTACATAACGTAAATGTATAGGAAATGTAATTTATTATATCTAAACTGAACGTCAATATTACAGGCACTACGAATTGATGAGTCATAAAAACACTGGTTGCGTGTTACCACTCACCGCAAATTACCATAAGCAGATTCTGTTAATGTTATTAATTAAAGCGAGTATCGATAAGAATTAAATGTCATGTGATGCAAATCGTTTACTACTGCAGATTATTTATTTTATTTATTTTATTTTTATTTTATTTATTTTTAGGAAGCAAAACAGGTTTCCCCAAAACATGCTTCCATAACACTTATCATTACAATACTTATATGGTATAACTACATATGTATATTAAAAAAAACAAAAGCTATATTTATGTGGCATATAAACACAATGTGTTATACATATTTGGTATATAATTTCACATATGCTAGAATTGAATATTAAGTAATAGCTACTGACTATTTAGTGCAGCGTGTCGCAGTTTATACATTTGTAACACCGACTTTTTGAATTGAACAAAACTCAAGTGAAATATGTCAATCTCGTAACATTCTGCGTTGTAGAGAAGAGTGGCTCTATATAATGGAGAATTCAGACCAACATTAGTATTTTGGCGACAGCAGTAAAACGTGTCAGGACGTCTGGAGTTTAATCTAGGAATATTGAACACGACTTTCTCAAGGAGAACAGGACAGAGGATGTTGCTATTAACAATCTTGTGTAGTGTATTGAGATCATTTGATTTTCTTCTATCTTCCAAAGATAACAAATTATACCTCAGCAAACTTTGTGAGTACTCGAAACTTGTGTGATAAAATTTGAAATTCAAATATTTTAAAAACTTCCGTTGCACTCTTTCAATTCTATTAATATAGATATTGTAATAAGGATTCCAGATCACGCATCCGTATTCCAGTTTAGAAACTATTAATAATTTATATAGATGGATAATGCAGAATCTGTCTGTAAACGCCTGAGATATCCGGATTATGAACCCTAACATTTTAAAACTAGCCCTGACTATTGCATCAATATGATATTGAAAAGATAATTTAGAATCAAATATAATGCCGAGATCTCTAATATTTGTCATTGTGATTATATATAAGTATATCCGTGCAGATAATACTGTGATACTCAGCTTTTAAATGAATTTCTATAACGAATGGAGTTATGTAATGTTAATTAACTTGCACCGTGACATTAACATTAGAAAAATGTGTTTTCTTACACCTTTCGGCATGACCATGAAATGGTCACTTTCTACGACTAAACTTAACAATTTGGCTTGTGTAGTTTACAATCCAAGAGGATCATTAACGTTTAACGCAACAGGTGTACTTATTAACAAAGTAGTGGTTTAGTGTTTTATTAACCAAAAGAAAAAAGAAGACAATTTGGTTATTTTACGGCAAATATTCTTAAAATTGACATTTTAAATGCAGCAACAACATAAGAAGCAGACTTCTTGACGGCATGTGGGTATTGTCAAAAAAAGCACATACCCACCACTAGTTGATCATTTAATTCGTGTCTAAACCTTCTCAGTGCATTTTGTGTTTAGCTTTTAGTAGTTAGTCTCTGTCGTTGATGCATGTCTTTGTGGCCGTCGTTGACAAAAGTGTTTCCATAGAAACTGGCAGCATGAGCAATGCAACGTCAAGTTGCAACACGACATGACCAGGGTGTATGGTCATTTCCGATATTTTCGTCGTAAACAACTAAATATAATTGCAAAAAAAATGTGTCAGTTACGATATCCGAGAACGCGAGTACCCAACATTAACCACTCTCAACATTTAAAATGAAAATTTATACAAATTATGAAAAGGTGTGAAATTTCACTATATCCTATTCGGTCACAAGTTTTTATTCTTTTCATCCGAGGTTACGTTTACTTCTTTGAGGTTATGCATCCATTGTGTTATAAACAAGTTAATTGTCAATGTTTTATGAGTTCTAAGATTGACTAAGCTTCCAAATCGTATCTTATTTGCTAATTTATGATTTTATTCATCTTATTCCTATCTTTTATTCCTTTCAGATACTTAACTTCAGTTGCTTGAAAATGGCCTTTTTATGGCTATTTTCTTATTCAGAAGTTTCAGATCTACACCTAGAGAAAAATCAGTTGGCCTAGATCTAATGATTCAACATTGTAAAATACGTGGGAACGAGTGTAACTGGAAGAAATAGGGGACGAAGGAGGGGTAGAGGGAAGGAGAAGAATTGTCAAATATGAAAAGTTACTAAATTGAGAAACAAAGTAGAAGGTGGATGGGAGTGTCAGAGAAAGCGAGAAATACAAAAACAATATTTAACCGGAATCAATAATAATGATAGTGAAGCTCAAGTCAGCAGGTTTGGAACTATTGACATATGGAGGCACTTTATTTATAAATAATAAGATATATAAATATCACTAAACACTATCTACGCCAGTTCTGAAATTCAAAGTGTTTCTTATAGCTTGTATATAGTACATTTCTAAAAATATACTTTTCCTATACTTACTCACGGCCGCAATTATGGAAGTCCTGTCAAAATCAATTGAATATCCACTGTGAAGACAATGGGGTAAAAAAATCTGCTTTTTAATTCCATAACCTTCATTTTAACTTTTTAAATATCTTAAACATTCACAAAAATTTAAGAACTGTATGTCTCACTGTATTAATTTTATCCAACTTCAATATGTTCAACTGTTTCATTCACGAATTGCCCATTCGTTGACAATGAAAGTTTTGAGGTGTCATCTGCGTCATATTGACGCCCATTGGCGTAGTCAGCATACTCCAAAAATTTTCGATTATATTCAGGTCCGGAGACCGTGCTGGCCAGGATAAAGTCAATGTTGTGCTCTTCCAAGCAACTGGGAACAATACGTGCTTTGTGAATTGTAGCATTGTCCTACTGAAGGATGTAATTTCGTCCAGCCCATCTATTGGCGGTGTGTAGGTGTTCGCTTAATAACTTTATATTTTGCTGCATTCATTTTGCTACTACAATAAGAAAACAGAGCCAATAGCGGCCCATATCATCAACTGGACCACCTCTTATCTGCCTACTCATTCTCACTCGCTTTTCCTTTCTAAGATCACGGTTATAAAAAGAATAGCCATCTGGTCCATCCAGATTAAATTTATTTTCGTCGGAAAATATCACCTTTTCCCATTCTTTGCTCCAGGAAATGTGTGCGCTTGTTTATGTTATGTCGAAAGTGGAGATTTTCAAAGCATTTTCTTCCGTTTAATTGTCGGCGACTGTTTTAAAATATGTTGTACATTGCGCACATGCGTACTCACCCCTGCTTCTGCTACAATAGCCCTCGCTGTTGCCAAAGAGTGCGATGCTACCTGTAGTATTCCTGATCTCTCGTGCTTAGGGCCCTTGGTAGACCTTGGCTCTTTGGTTTGGCAGAATTTTCCGGGACTCGCAAGAAGTTTCTAATACAGTGGTCACTTCGATGTAATTGACCTGCAATTTTGATTTTTTATACACCAGCTTCGTGCAAAACAAGCACTATACCTTTCTATTAGCGATTATGGATTGCATCGTCTCATACTCTCTAATAACTGTTATAACCGATATTCAACTTGTAAAATATCACCACTTGCTCAGTAAATCCGTTATATACAACAATTCACACGGAATAGAAATATTGACTATTTTAATCCTCTCCGTCTAAGGGTGGGTTTATCAATATGAGGATAAAACTGTTAGGTAAATAACTGGCAGGTAAAATTGAGCAACTACAATGGTTTATCTTGCAGATTTAACACTCAATAAACGTTTCATTGTAATTATCTTACGAATAAAATTTTATCTGCAAGTTTATTTATTTATCCTCACATTGATAAACCCACTCTAAATGTTTGTCGCGAGTTCAATCGGGATTTTCGTGGAATTACGTCTACACTGCACTTAAAAAATGCAACGAGAGTTCGCTTGCTATATATAGACTGAGAATTTTATGATTATTTAATACCTTTTTTTCTTTCACATAAAATAGATATGGATTGCAGGTTTTTATAACAATCGCAGCCTCGTCTAATTGTAAGTTTTTGTCGTGGACTGTAGCTACTGTGCTTATTAGTTTCTTCACTCTAATCGAAGGTTTTTAGGATAACCATTGTATTTGTATGTCTATATCTATTGTACTTGTAGATTTACCTTATTAAGATGAATTTATTTAAATTCGAAACCTAACGGTTTCTATTATATTTGTTTCTATGAGCTATACCACTGGCTGCTAACCCCATTAATTTAAGACAATCTTCAAATTTTACGCTAGTTTTTATAAATAACTAAAGTTGTTGTTATATATGTAAGCTTTGGACTTCCTTATTCAATTCTCTGTGCAAGTAGTTGAAGTTTTTATGTATGTATTTACAAAGTATGTCGTTAATCATAAAAGATAGAAGTTTGTGGTTTTCACATTAGTATACCATTTCTTTGAGAATCAAAAAATTGTACACATAGCTAGGATGTCACGAAGGTAAATGAAGTACCTTTGATTCAAATTCCTCAGCTGATTTTATTGGTGGACTAATTTACAACACTATGTATATGCTTTCTTAAATAAGACAGCCTGTATATATGTACATATCTTCTTCGTCCGATTGATTACGTTTTAATTTTTTAACAAATTTTTCTCTTGCTATCCATACCCCGCAAATACATAAAAATTGTTGAAACTTCTTCTAAATGTAATTCTTCTCTCCTATTTAATGAGATTTTATTTCTTGAACGATAACTATATTCTCCTCAATTCTTTCGACATCCGTCGTATACTTCCACACGCTACCTATCTAACAATATTATTAAGTGCTTGTAAATTAGATTAAATAACGCTGGACAAACTTATCGCAAATTCAATAAAACAAGGTTGTTTTAAGATCATTGTTAAGTGCACGTCAAACGTTAAAACTATGTTTTTTTAAGGTGTGTGTTAATTCTCATTGTATGTGCATAAGAGACGAACATCATAAATCATCAAAGTAAAAAAAATCCATGAATTTAAAAAGAATTTGAAAGTGTTTACATTAAACTTTCAAATTGATATCCAGTATTCGCAACCTACAACTGAAGCCAAATTCCGCTTCGAACACAGACATGAAATTAAATCAAGGACACCACTGCATTTTAAGTAAAAGGAATCAGTTTCCTTTGTTTTGGCAAATAATCGTCTTCTATAATTATCGAAATTACTTATGAAAGTAATCGAGTTTCATAACAACTTGTATAATAATTTTATTTCAGTACGTAATCAAAATCAGTATATATTGAAAAAACGTCATGTAAACTCAATAACACTTTACATTTTATTAAGGTTGACATGCAAATGTCCAATACATCTTCCAGCATGCGTCACTGAAACTTGAAGAACTCATATTTTTTAAATTAATTGACAAATGCACGGTATTCAGTTTATTTTTACAGTTTATCGATAATATGCCTATCTGTATCGACGCTTGAACATTCTCTCAAGAAAATGCGTAGATACATCTTTTTCAGTTTTAGATTTAACTAGATCACTGACGACCATAAGTATTTACCTATGCTCAAATTAGCACAAGAACAATTATAATACTACTTATAAAAAACGCTTTATTTTGTAATCATACAACATCCATATTCTATAAAAATAATTACCTATATTTATTATAATTTATGTACAGTAATTATTGCGAGTTTATTCATCGATATAGTCCTCTTTTAGCTTTTATTACCCCTCTCTTAATTTCGGCATTCTGTCTAATAGTTTTGCAAGCTCTAGCAGTTCTTTGCTTCTCTTAGAGGGTTTGCGATGATATTGGTGGAGATGTTTTTGAGGATACCAAGTGATCATCACAATGTTCGCTTATCGTTGCGTTTGTTCTAAATTCCTACAGCGTAACTTGACGGTGGGTTTGGGTTTCTTTTTCGCTTTAGCGGTGTCCATTTGATCTTTATAAACCTGAAATTAAATCTAAATCTCATCATATATCGATTATATTAATATAATCAATTTCGTAACCATTCTACTTGAATAATATCCAAAGTAAGTGGGTAAACACTGTATATATGGTGGTATGTAGAACAATTCTCATACTAATAATCATCAATAATCATACTTGCTGCTAATTCTGAACTATTTCCCAACATAACAATATGGAAAATAACAACATTTAAATGTATCTGCTTTATGTAAAATATCAAGTGTGACATTCTAGTAATTATTCAGAATGCAACGTAAACGAACAAAAAAAATACCACAGTGGAATTTTTACATAAAAACAAATTGTAGACGTAGCAACCTAATTTTTTATCAGTAGGTAGGTAGATTCTAAACAAGGAAAACTTTTTGTCACCAGAGACCTGTTTAGCAAGTTAATGTTACTTGATAAAGTGATATTTTGTTGAAGGTCGGTTTTGAACGGATGTGTATTATTGGTGAGCATATGTTAAATATGAAGGTTTGCCTAGTTAATAGTGCCACTTGAAGTGCAAATAAAAATTGTCTTGTACATAATTCTAAACATATGCATACGACACATGTATATGGTGAACATTGGCCTTGGTATTTAAATAGTATATGATCTTTCAAGATATACTGTTATTCCTTTTACGTATTGTGAACTCAGTGTGTCTAACAGATGTTAATAAAAATCTTTTTACCAACCCAACGGAGATTCAAACAAGAATGAAGGAATGTAAGAAAGTTTTGCTTTTGAAACCCAATTGAATTATGTATGTTCTGCAAAGACTCTGTATTACCGATTGTGAAGGTAGAAAGCAATTACGCAGATATGTATGTATGTAATCATGTGTTACATATGTATGTATAAGCGATCTACATACGTCAATGTCTTTACATACATTAGAATTTCAAAAAGTTACATGAAATACAAATTAAAATGTTCATTGTAAGAAAACAAAGGAACATTTAACAATAAATAAAATCAATCATTATTGACATTGTATTCACTTTATACATAGTATTTATTTAGTGTTAAATAAGTACGAATTATCTTAAAGACATAAATACAAGGCCAGTCGCACAATTGTGGAGAGAAGATCAAAATTTTTTTAAGTGTACTAACATAACCGTTCTCTATCTGATCCTACATAAAATTACAACTGGTAATATCTTCTAACAAGCAAAAGTTTTCAAACTGATAATTTGAAAAAACAATTAAAACCTTGTGTGTTGCTCTACATTGTAAATGAATTCCCGAACCTACTACAAAAACATTCCAAAATTTCGATAGAATAATGTGAAATAGCATTTACAATAGCGATAAATACAAGCAAAGTGATTTAAAACAAATAAATTTATATTAAAACAAATGATGTAAAGTAATACAATAGTTTTACCGATCTGCATGTGTACCTATTCTACCCATTCCGTATATTTGAACAGCATTAGTACCTATGTTATGAAGGTTTCCACGTTTTGACCGTGTCATTGTAGTGTAATATACGATACAATATGAAAATTTTACGTTTGGCTGCTAATGTAAGTGGCTGCTTTAGGAACAAAAGTGGGGACGTCAGAATTTAAGTTACCGCGACTCCTACTCACTTTTTACTTCTGTATTTTTTGTATTATATCTGCATCTTATTTCTAAAATATAGTATTAATGTGTTCGTTTAAAAATAATAACATGATCATTGCGAGATTGAAGCAATCTTACTCTTCCGGACATGATGGGATCTCAAACACAATATTGAAATCAATCGTACAATATATTTCCAAACAATTTGTTTTGCTCAAGCAGTCTTCCGAAATAAGCTTAAATTAGCAGAAGTACGACCAATCTTGAAAATTTTTGAAACTATTGTGAGCACTATCCTAATGATCTTTCTTAAGAAGGATAATATACTACACAATAATCAGCATGGTTTCACTGAAGCTAAAGGAACCACTACCGCTCTCTGTGAACATATAAAATTAGTAGTAAATGAACACGACAAGGGCAACTTTCCTATTGGTATTTTCATAGATTTTAAAAAGCCTTGCATTGCGTGAATCATGATTTACTGTTCAAAAAGTTAGTTGAACGTCCGCCCATTAAGATAGGTAACTTTACCTTCCTTCAATCAAGGTCAACCAAGCTTCTGGGATTATGGGTAGATGATGAATTAAAATGGCATAAACAAATCGATAACGTATGTGGAATCGCAAAAATGTGTTACGCACTGCAAACTTTATCCCAGTACTGTAGCAAAAGAGTTTTACTAGATTATTACTTTGGATGCATTTATTTATTAGAAAATGCCTGTGCAGCATTTTAATGAAATTTTGTCCAAATGTGTCCTATCCTATCCTCATATCAGTTATGCAAAATTAATTATATCTCATATTTGCATCAAATTTCTTTTTCGTTCAATAAATAAATAAATTTTTTCCAACAAAAGAAAACAATAGTAGAGAGCAAAATAACTGTAAGGCGACCATGCTTTAATATTATTGGAATTCAAGCATGATATGTACAGAGTTTACAGAGAGACTCTCAAAACAAATTGTTTATTTAACCGTTTATTCACTACATTTTGTTCACTATTGTTAACACAATTATTTATATGTAACACTTCTTTGCGTATCGTAAATAGATCCTTTCATAGGAGTTTCCTTTGCAGTATGGAAGACAACCATTACACAAGTGTTTCCAAAAATAAATAATAACAATATGTAGTTTAGCTCCATCAATAAGCTACCAACATTAGAAAAGTTCATAGAAAATATATCGAAAAAGCAACTGCTCTAACAAGTCCAGTCGAGATATGGAAGTCAATCCTGCGAAACTTCCCGACGTATAAAGAAATATAAAGGAGCAAGCAGGTTGTAGTAGTGTTTCTTGATTTGAGGAGAGCTTTCGAAACTATAGATAACCGTTGAATACTCAAAATGCTTATCAGATATGGAATATACGACAATATGACTTAGTATAAAATGTACTAGACACTGGAATGAAGAATCATAAGCAAGGGAAGTGTCTCATAAGGTTCGGTACTAGGACGTTGCAGACCACTCGTTGGTAAGTATTGCAGATGATCCAATCTGCTGTAAAGAAAATCAACGGCGGACTAATAATAATTGGACTAACTAAGCACATCAATGACAAAAGGCAATGACAATCATTCAATCGATTTATTTCCTGTCGTTAACATTGTAATTGACAATGAAGTAATTGATCTTGTTTCTGGAATAAGGAAAGGTAGTGTAGTTCTTGCCATTAAATTCTAATTTAAAAATTATGCAGACTATAACATTTATCAACCATGAATTTTTGTATTTCGATGTCAAGGGCAATGTTGAAATGCCAAATAAATCGTGAACATTGGAATATAATCAATTTCGAAATTATAGTAAATGGCAATCAATAAATTCGAGATTTAATTAAAGAAATATTAAGAATAGACGTAGAAGTTTGTAGGGGCAACGAAATCGTAACAGAAATTTAAAAAAATATATTAGAACACATGTTCTTTCATGCTAGAAACGTATTTAACGTTTTATATTAATCATCTGTTTAATGTTGCAATAGTAGTCATAAACTGCATCTTTATACGTACTAAAAATAAATTAACACCAATTTATAAACGATGTGAAGCTAAAGAAAAATGACGCATTGTATCGCAATTTTAACCATATCACTTCTGTGAAATTAACAAAAAAATGATCAGGCTCTTTTATCAATAAACAAATATTATTCTATCACCTTCATGTTTCTAAATAAATAAATATTACGCTTACATAGAGAATGAAACGCGATTTCGGCAATGTATGTGTCAGTTTACAATTTGGTAACGTAAGCAAATTTCCTGATATTTAGGAACTTCTATCTTTGATACGCAAATTGTTTATCATTTGTGGTTACTTCCTTTTTACAGATTACGTGCAAAAAGTCAGGTTTAATTTCCATGGCCGATATTGTCATCGATGCGATGGTTTCCTTTTGATAAACGGAAAGGTGGGCTTCAATAAAATACTGAAATATTTCGAGAACAGTTACAAACACTAACATTTAAAATTTAATAAGTCAAGTATTTAAAAGGTTGCGTAAAAATGTATGTATATTACCACTAATGAAAGTACGGATTACAAATATATTTTCTAAAAATCAAAAAAGGAAATATGAAAAGGGAACGAATCCGTATGAATGATTACTAATGTAAAATACAATAAATGAATAGAACTCAATATCTTAATATTTAAATCTTTTTTCCATTAAAAAAATATTCCTTTTAACGAAAGCCCGTGTTATTCTAAGCTTTCTTTTAATTAGCTTCTGGGAGATTTTCGGTTATCGGAATTGAGTAAATTTATTTGCAATAATTGTCAACTGACGTCACGCATGATTATTGATAAGTAGAATTCCCGTTTTGTAAAGGAACTTATTGACGTATTACCTTCGATCCAAATGGTTTCAAAGACCGACATCATTAACACTACAGATGAAATCTCCCATATTAATCGCTCGGATTAATAACGGAGATGGTTATGTGAATTTAGCTTAGCAATACTTTGATGAAGTTTACTTGATTAAGATCTTTTTACACTTTCTATTTAATATTCTTTGTTATGTAGAATGAATATATATCAAACAAGAAATATTTACCAGCTCATTATTACAAATTCTCCGAAGCATACGACTACAGTTTAATAAAACACAAGGAAATTAAAGGTTAAGTAAAGCAACTACATGACTATCAACACTTAATAGTACTATATAATAGTAGAAAAGTAATTAATGTGGTGGGTGCTTAGTTGCAGTGACTCCGTAAACTGTATTGGAGAGGCTTTAAATGGTTCTGGCGTCATAAAAGTGAGAGTATATTACATAATACAAACAACATAATTGGCCTTTTTTCGGCGAAATTTAAGTTCAAAAATATATTCATTATTGAATGTAGAAATAACATTACTGAGGTAATTAACGACATGTTGTTGGAGAAAAAAAAATGTGTAATGTAAGGTTTTTTCTGAATCTGTTTAGAGGCAACTGAAGAATTAGATTTGCAGATATCCATAATACTATCGGTCAGCAAGAGTCCTGAACATAATTCTCTGGGTTTCCTTTTCCAAAATTACTTGAAAAATAGTTTGTCATAAATAGATCTTCGACAACACCATAATTTAGGAAATATTATTAAGAATATCTGTTTTAAAATAGCTCCAAGATTTATGGAAAATGTGTAACACAGAAATTTTACAATAAGCCAATAATATGCACGGAAACTGAATGACGACATACAGAATAGTACACACACCGGCAAATTTAGGAACAGACATAAAATCCAATTATTTTCTTTATAGTATTACATATTGTTATTATTTCTCAGATAATCTCCTAGTACGAAGTTAGGTGAAGTAATTGGAATGTGTTTACAAAAGTTGTACCATGTGAAACCTGTTTAAGAAGAGAAAAACTCGAAGATGTCAGACTCAAATAAAATACTGGTTTTAAACAGAATAACTTTATTGTACATTTTGGACTTGTTTAATCATTTAACGCGCTTTTCTTTTGCTTCAATAGCGTGTGTTACCCCCACGAGCCCTTACAACTGCAGTCATTCGTCTTCCCATACTTCGGATGAGGCCATCGATCAGTTCTTGTGGCAATCTGTTCCATTCCACAATCAACGCAACTCTTGCTTCTTCTCTTTTTTGAACAGCAGGAATTCTCGACCTAAATCTTCTGCCGAGCATGTCCCACACATGCTCGATAGGGTTCAGGTCCGGGTAACACGCTGGCCAGTTCATGGTTGTTATACCCACTTGGTTTAGAAAGTCAGTTACACAGTGGGCGATGTGTGGGCGCGCATTGTCGTGCATTAAAATGAAATTTTCTCCAATATATGGGGCAAAAGGTACCACATGATCTTGGAGAATATCTCTGATGTACCTATCTGCAGTTAACGCTTCGCCATCAATCACCACTAACTCTGTGCGTGCCCCCAAACATATGCCGCCCCATACCATAATTGAACCTCCGCCAAAAGATACAGTAGTAGTAAAATTAAATGGTGCATTTTGTTCTGCCTGGCGTCGATACAATCTTTCCCTACCGTCAATTGAATTTATTCAGAAACGGCTCTCGTCCTTGAAGAGAACTTGACTCCACTGGTTATCATTCCAATTTTGATGTTCTCGACCAAATTCTACTCGCGCTACACGATGGCGTCTCTGGAGTCTTGGGGCTTTTATTGGCACATACGACTTGAGACCACTCTCTCTAAGTCTTCTTCTTACTGTGCGCTCACTTACGTTGGTTTCACGAACATCCTACAGTAGGTTGCTTGTTTGAACTACCGTTTGGCGTCTGTATGTCCGACCAAGTTCGATCATTGCTACTGCCCTAGCAATATCAGTTGGTACTAAGTCACTCATTATTACCTGGTTTTTGCAATGCAAACAATACAACAAAAACAAATTAAAAAAAAACAAATTTCAACAAACCCGAACAAATTAAACTGATTACTTAATAACAACTTAATTGTTATCTATAGATAATACGTGTCTAAAATGGAAGATACAAAACACAGGTTTGACGTTTTGACATTTAAAACTTCAATTGATTATTGAAACATTCAAAGCTATCTAGATATAGGCTATAAAATAATAAAATTAAGAAATAAACTAAAATTACAATCCGTTCCTCTAAATTTGCCGGTGTGTGTAGTATTCCGTTCAAGAGAAAATTATT
Organism: Holotrichia oblita; assembly: GCA_023690525.1. Taxonomy (NCBI): domain Eukaryota; kingdom Metazoa; phylum Arthropoda; class Insecta; order Coleoptera; family Scarabaeidae; genus Holotrichia; species Holotrichia oblita. Next base: position 133,180,662 of record CM043017.1, on the reverse strand, counting down.
TGCAAATGTGATTTATCTTAACGAGTATTTCATATGCCAAAATACACGAAAAATTCATAAAAAACGTTATATTTTCATCATAAAAGTAACCAAATATAACTTTTTAACGTTACACTAACGATTAGTGAGAAACGTTGAGACAACGTTTTTTTAACGTCTATAAAACGTTGAACGTTGCAAGTAACCTTCATTTAACCTTTTAAAAACGTTTTCTTGGCTACTACATCAGGCAAGCAAAATGATTTTTGTATCTTTCTGAAAGTTTTTCTTTTTTGGAGGTACCTTTGGCGAAAAAGTACATGGTCTCTAAAAAGTAACATTTTGTTTTGTACTATTTTATAGAATCAATAACATTCCAAACTTAATTTTAATTGCACTACCAAATAATTGTTTGATAGTTGAGCGTAGGTTTCCACGACCGTTGTGCACTGCGCTGAAATCTTCCGGGTGTTGTTGCATAGATACGTAAGTTTTATTTTGACTTTTTGCTGATTATGCTCTAAATGATTTAAAAAGTTATCTGCACGACAACACCCGGAAGACTTCAGTGCAGTAATTGTTACAATTACTATAGCGATTTAAATAATATACGGCAATGCATATTCATATGTATATAGACTGATAATATATTATAAAGACGGCATTGTAAGCCTTTCAGTAAGGTACATTTTAATCTGTAGTACCATCTAATTAACATGAAAAACTAATATTTTATCATTCCTTTGCAAACTGTACATATTGCTTTTGCACTTCCGTGAACGTGAGTGTACCTATGTATGTACAATATCCACACAAACCTTGAGTATAAATGAATAATTTACATGAATAGTTATTAATATTATTCAGATAATCAGGATCGATAAGTCATCTGTATGTATCTCGTATTCAATATTTTACAAATGACAATGAAAACCTTTTCATTATTCTTGTAAATAATTCAATAACTTTGTTTTTTGAACATTTATAGGTTGTAAAATTTCACATTTCTTATAACTCCTTTACACTTTCTAACATCTGGAATTTATTCGCAAACACTACTATTAACAACCTTCAATTTAGCAATTATTGCATACAATTATGTAATATTACTATATAAATTGCACTAAACCAGTTTTTAAAATTAAAATAATTTTATTTGTTTTCGCTGCATAATCACTATTTATAGCTTTAATTTGCAAGTGGGTACCTATGTTTTCTTAAGATTTAGTATCAACATTAGAATTTTTAATTGGGTCCTACCTGCATGTACATTTTAGGTGAGTTAAAATGTAGTCATTTTTTTCATACCTACTAAATAGCTTGACTTGATAAATCAGTAAGAGTATTCTGCGCATTTGCCTAAAGCAAAACGCATTAACACCAAACAGAAGTTTAATCATATCTATTATCTTGTTAACATTACCATAATACGTAATTCGTTTTCTATTCATTAAGTCATTAGCACAATTTTTTGTTACCATAATTAGTATCCGATGAAATAAGTTAATAATTATCAGGTTACATTGTAACTACGAACAAAAAAACACAGTAATTTGGGGTTAAAAAGAAGCGAAGCGTTTAATATCTAGTTGTGTACATAATTATAAATTTTCAATATTTTGTATTATTCCACTCCATATTTACTATTCTCATATTTGATATGAATTTGTTCTACTCGCTTGCAGAAACATCTATAAATATGTCACATGTCGACATGCATTTGACATTGACGGTATTTATCTTTTAATTCCTGATTTATTTCCACTTAGAGGTCAATAAAACAATAAATAATTAAATACCAATTTATTCCATAACATATAATAATATGTTTTCGTTAAATAACTTCTTCGGTGGAAGAAATTGACATTTAATATATGTCAAATTACTAAAAATATAAATATAAATTGCCATGCCTATCAACAAAATTATCTAAAAACAAAGAATTCATTGATATATCGAATTTTAATTATATTCACAAGTAATAATGAAGGAATAATGATTTAATACAACATTAGAAATCGAAATGATTTGAATTATTCGTATATCAATCTATTTTTTGTCAAGCTCTAACAATTCTGTTCAAGGACTAGGGAAAAACATGGCAAAAAAACCTAGTCAAGAGCTTAAAATTAATAAAATTCATGCGTGAATTAAATTATTGTAAATAACGCTTAAATTATCAATATCCGTTCTAAAATTTACCGCGTTTTCATCTTTCTTAATGTATATCATTTCGTAAATTAATCTTTTTTTATAATTATTTTCCTTTTTTAAAATTTTAGTGTTTTGAAAATCAAAATTATGTCGTCTATCTTTAGAGTGCTTAGATAAAGCAGTTTCAGCGGTGACGTTATGTGTAACAGTGTATTGATGGTTATAAATTCGTTTCTTTAAATATTGTTTGGTTTGTCCGATATAACATTTATTACAATCTTTGCAATCTAATTTATAAACGACATTACTTTGATTACCATGTTTAATGGGTGTTTTTAAATTTGTGAATAAATGTCTATTGTTGGTAGGTATGAAAGTTATGTGAATGTCTGATTTTTTTAATTCGTGTTTTATTGTGTCGCTTAAATTGTTTATATATGGTATAGTGTGGTATATGTTATTATTTGATTTTGTACCTGTGTTATATATTTTATTTATTCTTTTTGTGATTAATTTATTGTAAAACTCTTTAGGATAACTATTTTTTTCCAGTATTGTTTTTACTTTGCTTAAATTTTCTTTTCTAAAATCAGGGTGAGCTAATTTAATAGCCTGATCTACTAATGTTGTAGGAAATACAGAGTATCATGTAAAAAATTCGTGGGAATTTGTTAATTTCATTAACAAAAAATCCGTACCGTGTAATCATGAAATTATCAGTTTAGACGTTGTATCTTTATTCACAAATGTTCCTACAGATTTGGCATTAAACGTTATAAACAAAAAATGGAATTTAATTCAAAATTATACAAATTTACCAAAAAATGAATTCATGTTGGCTGAAAAACTTTGCTTAAATTCTACATATTTTCAGTACAATGACACAATATATAAACAAATATTCGGTACAGCAATGGGTTCTCCATTATCTGCTGTTATAGCAAATTTAGTAATGGAGGACTTAGAGCAGGTCTCACTTGACAAACTAAACTGTCATGTGCAATTTTATAAGCGGTATGTAGATGATTGTATATGCTGCATACCAAATGATAAAATTGAACATGTTCTACACACATTTAACACATATCATGATAGGTTAAAATTTACTTTTGAAAGAGAAAATCAAAATTCTATAAACTTTTTAAATGTAAAGATACAACATGATAACACACAAATAAAAACAAACTGGTACATTAAAGACACTAGTAGTAGTAGGCATTTAAACTATTTTTCAAACACTTCGGTAAATTTTAAAAAAAGCGTAATTAACAGTTTAGTAGATCAGGCTATTAAATTAGCTCACCCTGATTTTAGAAAAGAAAATTTAAGCAAAGTAAAAACAATACTGGAAAAAAATAGTTATCCTAAAGAGTTTTACAATAAATTAATCACAAAAAGAATAAATAAAATATATAACACAGGTACAAAATCAAATAATAACATATACCACACTATACCATATATAAACAATTTAAGCGACACAATAAAACACGAATTAAAAAAATCAGACATTCACATAACTTTCATACCTACCAACAATAGACATTTATTCACAAATTTAAAAACACCCATTAAACATGGTAATCAAAGTAATGTCGTTTATAAATTAGATTGCAAAGATTGTAATAAATGTTATATCGGACAAACCAAACAATATTTAAAGAAACGAATTTATAACCATCAATACACTGTTACACATAACGTCACCGCTGAAACTGCTTTATCTAAGCACTCTAAAGATAGACGACATAATTTTGATTTTCAAAACACTAAAATTTTAAAAAAGGAAAATAATTATAAAAAAAGATTAATTTACGAAATGATATACATTAAGAAAGATGAAAACGCGGTAAATTTTAGAACGGATATTGATAATTTAAGCGTTATTTACAATAATTTAATTCACGCATGAATTTTATTAATTTTAAGCTCTTGACTAGGTTTTTTTTGCCATGTTTTTCCCTAGTCCTTGAACAGAATTGTTAGAGCTTGACAAAAAATAGATTGATATACGAATAATTCAAATCATTTCGATTTCTAATGTTGTATTAAATCATTATTCCTTCATTATTACTTGTGAATATAATTAAAATTCGATATATCAATGAATTCTTTGTTTTTAGATAATTTTGTTGATAGGCATGGCAATTTATATTTATATTTTTAGTAATTTGACATATATTAAATGTCAATTTCTTCCACCGAAGAAGTTATTTAACGAAAACATATTATTATATGTTATGGAATAAATTGGTATTTAATTATTTATTGTTTTATTGACCTCTAAGTGGAAATAAATCAGGAATTAAAAGATAAGTACATAAAGGTCAAAAAATACATATATTAATTGACGGTATTGCATGAACACCTTTTTTTTGATAGCACAATTTCATAAAACATTGTTAGAGTTTTATTATATTCAAAGATATAGTGCAAAATTCTTCATGGGTCAATTTTTAATAACGGAATTATTATAAAATTTTGTTTAGAATACTATAATATTTTTATGTGTGTGTATCGAAAATACGAAAATCTAATTTGCTCGGAACACCTTGTATATAAATAATAATAATAATAATTTACAGGACAAAATTGAAAATATAAACACATTAAACAATACAATAGATAGAATAGATAAATTACAAAAACAAAACGAGGTAGTTATGTCAATACACCCGCGAAGATATCACTGTAGAACCGCTCCGCATTACGCATCATATGGTGCAAAGGAGATTTTACCAGTAGATTGGACCTAGCTGTTGATAAATTGAACGATGCTGCATGTCGAGCAGGGTAACGTGGAACGTTAAACGGTACGGAAGCAAGTAGTTGTGGACAGTCAATTTCACTTTTTACCAGCTTATACCGGGTGTTGGTAAATAAGTGCGACAAACTTCACGGGGTGATTCTGCATGCAAAACTAATGATAGTTTGCTATATAAACGTCCGTCCGCAAATGCTTAGTTTCAGAGTTATAGGGTGTTAAAGTGTTTCTTAAAAACTGACGATTTATGTATTGCCCTGAAACCGGTCAAGATAGGCAAATGAAATTTGGTGGGTTTTAAGAGATGGTTATTGCGCATTTCTTGACATCCAACCAAGAATTTTATATTCATCATTGGCGTGCATACGGGTAATGATCTTAATTTTTTAAAGAAAAAAAATGGTACGCCACTGAGATATTTCAAATTAAAAATCATTTTTGAATTTATCATTCAATTTGTGATAAAAACCTCTTTTGCCCCTTTTTCGTGTGAGGCGCCGTTTTTATGCAAAAAAATAAAACATCTGAACGTGTATTTTTCATTTCTTTAATACATTATCTAGTAGGCTACTGTCGACATTCAATATCAATGCATTGTTAAATACAAATATTTTAACGAAGTGTCAAAATAGTAACTCATCATTATTAAGCTTTTAGTTAGCTATAAAATTATTGTTAATAAGTAATTAATTTTTCTTTTATTGAAAATAAATAACTCTGAAACTAAGCATTTGCGGACGGACGTTTATATAGCAAACTGTCATTATTTTTGCATGCAGAGTCACCCCCCTAAGTTTGTCGCACTTATTTACTAACACCCTGTATAAAAATCTCGCGCTATGTATGGAACGGCGATCCATCAATGACAGCAGCTGATGTACCTACCTCTAAGAGATGGTTATAGGAGATGCTCCAATCAGGGTATGATCCAGTACGCTTGAAGGTCAAGAATCGAAGAAATCTGCGCTAGACTCTATCTATAGGAAGCTGCTGGGAGACATAGTGCCATATTATTGAGGCAAACTCTAGCTTACTGACAACCAGCGCAAAATATAAGCATTTAAGAAGGCAGACACTTGTAAAAAATTTTAGATGCAGCTGTGCACATAGCGGTTATAGGTCGATTAAAGGATAAGGTGGAGTCAAAAACGACACCCAGATCTTTGATTGCATCAACTTTGAGTAGCAGATGTCCATTCATCGAATTAGTAACATACGGGACGGATTTTCGAGTAAAAGTCATAGCGTAGCATTTATCTATGTTCAAAGTTCATTCATTGGACTCAGACCAAGCCATAACAACGCCAATATTCCGCTGTAGGAGAGCTGAATCCCTATCACCAGCAACAGATGTATACATTTTTGAGTCGTCCGCATACGCTAACGCTTCACATGTTAACAACGGATAAAGATCGTTTATGAACAGATTAAATAACATAGGACCAAGATTGGAGCCCTGGGGTACCCCACTAGATGCATAAAAGTCATAGGATTTGTAGCCGTTATAGAAAACATAGTTTGTACGGTTTAAGAGATATGATTGTACCAAGCTTAACAGAGAAGCTGCAAATCCATAGCAGGCGAACTTATATAGAAGGAGATTGTGATCAATTCTGTCGAACGCACGAGAAAAGTCCATGTAAACAACATCAACCTGACCCCTATTCTCGAGTGCTTCACTTACAGATTGAGTAAATGTGGCTAGGTTAGTTACGACTGATCTACCAGACATGAAGCCATGTTGAAGAGTAGACATCGCTGAGGAAGTATTGAAGCAAATGGAACTATACCAGATCTGTTCTAGAATTTTTGAGAAATTGGAGCCGGTAATTAGAAATCTGCGACTTGTCATCCTTCTTAAAAACAGAATAATTCTGGCACGTTTCCATCGAATCGGAAAGTTTGCTGTTTGTATTGATAGATTGATTATTGAGTTTAAGGGTTCAGCAAAATAAGATTGCAATCTTTTAACCAAGAAGCTTGAGATTAAATCATCACCAGCAGTGAAGGTAGAAGTGAAACCAGCCATGATTTCTGTGAAAGACTCCACCGAGACAGGCTGAACGGAGAAGGAAGGAAACTGAGTCATCATTTGAGGCATATCTACAGTATTAGAAGGACAAAATGATGTTCGAAAGGCAGAAGCAAAGGCATCCACAATATCCTCCAGTTTATCCATCCAGGTCCCATCATAGAACATTCTCCCAGGTATGCGTGATGTTTGCTATGGACAAAAGACCACATTTTCTTCGGATTTTCTTTAGGAACGGACTCGCTATGGCGGACAGACTTCTCATACTCCTCTGATATTTGTTGTTTACATAAGGTACGAATCCTTTTAAATTGGTCATGAAATATTGTGCTACCGGTTGACTTCCATTTGCGATGATAGTAATCTTTTGTCTTCAAGTTTTGTTTGATGACATTCGTGAACCAAACTGGATAGCGTGAGGTTGAAGGAAAATATTTTGGGATAGATAGGTCAAAGGCATCATAGAGCTTAGTATAAAATAGGTCAAGGGCAAGGTTGACATCAGTATGAGATTCCAGTACAGATCAATCCGTCTCCGACAATAAGTTAATTAGTGCATCATAGTTTATTTTGTTAAAGTTATATCGAAAGTCCTGACCCGATGCAAAGTGGGGAAGACTGGTAAAAGTTAAATTGGTAATAATTTATTGAATTTCCAGCAGCACAAAACCATTTACAGAGAACCATTAAATAAAACATAATATATAATAAACCTTAACATAAGACGTAAATTACCATATATAAAACATAATCATAGTTCATAATAAACAAATCAAAATAAAAAAAGGAACTAAAATACAATACAAAACAAGGCAAGTGAAGCAGATCAGTATATGCAATAGTAACCAAAATACTCAAAGAAAAAAAAACACAACAAAAAAAGAGGCAACGAATACCGGAATATAAACAAATAAGTACATTTATCTTTACATTAAAATTAATTACAAGTATTCTTAACAAATTCGCGAAACTCAGTAATAGACATATTAAAAATATTAACATCATAAGCAGTGCAAACATCATTGAACAATCTACACATATCTAATATTAGTGCATGTAGAAAATTGTTGGTCCTGGGTGTCTTATAGGAAAATAACATTGGATCTCTAGCGTTTAATCTGGGTACATAATTTAAATAAAAATAACAACTGAAATATCTTTCTACGATTTATAAGAGGGCTTACACCAAATTTAGACAGCAGCAAAGTGTGATCATAACCCTGCACAGGATAAGTACCATGCTTCTTAATGGAAATGAACTTAAATTTACGTTGAATATATTCAAGATTGTCAATATGTATATTATAAGTTGGAGACCATACGATAGAACAATACTCAAGATGACTCCTAACATAAGCAAAGTCCAACGATTTAATAGCGTCAAGACTTGTGAAGTCATGGCTATTACTGATTATAAAATACAGCATTTTAAGCGCTTTTTTACAGTGATTAACAATGTGAAATATAACTTCTCATCAAATATAACTCCCAGGTCTCTGATTGTATGTATCTGTTCAACATCCATACCAAAAGTATAGTTAAAATACTAAAAAAAGTATATCTTTAGTGCAATTTGTATAATATTATATAGAGCTATACTTAATCATAAATGGAAATACAAGAGTGTCCTGGGCAAAGCACAGAGAACTATGCTGATGCGAGTGGCGTCTTCTTACAGAACTGCACCTCTAGCTGGCCTACAAGTGATTACGGGGATAGCGCCAATACACCTGATGGTTAAGGAAAGAGCGTTCATCTATGATTGGAGCAACCTTGGCCCAAGCCAGGAAGAGCACTATCGAGAACTGGCAGGCAGAATGGGACAGCGAGGCGGAAAAGGCCCAATGGACAAACCGGCTAATAGCATGGTTGGCATGTAGGCACCGAAGACTAGATTATTTTCTAACGCAAGCGCTGACAGGCCACGGCTGCTTCCGTGCGTACGCGAAACGTTTTAGTAAAGATACGACAGATGAATGCATTTACCGCGGCAACCTGGATACAGTTGAGCACACAATCTTTATATGCGAGAACTGAGGGCTGAAATTAGAGCGAAAGCATACAGGGAATTAGGTCGTACGATAACACCGGAGAACATGGTGCCGACTATGATGGAGTCCCCAAAGAAATGGGAAATTATAAACAAAATGATAAGAGATGTAATGTCGAGAAAAGAGTCTGAAGAGCTAGACAGACAAAGGACCAGCAGACAGTAGAAGAGAGTACGCACGTGGATGCCGGCAGTATCTGATGTCATATCACAAATAGTTCCAGATACTGCAGAGGGGAGATAGGTGGGGGTTTTAGTGGGTAGGCTGCTTGCAGAGAGTCCCACACTCCCAAGTCGCGATAGAACCTAAGCGCTTGGAGTGCGTAATGCATTTCCCCCGGGAAAAAAAATCATAAATGGATAAAATATGTTATAGATTATTAAATCTCACGGTGTAGAAGTAGAAGTTAAATATTAAAATCACTATTTCACCCACAAAACACCATTCAAACAAACATTATATTTGTTTGGTACTTCGTGGATGAAATTGTGTTTCTAGTACTGTAGTTGTTTAAATTCAGCCGTGTTCGTTACTAAGCACGTTGTTAGCGTCAAAAACTGTACCATTCCATTTCTGCGACAACACCGGTACATACAAGTACAAAAATATGTGTTGATAATTTTTTTTTAATAATTAAACACAGATTTTTTCAACAAGTGTTTAATAATTATATAATATTAAGTAACAAAATTACATGAAAAGCATGAGGTTGTCAATTACGAAGGCGTAGAACGGACACATAAACATCGACGTATTGACGCATAGAAAATTATTAATTATGTGATATGTAACGCAAAATTAATTATTTCTCAGTTAGTTAACACAGAAGTAATTATTTCTCAGTTACATAACATAGAATTAATTACTCCTATTATATAGTTAAATACATATTTATAGTTAACTCTGTGTTTTTTTTTAATGAAGTGGTGGGTGCTTTTTTTTAATGTGTGATGGGTGCTTAGTTGCAGTGACTCCGTAAGCTGTATTACTTATCTGGCTATCTCTTGCGGTGTAGTTTAATTAATTTTGTGACAGCATCATATCTTTTATTAATCACTTTGCTCCCAACAGCGAATTATCCGGGATTAAACTCTCTGAAAAAATGTCACTGTTCCTCCATATTTCTACAATAGTTAGCCGCCTAACCACTGCGGCCATCGACCGGTTAACTATACTAACTGAGAAATAATTAATTCTGCGTTACATATCACAGAAAAATAATTTTCTATGCGCCAATACGTCGATGTTTATAATTTTCCCTTCTACGTCTTCGTAGTAAATAAACAATGAAATAGCGTCACTACAGAGAAGGCGACCCATTGTGTTAGGGAAACCTATAGTCCTATAGTTCTCATAAAAGACTTGATGGAGTTGTTAAACTTCAGAAAATTAAAATAATTTCACATTTTATTTTAATTTGATTTTACAGTAAATTTTCTATGAAACTAAGTTCAAACCTGTAGCAAGTAGTAGGTGAAATATGACATTATTACTCAAAAATATTATGATTATGAGACTCGCCTCGATCTTTACGTATGCGTTGTTAAAAATATTATGAATGAATTATTTTGGTACAATGTTTTATTTTCGGATACACAAATGGAATTGTTTCGTCCCAGAAGAAAACTGCCGATACTGGACTAGTCACAATCCTCATATCAGGATTAAAACTAAAAGTCCATTTCCATTTAAAAAAGTACACATCATACCGTGATACTAGACAGAATAATAAGATCGAATTTTTTAAATGATTAAATTATTAAATTTGAATTTGTCAGATAACTTTTTAAAAACCAGAAGTAGAGAAGCGAAACACACAAGCTATACCACAACGGACATGGAGTACAACATTGAAAATCTTAAACAAGCAACTAGTAATAGCATAAATGAATCAATCCGGACATGATACGAAATGTTAAAATGTAGAATTTTGAATTTAGAAATGTTTTAAAGCTTATTAGCATTTTTGTCATTGTTTAGAAGTAAACTATAAGTTATATAAGTTAAATTTTCTGCGCTTCTTGTGAATTCAATCCGTAGTTACATTATATAATTAGTCAAAGAAGAAAGAAAATACTACATTAGATACATGAATCGCACGTTCGATTAAAATTAAAACACTATTTTAGTTTATTCCATCTACACATCCACGATTTTATTTTTGATGACTTACAACGTATGCAATGTGATATGCGCACAAAGTTAAATTCAATAAACAGAAAGGAAAAAAAGTAAAAGCCAGAAGTATGGAATTGCAAAGACAAAACTTTATACAAAATAAAATTAGTGATTATTAGAGCACGAAATTGTGCGGAGAAATTATTTCTTTACTGAGTTTCACATAAATAGATTCCTAATAAATGTTTTTTTTTACTTTTTATATCGCTGACGCGATAATAAACCATTCCATATTTTACTCTTATTTTGATTATTTATTCTGAGCGCAATTCGGATGACAATTTAGAGACTTTCTGGCTGGGGCGCAGTTCGAATTGCAGATTAAAGTTTAGTATCATCTCGCCTAATTCTATAATATTTACAATCCTAAGAAGGTAAATAATTTATTGCATTACGCTGTTAAAAAGAATTGGTATTCACAAACCGTAAATCGCTATTACATTCCTTCAATCAGAACAATAACAATCAACTCATCTATGCAGTTGGTAGTAGAAAAACGTAGGTAGATGACAGTAAAATGATATGATCAGATATTTTTGTTAAAATGAAGAACATTGGCGAACAAGTTTAATTAATCAAAAAAAGAATTAACTTGTTTTGTTTCTTCTTTATTATGGTCTTCTTTTTCGACTAAATTATGTTTTCTTTCTTGGTGCAGAGGCCTTTTATATATAAAATTATGTTTAAATAAATTCCATTTTATGGATTTACTAAAATTTTATTTTAAAATTATGCAAGACGTTTCGGCAATTTTTTATTTTATTTTAAATTATTATAATTTATATATGTATACAAATTTGTTTATATTTTTATATGTATACAAATAAATAAAATGTATTACCAACAAACCTTAAACATTTTCTTAAAATGGAGGATACTAGACAGTTGATTAATATTACTCATACATATTAATATGTATGTATGAGGTGTCAAATGTTAAAATTGTATTACATTTCTGAAATTACGAGACCTTACGTGCATGTCTCCAAGAATTTCTTATGATTTTTTAATAAAATTATGTTTAAATAACACAGTATACATAAGTTACAGGAATATTACGTGGTATTTTGGTAGATAAGTTGTGTTTTTGGTTTTAATTTGGAATTTATAAAATTTAATTCATTATTGTTTTTATGTGCTATTTTTATGGAAAATGGTTTTAAGATGCTATTTATTCTTTCTGATAGTCCTCGAACGTATGGTATTGAAATGTATTTTTGTATAACACTAAACACTTTAACCCACTAAACACCAAACAAGTTTTAACTAAAACACCGACGCGTTTCAACGGCAATGCTGTCATTATCAAGGCGATAACAAAACTAAATTAAAATTAAATCTACAATAACAGGTAACCTAAATGTTATGCACGGTCAATCCGACACGCATCATTAATTTCCGATTAACGAAAACAATGACGAATGCGGAATAGGTCCGTTGTCACAGTTCATTACACATGACTTGTTTTTATATATTTCTAACTTTCGAAAACATTTAGTAACTTAGAATTGTTTATTTGTCTAATTAATTTAACATTCGTATGATCGATGTTGTGATCTGTTTCGATTTCTCAATTCTATTAAATCTAAGATTAGCCATATGCTCTTTAAATCTAGTTGAGACTGCTCTCCTGGTTTGCCCAATATATTTTTGATTACAATCTTTACAATTGATTTCGTAAATACCTGACTTTTCTAGAGGTTGTATTTTATCTTTAGGGTTACCGATGAGACTTCGTAAACTAGTTCCAGAACTGTAAACTATTCTGAGATCTAGCTCTTTGAAGATTTTACTCAAACCTTTAGTGATAAAGGGAGCGTAAGGAAGGATCACAACGGGTGAAGCTTTAACATCCTCTCGAAAAGTCGTAGATTCTTTCACAGTTTTCCTATAATTAAACTTCCTAATTAACTTGTAGATATGCTGAGGCTGGAAACCATTACACTTGGCCGCATCTGTTATAATTTTAAGCTCTTTCTCATACCTCGCCTTGTTCAAGGAAAAAGTGAGAAGTCTGTGGACCAAAAAATTCAGGCTTGCTATTTTGTGTTGAACACAATGATGGGAAGCTAAAGGAATGTAGCGAAGTGTACTGGTTTCCTTTATATACACGTAAAGTATCTAGAAAGGGTAGCTGATCGTTTTCTTCTCTTTCACAAGTGAACTTTATGGTTTCGAACCGATTATTTAATCTATTGAGAAAATCGTCAATATTACATTTTTTAGTATCAAATATAGCGAAAATGTCATCCACATACCTCAACCAAACCCTAGGAAAGTATTCGCTCTCAGACTCTAACTCCTTTTCAAAACGGCTCATGAAAAGGTTAGCCAAAAAGGGCGACAAGGAGTTACCCATTGCCGTTCCGTCCGGCTGTTCATAAAAAATCCCGTTGAATTTAAAAATGTTCTGTTTCATACAAATGTCAGTTAAGCGAATATATTCTTGGACACATTGTTGACTCAAACTATTTTGAAGTCCTTGAGGTATGTCAAGGTGTCTGGAATCGGTACACTAGGAAACCGAGAACTAACATCAAATGAAATCAATAGTTCACTCTCCAGCAACTGAATATTTTGAATTTCTTTAATAAATTCTAACGAATTTTTTACTGCAAAACTAGGTGGCTGTATTGGCAAATTATTAAATTCATTATGGTCAGCCATTTGGAATATTTTTGTGTTACTTTGTTGACGTGTTTTTCTATATTATATATTCGATATATTCTTTATTTAATGATTTGTTGGAATGGAATCTATTTAAACATAATTTTATAAGTAAAAAGCATCTAGACCAAGAAAGAAAACAAAATTTAGTAAACAAAAAAGTAATATTGAAATTATTTGCAAAAAATTTTCTGTCAAAGCGAAATGTAATTAAGCCAACCTTTCGTAGCCATAATACTTTTTTCAAAGACTTTTTGTTATATATATATATAATCCACACTAAAAGGTAGAATCAGAATATAGCGTGCTTGTCAGAACTTGTGGGTAACAAAATTATTTTAATAGACTATTGGCTAATTAGATTTAAGCATAAGCATACTATTTCTAAGAGTTCCACTTAACAATATCATTCACGTTTATTAGTATATATAGATTCATTCTTAAAAAAAAATAATATACTTAAATTCGTTGGTTTTTCCTTAATAAGATCACCTTCAAGTCATATATAATTATATAACAAACCACAAAATTTGGAGGACTTTAATTTCATTGTGGGTTTGTTAATGTTGCTAAATGTTGCAGGATGTACATGAGTGACACTAATGGAAAAAATAAAAAACCGGTTCTTAATTATGCAAGTTTCACTTATTACAGGCAGTAGGAAACGCATCCAGTTCGAGGCTATGTATATTGGCGTGCATGGAATACTATAAACTTAATACCATATTTCTGCAAAAGCACCAGTGTTTGACTGATTTAACGCAGTTAAAGTATTGAGAAGAAATGTGGAAGCTCAGAAATTACAAAAATTAAACGTATTTGGCGATCTTCTCTATTAAAACTTTAAAGTAGTATAGTATACCATATATTTTTCTTCAAAAGTATATTTACAAACTCTTAACAACTGAAAGTCCATGAGCCATTTTATCGCACATAAAATGCATACAGTTAATTATACAGTATGTGTTGTAACCTTGCAGAGGATCATTGATCTATACTTTTAAATATATGGAGAAGAAGATATACACAGGTTGACCTTCAATATAATATAGTCATTATTAACTATTAGGACAACAATTCGCATTTTGCATTTCAATAGGTTATCGTGCTCCGTAAAATTTATTTACCGTAGATTGTTTTCTCCAGGGCTAGCGGAATAATAATATTCATCAAGCAAGTCAGGTATTAGACCCTGGAAAATTTACACAATAATTGTGCAAGATGAGTTGCAATGTCGTTGATTAAATCAGAACATCACTTGATACAAATTAGTATTGTCAATAAGTAAGGGCATATAAAAAAGAAAATTGTATTATTACAAAAAAACGACATATAGAAAAATGTTACTGTCTGCCGATACAAAAAATTTACTATCTACGAAATTGAAAATGTTTGCATATATAATTCAAATTTTCCAAGCATCAAAAATTTAATCAAAAATGATTACCTTTGGTCTAATTTTTCCCATTGTGGTATCACTGTAACGATCAGAACGTTGAAAAAACAGTTTTTTACATACAATATTTTTAGCACGCAATCTTCAATATTCAAATGAGTATAGTACTCTATTGCAACAAAAATACATTTGCGCTTTGCACGCAAAATATATCACTAAACCGGTTCAAGACAAGAACTAACCATTCACAATTAACAAAGGTAACCGTATAGTAAAAGTTTTAAACGGGTTTGTAGTTCATGCACGCGCCCAAATGAAATAAAAAAACCTGCGCTAATATAATGCTATACTGGTGTAAAGTATCAAACGTTATGTTCACTTACACCTTGCACGTTACATATATAACCTTAAAGCACTTAATATACTATTACGCCATAGCTATTAATTTCAATGTTAGTATAAGTTATTTTATTTCTGCAAATATATCTTTCCGAAAAAGAATTTAATTAAGTAATAGCAATGCTTCGTCATATTGCCGTGAGTAACGTGACAATAAAAATATCGTTATCAGTGCTATTGCGATCGGAATACATATTATAGTGTAAAGCCGCCTCCTATGTAGCGTGAAGAGTTGCGCAGGAAGTAATTGTCGAAAATTGCAAAACGTGGTTGGTCGAGGTCATGAACAAATAAATAAATTGATGAATGTTTGGGAAATTTATATCATTCTAACTCAGACTGCAATAAAACAAACATATTCTTATACATTTCTTTTTGTTTTAGGCCCCCAGAATATGTAGGTATACATATGTACGTGTAAAAGCCAAATGCAATAAATTCATTATTTCGGTTACTGTACATATTTATAAAAAATCCCGAAACACGTCGAATTTAAATTATAAATTGATATTCTTCAACGTGAAATGCGATCCCTACCTACAAACCTTGAATGACAAGTACAACCCGCATTATTTTTAATAGGAAGTATAGGCTATTCAAAAGTGTTATCGTTTTTAAGTTTGTTGTAACAATTGAGATAATATTAATAAAATAAAATCACTTTGTTATCGAAATTCGCTGCAATATACGCAAAAAATGAAATGTAATGCAAAAAGGAAAACAAAAGTAAAACACAAAAAAAAACTATGAATGTCAATGAGGTAGAATGTTCACCATGAACATAACATTTTTGAATAGAGAATAAAGAGACCTTCCAAACGATATATCACAAGCCTATACTTTCCATTTAAAAAAATGGGGGTTCTACCTGTCATTCGAAGGAGGGTTGAACGCAGCGATCGCATTTTCACGTTGAAGAATGTCAATTTATAATTTAAATCTTACGTGTTTCGAGATTTTTTATAAATATTTACAATAACCGAAATAATGAATTTATTCCATTTGGCTTTTACACACATAGATAGCGTGAATTCAATAAAACACTTAACCGACCTAAATTACTAGAGCTTTTATAACAGATGTGAATAAAGCAAATATGATATCAAATAAGGTGATTCTGTCAAATACAATAATATTTGGATAAATAACACAAATAATATAACCACATGTATGTATGTGTTTATTAATAACACTTGATGTGTTAATCAATATTATATTCGTGGGCACAGCAAGCGTTCGTTAGAATAAAACAAGATAAAGCAATAAAAACAATGTATATAAAGCACCAAAGTCATGCGAAAATTTCTAGTTTATCTAAGGTAACAAAATATGAAATAATTCTTGGACATTAGCGGTGTGTGCTTTGAATTATTATTATACAGAAAAGTCTACGCACAATAGAAAACCGATGTGCATCAACTGGCCATATACAGTGCTTTAATAGAGTCCGGAAATGGTTGGATATCTTTTGAATAGATAGATATATAAGGTCTTCCCAAGTGAAAGTTTTCAAATGACCACCCCTATTGTGTGATACATTTTTTGAAAGGGCATTAAAATCTAAACATTTTGGCGAAAGGAGTAGATATAGCATTTCTAGTTTTCTCCACATGCCAGCATTTATCAATGATAGTGAATTTCTTACTTAACTCACATACAAAGCGCCTTTATTATTGGAAAAAAATTTGGTATTACATATGTAAGTGTAATTATTTTGTTATTAATTCATTTCTATTTGAAGTGAAAAGGATTTTAATGTTAAAAAAAGTCAAGTTAGCTAACGATTCACCTAACAATTAACTTTGGATCTACAATTCTGAAATCAATTCGCCGATTCACCCAGGTTACTCGATTTTTCTTTTCTTGATTATTTACTATGAGGTCACCTTAAAGATATACTTTACCGTAAAAAGCCACGAGGTACTTGATTATCAATAAGTGTTGTGTGATATCGAAGGCTTCCACGGTCCGAATCTCTGTTATGAGGGCTTCCGGATTTTGATCGCTTCATAGTAAAGTATATAATTATATACAATACAGAATAAAATAAAACAAAAATGAAAATAAAAACAAAAATACAAAAATATACACAACTTACTCAAACTCGACGTTTCGCCACTAATGTAAGTGGCTTCTTCAGGAGCAAAACTAGGTGAGGGGCGCCAGAAGGTCACGGTAACTCGACATGTCAACCACGTTAGAGACGAAAACCTTCTGACAAGGAGAAGGTGGTCGTGCGGAAGTATACAGTGTGTCCAAGATAAGAATGAACAGGATGGGGATCAACTTAATTTTTTTAATATGGACTAAAATTGTTTTAGACATTTTTTGAATGCTACTAACGTTGTTTATACAACCTCCGATAATTTTTAACTTTTATTTATTTTTTTAATCTTTGTTTTCTTAATTTTGTTTTATTTTAATAGAAAAGACATTTATGTTGATAACTATGTATTCAAACAAAAAAAAACAAAATTAAAAAAAAATACAAAAAAAATGAATAAAAGTTAAAAATTATCGGAGGTTTTATAAAAAAAATTAAGTTGATGGTGATTACTCAGAAACTTAATGTCGGATTACAAAAAATTGGGCACTGTTGGATAGAGCGAAAAAAGTGGCAATGGAAATGTGCAATGTGTTTTGAAATTCGATCAAAAATAAAATCAGGAAAAAATAAAACGATTTTCCGAAATTTCATTTTTTTTTCCGAATATCTCCGGAGCCACGTAAATGTGCTACTTTTCCCTAATTTAATCGACCCCGTATCTCTTACCGTTTGCGAGATCCCCATGCTGTTCATTCTTATCTTGGACACACTGTATATACAACTGTTCAGGGAAACGGAACGGTGAGCGAGAGGTAACGATGCCGACCAGTGAGAACGGGCTGAAGAAGAGTATTCGTTCTAAACTTGAATTTATTCCGATGTTGTTCACTTTCAGTGCCAATTACACAAAGTGCACCTAAATTTGTTACTTGAAACTTTAGATTGAAAATCTTTGCTTTATGATTAGATCTAAGCGTTTTATTAGTTCGATAATTTTATTTAGGATGCAACTTTCGAAGCAATATTTTCTATTATTTTGTTATCAAATCTTAGCATCTAGCATCCTTTATTCTCATTTCTCTAAAGCACACACGAACAAATTTGTTTCTTTTCCTTCTTCTTCTAAACTGTCTCTATTTTCAATCTATATCTTATTCAATTGCTTAATTTTACGCATTCATTCGGCGTTTACAGTTACAGTTATTGCACGTTTTCTTATATATGCTGGTCCGTTCCTTGGTGAATGTATTACTCCATAGTATCGACAATGTTTACTTTTCTTAACATTACTTCTACATTTTCATACAACTTCTGTTTAATGTGCTTTCTCAGTTGCTTTGATTTGTTTTCTTTGTAGATTAAACTTTGAAGAAATTAGTCATTTTATTTGATTAGCACAGCTGCTCGTATTTCCGCAGCTTTGTAAATATTAATATTTCTACCATATATAAATAGATAATCCTAATATACTTGTGATAGCAGCAAGCGGTGGTTATTTAAATAAAAATAAAACTAAAAATAAGACGTTTATTTTTACCTTAAGCTTTCTAATTTTATTTAAATTTGTCTTCAAAAAGCGAAACTAAAATTGCAGTACAGAAATATGTATAAATAATGTTTTATGAGGAACCAAAACAATATTTATTTCTGGCATTAATTTTAAAATATAAGACCCATGTTGAAACCGTGGGAAACAATCATGTATTAGAACCAGAGAAGTTATAATTTTGGAAAAAAAAACTGTCAGACTGCAAACGTAACTAAAGACATTATTTCAATTGAGAGTATTGAAATACATATAAGTGCATTCAAAAGTTCAATCTATAATGACAACATGACTTTAAATCTGCAGATTGAATATTGTTCCTGGGAGGTATAATAAAGCTGCAATGTTGCAGCTTCAGACGTATCAATCATTGTTTCTCGCACTGTAATATTAATATTACAAAGTAAGCTGTAATGTCCATACTTCTATTATAAATTTCGATAATTTATGTAGCTATTCTATCTAACAAAACAGCTGTTACTCTCCGTTCATCATTTTTTTAGTAGGTCCTACTCTCGACGTCATCAAATAAATTTTTAATTTGTCTGCGCCGTTTAACATTTTTCGATATAACATTTACTAATTTTTTTTAACTGCTTTATGTTCTCTGTCTTAACAATAAAATAATAATTTTTAATAAACAATTTAAGTAATGTGTCACATATTTTAGTGATCATATAATATATTTTATAATAATAAAAATAATTGTAATGAATATATAATAATAATAATAATTGTATATGTATATTTTACAATTTATCTTTCGTTTCGCCATAGTGGGCGTTGCATTAACGAGTGTATTGTTTTTGTTTTGATAATCTACACACATTTATCGTGAAATAAGTAATATACGCAATAAATAATACGTCAACATACACATTTTGCAATGATTACCAACTATTAATAAGAAACTAATGGACTTACGACTTTGATATGTGAGTCAATATTAAAAAAGACAACTTAGATTGTGTCAATAGAAGTGTAAATTTAGTATTAATGGAAGTCATTCTAGTATCAGGAAAATCCAATCGATGCACATTAACCAACGTCTAGTTATCAAAGTTCATTGTCCGTTTCTCTAAAAACTTACACATCGACAATCGTTTTGGTAAATATTTGTTATGGCGTAGACGGTATAATTCTCATAAAAATTGCACTCTCTCTAGTTGCTACGTTAGATAAGCTTGTTTCTACACAAACATGATAAAATATACAACTTTCTTGTACATTTTTATTCTCTTTAGGTAAGGTGTTTACTTAGCTTGAAGATCACATATGTATAAATAACGTTCAAGTATAAGAGCACGCGAGACGCAAAGATTTTCTGAATACTCCAATTAAATAAATGTCTAGAATGTATGTAATCAATGTTTTCAATAATAATTTCTATAATACTGGCTTCTTTCTATCCGTTAAGATCACTTATGTGTATCTGAGCAAATTCTGGTCAATTAATTGTAAACCAGATGGAAATCAGTGATTTTTCAATATCTCACAGTCATCTTTCGTACAATACTTCTATACAACATACGTGTCCCTGAATAACAAAACCAGCCTTGAATGAAAACTGAACTAGGTACCACAATGTTTGACTGTTGGTAAAACATATTTTTTCATTCACCGAATATCTCACAAAGATTCTATTTCGCTAACCAAACAGCTAACTTCGACTAGTTAGTCCACAGAACATTGTTTTTAGCCCTATTGACCAATTTGGTTATTGGTGTGCTCACTGTAGCCTTTGCAATCGACTCCCTCTATAAAGATTAAATTCATTCTTTATTTCTGGCGGTGTTTGTCTTCGATTTCGTTTATTTATCGATCGAAATAGTTGATTCTCGTCTTCTATAGGTAGTTATTCCGGATGGACCTAGATGTATACCATCTACTAATTCGCATGTACAGGCATACCTTGCTCTTTCGACATGTTAGGGACTGGCGGACTGACAAAAATCGAAAAACGACGAAAGTCGAAACATTGATTTCATATACAGTGTGTTGCCGGATAGCTGTCCCAATAAGAAAAACCTTTTTTATTATGGATGTATGGAAAAAATGTTTGCTTGATCTGAAATACACAAATAATACTAGACTTCTTAAATAATATTATAATAATGGCTAAAATAGTTCGTTTTTGTAAATTTTGGTGTCACATTTTTTCTGACAATAATTACTAAAAGGGACTTATTGTACGTTATTAAGATTTTTAAAAGTTAAACATTATCTGTGAATTAATTAAAAACGTTAATAAAGAACATATTTTTATAAACCCATAATAAAGTTTTTGTTTTTTTGTGTCCGCATTTTGACAATTAAATACTGTATGATAGTAGTTGACCTAACACATGCCTAACCTAACATCATATGCAAATACATTACGTTCAATGCAACTAGATGTGAGTGCAATGTCATACGGACTTAGAAAAATGTGACTCCAAAATTTACAAAAACCAACTATTTTATGCATTATTATGATATTAATTTAGAAGTCTAGTATTATTTGTGTAGGTATTTCAGATCAAGCAAAATCTTTTACGAAGAATATTTGTTTCCATACATCCATAATAAAAAAGTTTTTCCCATTGGGACATCTATCCGGCAACACACTGTACATACATATACACCGTGACTGATAATGAAAAGGTCATACTTTACACCGTGTTAGTAGAAATCATTTGCAATAGATACAGCCCAATTTGCATTATCGTTTTCGAGATATTGCGTTTTTTTTTATTTTTGTTCGAATTTCACTATTTACTCTCACTCAAACTTAAAATTTACGAAAATAATGGAACTTTATCTCAATTTTTCAGATTGTCTGGCTAGAGAACATCTCAACACACATTATCGGTGACAATTACATACGTTAAATACTTGGACAAATAAAAAATGAAAACTTCCACTTTTGATGAAACTGTAGACACAATCGCTAAATAAGTAGTCACAAAAGTAGCGATTGTGTTAATTTGTCCAAGTATTTAACTTAATTGTCACCGATAGATAATGTGTGTTGTAATGCCATTGCAAAGTGCCATTATTTTCGTAAATTTTAAGTTTGAGTAAGAGTAAGTAGTAAACTTCGAAAAAAAAAACAAAAAAACCGCAATATCTCGAAAACAGATGGGTTTTGGATAAGGCAAATTATGCTGTATCTATTGCAAATGATCTCTACTAACACGCTATAAAATATGACCGTCTCATTATCAGTCGACCTGGATATTTACATGCAATTAATTTATTTGCATCAAACATTTAATATATTAACACGAATAAATAAATAGATATAATAAATTAACATAGTTTGAAAAATAGAGGAAATTAAAATGCTAATAGAAATAAACACTATACAGTGTGTCCGTAAAGTTTGGAATAAATTCGATATATTTTTGTAAGATTTTAAATAATGATTGTCACACCCAAACTTATCTATAGAAGATATTGTGGGTTATATTCATAATTGACTGCCCATTTCCAAAATAGCATTTAGGAAGTTCTTCTCATAAAATGTTTATTTGTAATTCTTTTCCAAAATACCATCATTACTAATGTAGAAAATTAATTTGAGATTGTTGTACAGTAGTGCGAACATACTTGAAGCGAGCGAAATGCTTTAAATTGTTGTATTTTAAATTTTCTCTGTTGATCAACATTTTTATGAGCAGCAATATATTATAACTTTACCGTTAGGTTATCGTTTTTTCAAATTTCTCATACTGGTATTCCATCAAGTATCATTGTAGTGACTATCTACATATTAATAAGGTTGAAGTTAAATAAAACCCAGTATCACACACCACATTTCTGAGTAAATACCAGTAAATACAAACTCGATATTGTAATTAATTTGTGGGATTCTGCTGCCGTTAAGGTCAAAACTAAATCGTTTTTATGTTGTAACTGTATATTGGCGCCAGACAGTAATTAGCTTTAGACATAGGTTTTTACAAGACATTATACTCCTTGTATTTTTTTTAATTTCTCCCATTTTTATAATTGAGTTAACTTATTACTAGATAACATTCGTTGTTAACGCTTTAGACGACTATAGCTTCTATTAAATTCTACTTTTGTATTTTAGCTTAAGTGTTTTTGAAATAAATAATTGCGAGAAATATATGTCAAAAGAGCAGATGTCCATAAAAAATTTAATAGTTATTATTGACATTTATATTGATATTGTCGTGATCTAAAGTTATCAATTACGATATTACAAAGTCATCAATATCTCATTTTTTAAGAAATGATATTACACTACTGTTAGTATACTCGTTATTCTTTGGTCATCTATGTTGTTTAATATTCTATTCTCAAATTGGTTTCAAGTTCCATTTCTATTTTATTATGTCATAATAAGCAAATAAAGCATGTGTTTAGGAATAACAGTTACAAGATAATAACCTCACTTACTTTCTTGCCTTATTCACGCAAGCATAACTAATAAATATGCAAGTCGTATTTTAAATTCCAATTCGATGTGACATTTCTTAGTATCTTCTCAGACTTCAAGAAAAAAATTATGTTTAGAGAAACCCAATATCACCAGAGGACACTTGCAGGTAGAATGTTGTTGTACATTCCGTTGTAAATATTAGAACTATATTCGTATATCTCTGATTTAAATGAAAATGAAACTTTACTGAAAAATAAAAAATTCAGGCAACAAACTTCCATGCTTGTTACCAGTTTCATGTTCGGAGAAAAATATTGGAAATAATAATACCTGATGTGTAGGATATACTGTATTCAAAATTTTATAAGGAAGCAAATTCATTCGAAAATAAATCATAATAAGATTAGGGCAGGTTGAAAAATCTGTTTATGGCAAAAAAGTGAAACTGGTATCAATCAAGGGCTGAATGGGCGAGTTAGAACGAAAAGTGTATGTGGCTTAACTTATGACCTGATACAAAATTGTGTTTTCAAATCTAACTTTACAAATATAAGCATAATGAGAACTGGATTTGATATCTTGCTTTTATATTTTTTAGGCGTTTTGTTTTCATTAATTATTTTGAATATGACATTTAGTATTTCGAAATTCTTGAATTTTTAGAAATACTCTGGTGTGGCTGGAGGTTCGTTGAGTATATCTGACTACACGTATTCATATTTTAGATTTTTGTATCGGACAGGATCAGTGTTTTACAGTTTTTAGTACTTCTTAGCTTTGTTTCTGGTGGAAGTTGTTATTGGATTCTTTTGCCTCAGATAATAGGGAACAGGACATATGTTGCAAAATCAAAATGTGATAATATCATCGTGAATTAGGTATAGGCAATACCTTATCTATTCATCCGAAAATTTTATTTCTGTGTTATGTCGTTTCACAACACTGTTCGCCATTTTTACGTCACTAGCCTAAAATCATGGGAATATTTTATTATTAACAGCTGGGGACAATGTGGTAGGTTAGCTATCGGGTGTCCGTAAATGTTTGAAGCTGACAGCTACTGTCAAATTTTAGTTAAGTTTGTCACACTACATTTGATTTCGATCGCAAGAATTAACATTAGCGTCCCACGCGATAGTTACTTTTAGCATAATTATTAAAATTGTTTCTTAAAATCAAACACAATATGCTTCCTTTTGGAAACGCTTATTGCTAATTAAAATTAATAATTATAAAAAATTATACCTATAAAACCATTGCAATGACGAAAAAACCAAACCCAACAAAAATACAGACGTGCGACTATGGCCATAGAGGAATAAACCAATTGACATTCACAGGGTGGTAAACTTTAAGCACAGATATTGCATACATTTTGACAGACGTCAGCTTCAAACATTTACGGACACGGTGTATATTGCTAGCTAGCTATCGAGCATTTTATCGAGCGACTATAAATGTTTGAAGTAAATATTTAGTTCGGCAACCCTGAAAAATGTTTAGGTTAGAATTACTTAAGTGAAACAATATTAATGACCTTCACCCAGTCAAATTTTTGACACATTTGAATATAAAAATGAGTCATTTCATCATAAAGTGCTAAAGTATGTTCTTTAGCAAGATTGACGACACTGCAATAGTTCCAAATTGTACTTCAAATTGTGACAGCTGTCAGTGACAAACTTAAATTAGAGAAGCTTAGATTTGATTATTTATTCAACATGTTGGAATTACAACGCAAAAAGTTTGTAATCGAAAGTTACTTCAGAACTGGTCGAAAATTAAATAAATAATGTCGATTGTCACGTCAGATATACATATTTTCATGGTAGCCAATAGCGGAAAAATAAATATCGAAATTGCAATCAAACCAAGACCAAAAATACCCTATGAGATTGCGTGACGTCAGTAGTTTTTGTATTTCAATAGTTGACCGCATTTTCATAAAGGCGCTGAAAAACTTTAAACATTTATATCTCAATAAATAATAAAGATATAGCATTCATCTATGTGATTATATATAATTTGAAAAATGTTACTGTTCTCCATTCATGGCTTTATTACAAATGACGGAAAACTTTTGGTCAAGTTCAAAATTTTCACATCCTTTCACATTCCTTCCCCCAATTTCACATCCTCTGCAGAGTGGTTTATTGTTCGTTTTGGTGCATATTGCTTTCAGTTAGGAATTTTAGCTGTTATTTATACATAAGCAAATCAGATAAACATATACAGTACAAATCTTGCACCTATGGTGGGGGTCGACTTAATCATGAACAGAATTAGCTCAACAACTTAAAAACCATAACAGTTAAAATAGTGCTCTCGCAGACTTTTTTGGAAAAGATTTCATGCTATACAAAAAAGTCTTTTGATATCTGCTGTCGTCAGGGCTACGTTTGCAAAGAAAGGGATAATTAGGGTTATTTTTGCGATATTTTTTGAAAAAATGATTCAAATAAATGTTGCCTCGAATCAAATTCTACATATTTTAAAATTAGTATCAGTAATGGCGGACTTCCGGTTCTACTGTAAGTAGATACTAACTTTATTATTTGAAATTAAACGGGTCGATGGCCGCAGTGGTTAGGCAGCTAACTATTGTTGCGAGAGGACGATAGGTGCCGGGGTTCAATTCTCTGGAGGGACGGTGACATTTTTTCAGAGGGTTTAATCCCGGATCGACTTGCCATTCGCTGTTGGCAGCAAAATGATTAACAGCGCGGCATCATAAAAGGCGATATGATGCTGTCACAAAGCCATTTAAACATAACTTACACACACTAAACTACACCGCAAGAGTTGCAGTGATAGCCAGACAAGTGATGCAGCTTACGGAGTCACTGCAACTAAGCACCCACCACATATTAAAAAAAAAATGGAACACCCTATATATTATTGCACTTTTTGATTCCTTATTAAATTTAAAAGGCACTTTGTTAAGTTTACATTGAGTCTAAGCTGTACCGTTTCCGAATTACGTGACGTTTTTCGAAAAAAATGACATCCGCAGCGTCTTCGGTGTTTGGAAATATCTCCGTAACTGCGAAAGTTAGAAATATGCGGTTTTCAGTTTTCGCTTAATCATGAAAGAGGGTAGGTCTTTTATTAGAAAATTGTTGCATTTATGTTACAGAGTGATTAAATAGGGATCTGCAATTTCCCAACTTTGAAATCATTAATAACTTGATTTTTTAAATAGAATGGTATAGGAATTTTTACATGAATGGATGTAAAATTTGATTTTCTTCCGTTTTTATACGGATGGTGAAAAACTGAAAAATCAGAAATATCTCCAAAACCGTTGGAAATAGACACAGTAATATCCGTATAAAAACGGAAGAAAATCAAATTTTACATCCATTTATGTAAAAATTGCGGCACAGCAAGTATAACCATCTAAATTTGGTTCATCACCATTGTTACAAAAATTCGACGCTGCAATCACTAACGGTAACTTTGTCACTCTATAGTAACTATTTTATTCATTCATTTACTGCATGATATTAGTAATATGCTGAAAAAATACTATATTTTGTTGAAGAAAACTCAAGATCATGGATTTAAATTATTAAATACTAAACTATAACTATAAATAATAACTTTGCCTGAGGCTCTACGACTTTGAGCTATGCCATTTCTTGAGACTAAGCGGATGAAGTACTAGTCCGCGTAATATTTATCATTATAAAAGTAATTAAATGTGACGTTATGCTATAACACTACTAGCGTCTGTAGCAACAATATTATATACGCTTAATGCTTGATACCGTCAATAAAATTTTTCAAGGTTAAAAACTAAAATAAAATCGCGACACATTATATGGGATATTAAAATTTACGAGAATACTTCTTTCAACGCGAAATGAAATTTTGTTTGATAAATAAACTGTCTCAACCCAGTCAATATTAAACCGTCAAAGCAATGACGCAAATACAAGTATGAAAATTATATTAACTGTACACATTGTTTGTAGATACAGTAAACGATAGTGAATTGCGACGTATAATCATGATTATTGACATTGTAAACGTAAATAAATTAATCCTATCCTGTCATACCTTTCATCGATTAATAGATAAAAAGTTTTCTGTCAGAGTCGATAAAATTCTCATAACAAATAAGGAAACATATTTTACAGCGAACATGAAATTAATCATGTCGTTCGTTTAAAAAAAATGATAAAAGCACACACCTCTGTGAGAAATAATTATCGAAAATTTTATAAAGCTGCGTTTTAAGGTATGACTAGGTTTCAAAACGATTAATAAGATATTTAAATTCAATACAGATATTACAGATTCTGAGAAATTGTGTCGCTAAAGTACACTTAAGCCAACAAACAAAGATAAGTTCTCATGATGAAGCTTAACTAGTTAGAGGCACGTACTTTGAATAATTTATAAAGATACACACCCACATAATTATATAAAAGTTTGTTATCTTAATCCTATGTTTATTAAAATCATGCAATCTCTTTCAAATTTTACATTGGCTGAAACATACTAAACGCAATTGCTATCGAAATTTCGGAGATAAGTAAAAATTACCGCTTAATGGACGAATGCCAAACAAAATCTATCTCAAGTTATTTCGGAGCTAGAATCAATAAATTCGATAAGCTCTTAAAAGTAAAAGAAAGTGAAAATAGGTAGAATTTTGAAACTGTGAGATATGTTCATGATTCGCTTAATGACAAAGATGACCAACATGCATTTCAGTACATAATTTATCATATACAATTTTTTACATAAAATTATATACTTTCAATCATGCAAACTTATGTTGGCACCGGTGCACTTTGTGAACTTTTTTGCGGAAAATTTCATGCTCTATAAAAAAGGTTTTACCTACATTTTTTTACACCTACCTGTGTTGTACGACGAATGTTAATTTTGCATTTTAGCTTCTCTGTGATTGAACAGAGCATCGGACATAAATCTACGGTTTGTATTGTAGATGGAAATTAAATCAAGGTCCACACAAATATGTATATCAACAAACTCATATATGAATTGAGTCCATTTTTTGTAACAAAAGGAAACAAATTCATAATGATTATTATTATTTGCAGTAATGATATATTAAATCAGGCGCCAGATGAAGTATTATTGATTTTTCGTAATGTATGAATTCTTTTTATTCTAAATTGTTTTGTAAGATCGGATTCTACTTTATTTTAAAATTAAGATAAATTATAACGCTTGACTTGACGACTTGATCCGTTTATCAAGGTTTCTTCTTCTACGAAATAAAAAAACTTTGTAAAAGAACATTTGACCTTTTCAATTATTTTCTTTTTAAGGTGATTATTATTATCTAAAAGTGATTGGTACCGAGACGCAATTAACACAATTGTGTTGCTGATAATATTTTTTATGTTATAACGGCATTTAATTATAAACTAACCATGAAATTAGCGTCTAATTCTGAATGACCTTATTGCACTCTTATGCAATAAATTCAATTTAGTTTCGTTTAGATTAAATTTCCTTTTTTTAATTTTCACTAATATTTTGAAAATTATGTGAAAAAATTTAAACTGTAACCGAAATTATCTAAAAGAAAATAAAACCTGCAGTGGACAAATCACAACTTTTTTTGTGCTTGTATGAATAAAAAGTGGTTAAAAAACATTTTCTAAAAAAAATCCTTAAAAACAAGTTAGAACGTTATCAATTTTAAATTAATCTTGTTTGTATTATTTCTCAACTCAGTTCAATTATGTCTTAACTATTTACTTAAGAAGAATATGTATGTATAATACATACAGCTACCCGCGAAAGTATTCGTCCAGGTAAAAGAATCGCTTGTTTTACAAATAGAAGATGAAAACGATTTCTTTCGCCACAAATCGATCACTAACGACCAGAACGGCTTAAATGTGTAATATTTCTCTCATAAGTTAATTATGAACAAAGTTACAAGCATTGAAGTAGGCATGGAAAAATTTACCTCTCCTTTGTGGTGAAAGTTGAACTAAATTTGTGTCACTAAAAGAAAGAGTATGATTTGTTCTTCCAACATTCCAAATTTGGTTTGATTATCTGCAGCGGTTCTAAAGTTATGAATTTTTTACTTTACGAAATAGAGGCGAAAATCGCGTGCGACTCGTGTTACAGAGAGTTCGCACGCGATTTTCGCCTCTATTTCGTAAAGTAAAAAATTCATAACTTTGGAACCGCTGAAGATAATCAATTGAAATTTTGATTTTGGATGAACAAATCATACTCTCTCTTTTAGTGACATAAATTTAATTCAACTTTCACCACAAAGGAGAGGTGAATTTTTCCATGCCTACTTCAATGCTTGTAACTTTGTTCATAATTAACTTATTAGAGAAATATTCCATATTTAAGCCGTTCTGGTCGTTAGTGATCGATTTGTGGCGAAAGAAATCGTTTTTCATCTTCTATTTCTAAAACAAGCGATTTTTTAACCTGGACGAATACTTTCGCGGGTAGCTGTACATACAGATGTCCTATTAGATTTTGTTTTCTGGTCTTTTGTTTGCGTTAATTTTAAAAATATTTTTTAATATATCAATTTGAGATCATATTTTTCAACAGACAAATATTTCTATTGTTAATAGTAACATAATTGTTATTTAAAACCACATAATAAAGTACTTGTTTAGATGCACATTTATTTTGAAACGAAAATGTAAATAATATGGGCTGTTATGTATTCAAACTTACAAAATTATATTTCATGTATGATTTATAAATCTATATCGTTCAACGAAATAAAAGCCTGAATATAGTTTTCTGGCATGCTAGGACGTTTTCATATAAATTGAAGGTACATATATTTTCCTGAACAAATTATAAAGTGGTTAGTGGATGTTCTTCACTGGATCTCATAGTGCAGAAGTAGTGAATATGTGACAATCCATTTTAATCGTAAATTAACCAAAGCAATAAATTAACAAAATTTTTCTCTTAATTACTGAGGTGCAAGGTGTTGAAAAGTTTATCAAAAGAAGTGAAGCTATATCTCAATTGAAAAACAAATGTACCAGTACTACGTCTTAATATTCCAGATGAAAAGTTGACGAGTGGCATATATAGTAAATAAAATTAAATACAGGGTCATTCACGGAACTGGTTCGCTAGAACTTTTTGATGTTCTTGAAATTCAACATTTCTGAAAACTTGTAATTATAACTGATATCATCTGGACTCATCAGCAAAATTATTTACGCCATTCTACCACTTCCGGTTTACCGGAAGTTGACGTCAACTTTCTTAATTTAAATAGCATGGTATATTTATATATATTATAAGTCAAAAATCAACCGATTTTGAGTTATTCAATTTTTTACAGATATACGGACAATTGCAACGTTATGTTCAAAATTCTGTATTTCTGAAGGCATTGCAGCTAAGGACCTCGTATTTGGCATATTATTACCCGAAATAGCATACATCAAATTTACGGTCTAAAATTTATCATAATTTATACAGGGTCGTCCAAAATTAACGTTCATTTCAACCAACTGTACGTCGATAGAAGTCACTTTTCTTAAATGGAACACCCTATATATTATTGCATTTTTGAATGCACTTAATAATTCTGTATCATTGATTATTAGACATATTGGCTTCGATCTTTTAGAGTTTTCGAGTTATTAGAGATTTCCTGATGAAAGTCCGAAAAATACGCTTTTTTAATGCATTTAAAATCTCAGTAATCCTTGAATGTCAAAATAATTTGTATTGTATTTGTACTATAAATACACATAGTTGATATCTGGTAAGCAAAATAACAAATGAAATACATTGCGGAAATGAAACGATAGTTTAGATTTATTTTCCATTCATGAAGACTGTAGTAGAATTGTGAGTAGCACACGTCGAGTATATGACGACAGATATCCACATTTATGCAAAATGACCTAAAAAATATCAATACAAAAAGCCAAAAAAGAATCTTAAACAAAAAAGCTTTGGAAAGGAATAAATTAAGTGTGTTTTATATGTCATCGTGATCTGATCATATTGAACTTTGTCTTTTACAACGCTATTTTGTTTAATGTTTGTTTAATGTTTGAGTTTTTGTAATGATAGATCACTTTTAGATCACTTTGGAAAAATTTGGATATCTGTCGTCAGTACTAGTCGTCAGTAGTACTGTACCTACTATTCATAATCCTATTACATTCTCCATGAATGGAAAATAAATCTAAAATGTCGTTTCTTTTCTGTAAAATATTTCATTTGCTATTTTGCTTGACAGATATAATCTATGTGTATTTATAGTACAAATGCAATATCAATTATTTTGACATTCAAGGATTACTGAGATTTTAAATACATTAAAAAGGCTTATTTTTCGGACTTTCATTAGGAAATCTCTAATAACTCGAAAACTCTAAAAGATCGACACCAATATGTCTACTAATCAATGATAGAGAATTATTAAGTGTATTCAAAAATACAATAATATATAGGGTGTTCCATTTAAGAAAAGTGACTTCTATCGACGTAAAGTTGGTTGAAATGAACGTTAATTTTGGATGACCCTGTATAAATTAGGATAAATTTTAGGACGTAAATTTGATGTATGCTATTTCGGCTAATAACATGCTACATATGAGATCTTTAGCTGCAATGCCTTCAAAAATACAGAATTTTGAACATAACGTTGCAATTGGCCCTATACATTAATTTATTTGAAAAAAATTGAATAACTCAAAAACGGCTGATTTTTGACTTATACCATTAAAAAGTTCTAACGAACCAGTTCCGTGAATGACCCTGTATATTGTTTGAAAGCAGCTAAGTCAGTGATTTCTTTTTAAATTCTATCCAATTTTAAAATCTAAATGACGACTAAACTGACACAATTACGAATATAATGAGTTCAAAAATCACATGCCTAATAACGGAGAACTGCTTTATAATTAATAATAATTTTTTATTTTTTTATTCGCAAACAAAATTATCACTTGTACATTATTTTAAATTTGATTTAATGTTTGCCTTGAAACCAAAAAGAAAAATCCTGTAATTGTTGACAAATAGATTACTGGTTAGGGCTTTCTTTTGGAGTTAGTAATAAAAAGTAGACCAGGAAAAAATTAAAACGTTATATGAAATTCGCAAAAAATATATGTATTTGTTCAATATCCCAATGATCTTGATATACAGTATAGATCAATAATTTATTAACTCGTCTAAAAACTGCAGGTTCAAGAATTGTTTCGTCACAAGTGAAGAACAAATAAGTTAAATATATTTTTGTATTATGCTAATTAGAAACTGCGTGAGAAGAATAGTGACTTACCCCTAAACATTATTGCATATCTTCACCTAGATAAAACGTGCCCATAATAAAACAAAAGCAGCGATACTAAATTTACGTCAAACTCAGCTTCTTGCGCAACAATTATTAAAAATTCATGACAAGGGTAGAAACACAAATTCCTTTTGTTTCGTTATTTATTGTCGTCCACGCACATTTTGATGCATCATTAGTTTTCAATAGTAAATTGTCACTGAATTTTTTTTTATTGTCCAGGATTAGTACATGGTCCTTTCATGTCCAACAGCAATAGTAGGACTTCAATCTTAGCTAACACCGTTTAAGAGAAAATGTTACAGAAAACACCTACAGGGCGAAATACCTACACACAGATTTTTTTGTAGGAACAATGGGACACCTGTTTATATACGCTACATTTGATTATGATACTATTATATTTAAATTCTGTTTAAAACTATATTTATTCACAGTTGTTTAACATTGTTTGTATGTGTATACTTTGTAATATGTAAACATTTATGATTGTTTGTTTATGAATTCTGCAAGTCATATCCTACCAATCCTGAATCCAAGTCCGAGTTCTTTATAATGCTTATGAAAACCAAAAATTAATAATTAAGTTAAATAAATACATAATTGAAAGTGTGTGTATTCAATATTAACTTAACGATTTTTAATTTTAACACAACATTCTACGCATTCAAGATGGAAAAATTACTAGTACAATATTTACATTTTTAATATTTTACTTGCGTATGCTTATGCAATTTGGTTATGTTCCATAGTAGTTTAAGAATTAGTATCTTTTCAACTGCGTATCATGATATTCTGAAGTATGTATGTATGTAACGTCTGTAGTACATACATAGAACTTATAATAGAATCTGTATATAGAGAATGTCTACAGTGTGTTTACCAATTCTTCAAATAATTTATCGATTCTCAGGTGTGTCCAACACAAACGAATCGTTTATTTTTATCATTCGCAATTATTGGACTTAAAGTTATTAACTCTAGATCAAAAAAAGTATATAAAACACCGCTTATGTCTTCAAACATCGTTATATGTTTACTTTTGATAAAATTAATTGTATGTACTTTTATGTTGACAAATTTTCTTTTAAAGATAAGTAACTAACAAGCTATGTAATTGGATTGTATCAATACTGTATACATTTTTTTATGTATATTATACAAGTAATGTAAATTTATTGGTATTAAAGTAATTATAATATTTTTTCAAACTTGAATTCTTACAAGTTTTTAAATCAAAATGTGTATACGTGTTAACAACCAAAAACTAAAATCACTAAACAAATGACAAAATGTATAATAATGGAAAGATCATGTAACATTATGTATGTAGACTGACAAATAAATTATTGACATTGATTCATTCATATAATTAATATTAGTATTACATATTGCCAATATCTAACATACATACGAGGGAGCGTTTTTATGTTCGCGGAATGAGCGGGTTGTAAGGGGGTGATTAGGCGCATTGGGGGCGTGGTCTGTGCAGCGACTCATAATTAGTATAAATACGAAGTTTCATTGTTATTAAACAGTTAGTCTTTGAGCTATCGCCAACCAAGTAACATAATCAGGAGTGAAAAGTGAAATATGGAAAAAATCGAGTTCCTTACCAGGCAAGGAAAATCAGTCGCGACCATAATGAATGAGATCTTATTGGTTTACGGCGACTCTTGTCCAGGAAAAACCATGGTGTACAAGTGGCATAGTTTATTTAAACAAGGAAGGGAATCCCTTGAAGACGACCCGAGGCCGGGCAGGAGCATTGAGGTGACCACGCCAGCACTAATCCAAAAAGTTGAAAAAATTGTACTCGAAGATGCTCGACTAAAGAAGAAACAACTCGCACAAATGGTTGGAGTATCCGATACAACAATTTTTAAAATCCTACACGATCATCTCGGCATGTCTAAGGTCAGCGCAAGATGGGTGCCGAGAATACTCACGCCGCCGCAAAAACAACAGCACGTAGAGTGTTCGCGTGCATTTTTGGACCTCTGTAATGAAGACAAGGATGGTGTATTGAGTCGAATTGTTACTGGAGACGAAACTTGGGTTTATCATTATGAACCTGACTCCAAACAAGACTCCATGCAGTGGCATAAAAAGGGCACAGCACCTCCCAAAAAATTTAAAGTGTCACAATCAGCTGGGAAACTCATGGCAACGGTATTTTGGGAAGGAATATTGTTGATTGATTATAAAGGTGTTTCTATAACCGGAGAATATTACGCTTCAATATTAGAGCGACTAAAAGAAGCCATTAAAGAGAAAAGACGGGGAAAATTGACGAAAAGTGTGTTGCTTTTGCACGACAACGCGCCCGTCCACGAGAGCCGCGTTGCGTTAGCTGCCCTGCATAAGGTGGGCTTCGAAATTGTGAATCACCCACCCTACAGCCCAGATCTGGCCCCGAGTGATTATTACCTGTTTCCGAAAATGAAAAAAGAGCTGCGGGGTAAAAAATGTACTGCCGATGATGAAGTCAAGGAGGCAGTTTCGGCGTATTTTACAGATAAAGAGAAATCATTTTTTTATGAGGATATAAATAAATTAATTGAAAGATGTGAAAAATGTGTCCGTCTTGCAGGTGAATATATTGAAAAAGAAAAATAATTTGGTTTTTTTATTTCCACCCCTTATCCCCCATTCCGCGAATATAAAAACGCTCCCTCGTATATCCTATTAGACATAGTATTATCTAAGACACTTTTTAGTTTGTTTGACGTAGAAGTCATTAACTTTTGTGAAATTGCTGGTGATATTTGAAGGTTACTGAAAGCATCGTTTCAAGTCTGTCCTACTTGAAATATTTTTCTTCCTGACTTCGCAGGGGGATGTGGCAATACATTAGGCACAGCATTCCCTAAGTATTCGTGAAGTTTTGTTGGGTGAAGTTAGTTAGGGTTGTTGTCGTGTATAAACACAGTCATTATGACATCAAAATTTCTTTCAATAAAATGTAATTCACCAACACTTTAATTACCCCATGACCACCCTTACGTTTCACAGTGGGTATTAAATTTGATTTGTGTGACTTTGTACCTGGTTTGCCTCCCTTCGATCCTAGATTTTTTAACTTTACACTCTTCGCCAAAATTCTAGAGATTTATCATTAAAAGAATTCGTATAGCGTATATGTTTTGCTATATTAATTTCATTAGTAATTGGTTTTCAGCTTGCTATATGCTTAAGGTATTTGAACATCCTTAACACAGCACGTAAATATGATTCGATAGGACTGGCTCACGTTCTTTCATCAACCCGTGCATTCTTGGGCACCTCGCTCAAAATTTGTCTGTCATCAACGATATTTACAAACTTAGGGTGACCACACGTTTTTTACATCTGCAGCTATTTGCCGTAAACTTTTGTCCTATCTATATCGCACAATAATTATTTGTTTCGCAGTATCGCTCAGTTCTATTGTTTTGCAACCCTTGTTGCGGACTATGTACGACGTTAGTTTTATCTCTGCCCTTTATGCTTTCAGAAGTAAATCTATTAAGTTTTACACTGTTTCTAGTTCAGCTACGCTTACTGCTGACTTATTTATTTACTAGAAATCAAATGTTCAAATACGATATTGGCAATTTTATTTTTATTTATTCGTTGGATTATAATGTATAAAATTTTATATGGAGATTGTATCTGTCTTACGAATTGATAATGTTGATATTTTTTTCATTGTGCCTGTATATATATTAAATGCAGGGTGTTCAAATACTTAGTTTGACCTACTGTAGTTCGAAATAAGCCTGCAGATAAATTATTTTTATCGCCAAAAAATCACACATTATGTATACAAGCACTTGAATATACATATTTCATTTTTATGTGTTATGCTTCTAGAAAAACACGTTTCATATACAAATGCTCTTTGGACAGTATGGAATTACTTCCCGTTTTTCGAAATTATAAATTTTGAAAGCTGGTTTAGATTGTTTTAGTTGTTCCAAACATTGTTCTAAGACTTAGAAATCAAAATTTACAATACAATAATTCAAAAGATATGACAAAGCAATACAATTTTCGTAGTCTGCTTTTTTGGAAAAATTGACATTGTTCTAGGTGGTTCTAGTTGTCCTTAATATTGTTCCAATGATTTGGGCTTTTACACCTTAATTGAAAAAGTTTGAGAGTTTTCCATGATGTTCTAGGTTTCCTCTAAAGTTTTATCCATCTACTATGCATTGTTCATAAAATAATTGAAACAAATCAAATTTCAATGCCGTCCTAGGCATCCTAGTTTAAAACTAGAATAATATAGGTCTTTATTTTGTCGTGTTTTTTTTCGTTTATTTTTAACTAGCTTTACATTATTTTGTAAATCCCTGAAACAATTAAGAAAGTCAAAACAACCTGTTCTAGAAAATGAGGACTAACTTCATAGAAGCTGAACAAATAGATGGATTTTCAGAGGGTAAAAGATGAAATATCAATGATGTTATAATAATGAAAGTAATATTTTATTTGGTTGACATATTTGATTGCGATTGGAAAGCCCACATTTACTGTCGTCGGTTTTAAATTTAATGTTATGTAATGCGCTTCCCAAAAGTATGTATCTGGAAATATTGGTAATGATGATAAATTTATTCGTCCACATAGCTATGCTGACATTGAATAATCCAATTTAGTAGATAGTAATATAAATATAATGATGATTACAATCAAATTACAACGAAACTGCGCACGATCTTGTAAATACAATAAAATGGTACCAAGCAGTGCAAAAACGTATACACATACATACATACATATACAAGTTACCAAATAATATCACAATATTGTAAAACTGCTAACTGAAGTTTAACGTAAAAAGTAAATAGATTTTATATTTGTTAATAGAAAATACAAGCTAAAGCAAACTGTATTGCTTGAACAATTAAGATTTCATTGGTATGATAATAAATTTAAAGAAGTTTGTTTTTACACCAATTTTTAGTTTCAATATTTATTAAAGTATCTAAACACGATGTTGTGCTTCAACCGATAAGTTCAGTTTTAGGATAATGTTATTAGAATACTACAAAATGGGGAATAATAACCCACAAACAGTTGAAACCATTTAGAGGATCATCCTCTGATCAAGCGAGAAATCCATTTTCAAATTAAACGCTGCGCAGTTGATTGTTTATTCCTTTCTGTACACCAGGATCGTTGTGCTGCTTCGTATTAAATGATTAACTTATTTGACTTCCTTGAGACTTGGCTTAACAGAAATTAAAAACATTCGCGAGCCAAATCGTCATTAAAACTGTTGATCGACTTGAGATGAACTTAAGCCCGATAGGCTGCCTCCCAAGACCACACTGAAGCAAATGACACGACTCTATTTAGTATTTCTCTATTACATTCAAATACTCCATCCTAAAAAACTGTCGTTGAAACATAAGAAGGTTATGGCATTACTAATATAGCCTTGGAAAAGGGAAGACTATGGTATTCTGAAAAATATTTCTTTAAACTTTTTGCAAATATATTATCCAATGTCACAACATATACGACATTTTTTAAATAGATTTTCTATGTATGATTCGAACTAACCAACAGCATGATTTCCCTCATGAAGTATCTACATGTGTCATGTTATTTATGAAAACATGAATTGCAGTTATGGTTGAATAACTTTATTTAAAACGCTGATGTTACCTATCATTAATGCCTATCATGGTGTTTGGCGATGTTTCTCTAGTCGGAACAGTTAAACGTTGAGGTGCGTTTTAATCGATAGAATGAACATTGAATCAAAGGCATATCCAAAACGAAGTGATGATCCTCTTCATATGAGTGAAAGAAGGATAAAAATATGATTTATGTATATGAGTAACAAAGTCAAGATATACGCATGCTATTCTGCTGAACAATTGTGTGTTGTATGCTATCACTGTCTAACAGTGGTGGGTACTTGCTACCCACCACTGTTATTTACCCTTGTCCAACTACTAGAAAATGCTATCGTCACATCGATCTTTTCAATTTCAATCAATTCAACGAAGCCCTCATCCGTACTACTGCGAGGTGGGGTGGACGAATCATGCGCATCTATGCTTACAGTTGAAGTCCGTCCCATTTCCAGTAGACCAGAATGCAATCCACAGGTTGCAAATAATATCCCGGTATGTATGTTGAATGCATGTAGTTTAACGTATATCTTTCTTTTGAATAGAAGATTTTGTATGATTAGAGTAGTTGCAAAAGATGTTCAGAAGTAAGTATAAAGGAACATAATGGCAAATGGAAATTGAAATACAACGACAGGCTGTCACTGCCCTGCTTTTCAGATTTATCCACGATGTAACGAAAGAAAAATATTAAGTAATAAACGCCTAGGCAAACCAATATAATTGTTACAATCAAACATTCCAAACCTAGTTTTTGCGTTCTGGTTTTTTTTTTAGAATTAATAGCCAACGAGTACTTGAAAAAGATCTGCATTTTATACTTAGATCAGATGTTGTGGCATAAAAAAGCACATCTATCGCCAACATACATATAGGTACTGCAGTATTCTATTGATCTGTGAAAATCACTGATCTAAAGAGGAAGGACCCCAAAATAGACCCTTAAGGAACCCTTCAAACGACAACACATAGCTAAGGGACATTAGCAGCCAATTTTACTAATTGCGTTTATTATGTAAGTACCTCTAAATAAGATCTACAACAGATGTACTGAAACCTAACCACTAAATACTATGAGATATAGTGCTAAAGGCTTTAGTATAGTCTAACAGTTATCCTTCATCAGTTATCCCAATAATGTTGTCGGTGTTGATGTTAGATGGAATAAATGTGCAGATATTAATGGAAATTATATTCCAAAATAATATTGGTTGAATCCACCTATAATTATTAAAAAAAACGGTCTTGATGCCAACCCCCCAACATTTTTCTGTTGAGTCCCCAATGAGCCGAACATTTTTATTTTTTAACCTTGCACTTATCTTTATTCCTCAGAGACATCTAAGTTTCATATTGTCTCTGATCTAGAAAGCTGGATATGTACTAACCGCGACAGATCTAGACGCAACTTATCTGTCCAATAAGTTACTAAGTTGTTGTATTATACCATGAAATGAAAATAGGCTAAGGCTTTAACCACATTGACAACTGTATTTCCAGAAATAAATAAAATGTGTATCTATATGTAAAACGAACTTGAACGACTAGTAACACGAATAGCTTTCTCAACTATCTATTTAAAATTAATCATATCACTAAAATATAAAGTAGCAGAGTTATCACAATCAATAAGCTTTAATATTCATATCTCCCAAAATAAACTATATGACCATAAACGGGACTATTGTATGATACGGATTTTTGAAACACTTGAACATATTCTTTACAACTCAAACAAGATGATTTGTAAACAATACGTATCGTAATTGCTCAATATCTCCAACACTAATAAGTAATATAAAATGTCAAAGATGATGGAACATGAAAGCACACGACGTCGCTAACCTTGACATCTTAACGATCCCTTCCAAATATGTACAGTAGCCATTAATATTTATGCATTCATTAAGTACACTAACAGATGATGATACAATGGTTATTTCTTAGAATTCAGAGTCAAGCTTATGAATTTGGGTCTATTCCTTTTCTTTTGTATTTTTTTCATAAACACCTGTGTAAATATTCAATGAAAAAAAAACCATTGGCACAAGATTTATTTTTAGTCTTAATACTAATTATTCGACCGTAAACTGAATATTTAAATAATTTTGGAGATTGTTTATAGATTTTACTATATTAATAAAATTACAGAAATGTATAACGAATAAATAAATACTACATTGATTTTATTAAGAATTGGACCGGATACCCCAAAGAAGATTTATTGATTAATTTATTTTTAGCCTATTAATGATTTCTAAGAATGAAGTCGTACGTAACAAAATCCTCTTCTTTTTGAAAAAAAATCTCGGAAATAAAGTGAGTACTAGCCTCGTCCTGATACATATAAAAGACATACATACATATGTATGTATGTATGTACAGTCTATTCCAAAATTAATGTCACCCCCGCAATTAAAAGATCCTATAAAAATCATCTTCCCTATAACTCGACACAAATTTTGATTGATGAATATCAGTATTGTAATTGCGCTCTAAAATAAATGTCGGTTAAACCTAGTGCATTTGTTTCGCAACAGAAGTTATAATGTATCTTCCATCACATCAAGCGACATTAATTTTGAAACAGACTGTACATACATACATAGATGTTCATGAACGACTGAGTGCATCGGAACTGCGCCCAGTTTAAAGGGATAATTAAGAGAGAAAATAATGACCTTTAATCTGCAATCCGAACTGCGTCTCAGCCAGATACAATTCTCCACAATTGTCATCCGAATTGCGCCTCAAGTAACTAATTAAAATAAAAGTAAAATATGCAGCGATTTATTGCAAATGCGATGCTAGAAGTATGAAATATATATGTTAAATGGACATATTTACATACATACAGTACTAATTAACGTTTTCAAATTTTTAAGCAGGGAATACATATTTCGTAAATAAAGGCGTTGCTCTCAAGCGAATTTAATGATTCTGAATAAGTTTATAGAAGCAGTACTCTTTCTCATAGAAATGAAATTTATTTTAGAGTGAAACTTTTGTTTACTAAATGAAAATTTCCTGTTGAGAAATTCGCACTTTATTTGAAAAAGACGGTACATTCGACAAAAAAATTTGTTTACTAAATGAAAATTTCCTGTTGAGAAATTCGCATTTTATTTGAAAAAGACGGTACATTCGACAAAAAAATTTGTTTACTAAATGATAATTTCCTGTTGAGAAATTCGCATTTTATTTGAAAAAGACGGTACATTCGACAAAAAAATTATTTAGTGGGAACATAATTATGAAACACACAAACAAGCATTAATATCATTATGAATAAAGTTCTTCCTGCAATTCCACACTTCTCACATATTTCTTTTCTGTTTTTTTTTTATTGGATTTAAGTGTAAGTATCGTGTAGGTATCATGAAAGGACTAGCAAGAATTAGTTATTCTCCACAAGCATGCTGAAGTTTCAGCCCAAATGTGAGAAGTCAATATTGAGTTTTCACTTATACAGGTATTAATAAAGTATAATCGATAAATTCAGAGACTCTAGTACCATTCAGCTGGTTGAGTTGGAGATCACAGACAAAGGAACCACAAACTTCTTCTGTTATAAATAAAATGAATCAAAAAATGTAACGGAACAATTTACCAACAGTTGATGTAATGTCCACATATTCTTTGAATAATTTCACGTCATGAATCTTCCTCCACCAAGATTGTGCTAAATGGAAATATGGCAACCAGTTATTCAGGCGTTTGCAAAATTTTCACCTAGACTGTAACGTATAGTGCTTCAATAAAGACAACTATAGGAGGAAATGGAAATATAAGACTCATAAATCGTTTTACACCAATCTTACATATTCTTGACAAATGGTTCTTAATTGTGCATCTTCGAGACATCTTACCACTCACGTGCTTTACAAAAATTGTAATTGCCGATAAGAGGTAACTTTGCTCCGTTTTGACTTAACGTATCTTCCATTTACATTACACCAAATTGTTAAACAAATTTATATATACTATTTAAACGTATTTCTCAGGGCGTAAAAATCGGTGATAACCTTAATATAAGTAAAAATTTCGCTAAATTGTACTAACAATAAGTAGATAAGTAACTAGACATCTAAGAAATAATGAGCAATAAATATCTTAAGAAAAATGATTAAATGTTATGTGTGTGTAAACAACGACATTACCATTACAATCTAATTATACAATTTTGGCGCTGTTCGAGTTCTGCCATTAAGAAATTTGAAATTGCCGGGCGTCGAGTATGAGATTATTGAACTAATTAATTTTGAGCACAGATCGGGTGCGTCCTAATAAGTAATATAGACAAACAATCCCCTTCTTCTCATAAAGTAATTGTTTTGAGGTCGTGATTTATTGCTTTTAGGGACTCGATTGACGTGCACTACAGAAATTAACTTAACTCCGAAATTAGGCTAAATTGCTGTTTTGGTTGTTCCATCAAACAAAAAATTTAATTTTCGAAAACTATAACTACGAGGTTTATTATGTCTTTTGGTATCGTCAGCAAAATGTAAACATACAATATTGTTCTTTCCAAATAGCTACATAAGTCAAAGTACACTTGAAAGAAAATGAAATAAAACAGGGGAGAAAAACGAATGAAATTATTGCGTGCGATATCGGTAGTTAGAAATACCAAGTCACCAAATTAGTAAAGCATTTAGATTTGCCCCCGAAAGGAAACACAAAATCATTTATACAATGTTTATAGTCTCTTACTGTTTGATTTACTATACTGTCGCTTAAAATTGTTTGATTGCGACTTATTCAATAATTACATTATTATTATTATTGCAATTACAAACCTGTGATCCAAAATGGATGAACAACACAAAGCAAATGATGGAAATGAAGATTCTATTCCGTTTGCTTGGTTACGACGTAGATTACATTACATGATCATAATATTCAAGTTGCTGAAACTAATATAACTAATAATGAAACTGGGCAATGTGTAGTGGAAGGAGATGAATCAAGAAAGGTTCGTCATGAGAAAACTGTACCTCATAAAGAAGCCTATAAGTATTTTTCAAAAATCAAGCGACTCGTATAAAATCAATAAAGCAACGGCATATTGGTTCATATGTATTTTAATATTTAATACAAAACTTTTATTTCAAATAAAATTTTATTCTGTATTTTCAAAATTTTTAAACTCACTTGTCTCCTTCTCAAATATATATTTGAAGGAGATTAGATCAGATATTTAAAGAAAATCCTCAAAGAATAGAAAAATTAGAAAAATGTCAAAGAGTATAATATTTATTTCTATAAATTAACGAACACAGTTCGCGATAAAGAATAATAAAATACAACCATAGTATCAACAAAAAATAATTCATACTCGCTTGGTTGAGAACGGCTAAATTGATTTATGGCCTCTGCAAACATTCATCCCATTCATTTAATGAACTAATGAGGTTAAAAAGTTCCTAACCAAATATATCTAGTTAAAACGGGAGCATAAATGCTTACACTTAATTATTATGAAATTTATGTTTATCTTAATGGATATTATCAAAGACAAATTTCATTCATTTACCGTATCTTTTTTATGTTATCATGCTTACAAAAATTATGTATAACAAAAAAAATTCTGAATATGTAATCGTAATTAACAATGTGGTGTCATCATCTTCACACAAACATGACCTTTCTTAATGATAAAGTGGTGTTTTTCCTTATCAGCAACGTTTTTGAAATACTTACGAGCAATCAGTTAATTGAAATCTGTAATAACTAGTCAAAATAATTTTGCGAAACAATTTCTGCAATTGATACGCTATTTTTAGCGAGCTTAAATTAATTTAAATTTGCTTTATTACCTTATGTACTGTTATGTAACAGCATTTAAATAGGAAATCTATGTGAAGTTTAAAGTAATTTTTTCTTGCTATTTTCTCAGCAAAATTCAAAGACTCTACTGATATTAAGATAGTATTTACATAAATGTGAATCAATTAACAATAGCACAGCAATAGCAGGTTTGATTTACTGGAAAATTTAGAATTTTCCATTTTAGTTACTGGGGTAACGAAATGGAATGAGGGTTTTAGAACTTAAACGTGTCTCTATTAATCCTTTTACTACACTCTAATCATACAATTCAATAGTTACGAAGAATACAGCACCTACTATCGGACATATGATTGATGTCAACTGTAAACAACTCAGTATTGAGAAATTTTTTATTTTGGGCAAACAAACAATAATATATACAGGATAATCGATTGAGACCAGTCATTAGAAGGATTGGCCCTCGTAATAATAATTAATTTCTGAAAAATGTTGTACTAGAGTAATAAAATCTATTCACTGAGAATATTTTGAAAATGGCGGCACTTCCGAAAATTCCGAATATTGACAAGGACCTTCTTATTGCAAATGAAATTAAATAGTTCTTGTGGAATTT
Organism: Holotrichia oblita; assembly: GCA_023690525.1. Classification (NCBI taxonomy): domain Eukaryota; kingdom Metazoa; phylum Arthropoda; class Insecta; order Coleoptera; family Scarabaeidae; genus Holotrichia; species Holotrichia oblita. Next base: position 133,135,719 of record CM043017.1, on the reverse strand, counting down.
TTAAACCTAATCATTATTGCAGACGGATTTTTAGTAATACATATTGCTTATATCTAAGTGCAGCCATTTTAGAATTTGTTCAACATCTTTGAAAATTTTTGGATTTAGATTGTCATGCTTAAAATTACACACCGTCGCTATTTTTAAGCGAAACTGCTGGCGTTACCGCTACAGTGCTTAGAATTAGTGCATTATCTTGTGTTTTTAGTAAAGTTTTGAGAAAATTATAACATTGTTTTAATAGCAAGCCGTGGTAATAACAATAAAAGTAACTGTCATCAAAATCTTTCAAATCTGCTCTTAATTGTGTCAATTGAAATGAAAAATGAAGGTCTTATACGAATCTTATAAGATTATTCAAAGTACTTGCTGTATGTTCAGTGAAATATGTCCTCGTTTGACTGCAATGATTAAACATAAATTTGCCTACGCCAATGATGATAATGTATTTCACTTATCTAGATTTAGTTTCAAGGCTATCACAAAAATTATTTCTCAATTCTTGTCCTGAACCAATTGATATATCAAAGATTTTCCTTTGAAGCTTCAAAAATTGTTGATTATTATTAGTAGCGTATAACGTTAAAGGTTTAGAAGGATGCGGTTTAATCTGTACTTTTCAACTTCTAGGAATTCTAAAAATGACAGCTTATTTAAGAACTACTACTTCATGTACTTTCTACATTGAGAAGGTGAAATTATTCGTAGGATTTTGTCATCTGAAATATAATTTTGAAGAATTACATGTTCCTCTAGTGCGTATTTTGAATTGTGGTATCTCACCAGAGTATATGCGATAGTAATGGTGTAAATAGTGAAATTAATACATTTCATCGCTTCAACAAAAGCGAGTGGTTGAATGATGTGCCGCATTCATAAGTCCTAAGCAGTTTCAGGTGTCATGTTTGTGGCAATCTGAATTGAGTCGTTTCAACTGAAAGTTATCGAGACTGGAAACTTCTCAACATAGTGGCATAATTTTGAGCTAAACAAACGTTTGGAGCATTTGTTGATATTCATAAAGGCGTAGTTAAATAGTTAAGTATATATCACAAAATTCCTATACATATTACAAATTATGTAATAATCTTTTTCATGCTTAACAATTTCAACGACTCGATATGTGATGTGGTAAGTTGGTAACTTACTTTTATTGAGAAAAATACATCGTATAAAATAATGAGCAACCTTTAAACAGTATCTATTCATTTCAGATTTATGAAAATGAAAGTTGACTGAAAATAAAGTCTTGAACATTGAATGCTGGGCTTTTACTTTTATGGTAACTTTAATATTTTCATCATAATTAGCATTATCTTCCATCTATATAAGTAATGTAATTTTTCAACATTTTATCAAGGCGATAACACATCAAAAAGAAACTAGAATGAAGATAACGTAACACACACAGCGCATGGAAATGGTAACATTTCTTGGCCAACAAGATCTTTGAACCTAAGCCCTTTAAATTTTTACATGTGGGAATGCTTGAAACGCGAAGTTGACACCCAACCAATAAATAAAACAAAAGGCGAATTAGTCATTCGCCGGAAGAGCGTCGTGGTGTTGTCAAGAAAATTCAAAAATGTATTGAAGTTTGTGGTGGAAATTATGGAAATCAACTTTGAACTTAATCATTTGTTTTGCTAGTATTTCTTTGGAATACATTCTAATAGATGTATCTACCCAATACCACCACCTACAATATTTATTCCTAAATCACCCTGTATAGATATAATATTGAAAAAATAAACCATAATGAAAGTATAAATTAACAATTGACGCGTATTAGAAAGTTTTGTAAAACCTCACTATAGATGGGTAGTGTGTGTTGCTGTTCTTTTTATAGTAAAACTGTGAAACAATTTAAAACTTATAAAATGCTATTTTCTACAAACATTACTTTGAATCATATACAGTACAACCAAGATATCACAATGAAGATTAACTAATTTGCGTGATATATTTTCCAAATCCATTGAAAAGATCTTTTCTATGAATCATGAAAATCCTTGGAGTAATATTCTAATTTTGCTAATTTTGTACTACTTTATATACGCATAAAAAAATTTTAAGAGTTATGTTTAAGTTTCTCAAGAGGGTCAAAATTAAATTACTGAAAGCTTGAAATAAGTTTTTAATTTTTATGACTTTAATAAACTATCAAAAATATTTTTTTAAATAAATATAAGTGCCTATTGACACATGTTTTGCGTAATTATTATTTAAACAAGTGCTATACTTTCAAAACATATTTTCCTTGCTGATTACTGATAACTCCTCAATATTTACAAAGAATACCTCCGGAATAAAATATCGCTACAAAACCTTAATTCAACAAATAAGATTAATCATATGCAGAGATTGGTTAATAAAATATACACGACTAGGAAAAAGTAAAAAAATCTTTTCTGTTTTTTAATCATATTAGATAAGAAAGATACACCTTATTTAATTTATAACATAAAAAGGAAGTTTATTTTTGTTTATCAACGTTAAATGACTGGAAACTTTCTTGTTTGTGTCACAATTGACCTCTAAATATCACCATGTATGTAGTTCAGCTGAATATTTTCAAATTAAATTTACATGTTGTTTCAATTTCAATTCTGTAATCATCTCACAATATTTTGACCAGTTTAAAATTAGCATGATATGTGTTTTTTTCTTGAATAATAGAATCTTGTTTCTTTTATTTAGGTTAATATAGTCGTAGTAACTATTTGAGTGTTGCATAATACCAAGGTCTGGAAATATGCTCTTTAACCTGTATAGTCCAAAAATTCAAGGAGAATTTAATAGCTTTCAAAGTTCGATTGCGAAAACAAGTGCTACTTACGGAATATTTTGAGGTAGAGTACGTTGTTGTTTCTTCAGACACATCATCCTGTTTGTCTTCCTTAAGCTGCTTGCGCAAATAAATTAAATACTTTTTACATCGTATTCAATAATATAAAATATTAACATATCAAAGTTGATAATTCATTTTATTCAATTTTATTCTGTTTTATTCTCATACACCACATTACCAGAATACTAAAACTGTTAATCTTTGTTTATTATGCATACGTAAAAACAAAAAAAACAATTTATGAATTCTTAATACATCTATTTGCTTTTTTTATCCAACGTCAGAATGAAACGTTATTTTTCACAAGGACTTGTTTAATCAGAAATAAGAAACTTGTAAATCCTTCGATTTAACAACTATTACCAAATAAAACTGGTTGACGTTTCTTCAACAAATGATAATATTTAATTTAAAAAATTATTATACAGTGCAAAGAAAAAGCAGGACACATTTTTTCCTGTACTATTTGCAAACCTGCAACCTACATAATCGATATATGTACGTAGCTTGGGCGTATTTGACATTTGACTTTCACTTAAGGTCAACGTACAGGGTCAAGGTTTCTAGTAGTTTGCGTAAATTCTGATCAATGAATTGGCATTATTTTGACACTGAAGCCAATTTATGTAATTTTTTCTGACAAAATTTGATCAGATTGTGGCATTTAGACAGTTTCAGTTAAATTGAACGTCAACTATGGTCAGTTCAATGATTACATATCTGATTGCTGTTCACACATTGCTGCCTGCATTGGCATTAACTGACTGACTAAAAATTTGACTGTGTACGTTCACTTTTAATTTCGTTGAAGATTGACTGTAATTATATAATTTGCGCCCGAATTCTATTAAATTAAGCTCTTGACTACATTTTACGAAATTTCTATAGTTCCTTCTAATTTTATAGTTCCACTATAAGCATTAAGCAACGGTATGAGTTGGAAATTACCTAGAATTACATTTCTGAATTAAAGAAATAACAGACACATTATTTTGTCAACATTACAACTGTCAAATATGTAGGAGAAATGCCTGCTGTATAAGCATATAAATATGAGCGACATTTCTATAATTCCACAGAGTTTAGATATTCTAGAAAATCAGGTATCACTTTCCAATGTTAAAAAGCAAGCTAAATATCTTCAAAAGTTTATTTATCAGAGGAGGAAAAAACAAAAGTTAGTTTTTATAAAAAGGTAGAGTTTTCAAATCAAGCCACAGCTAAGAAAATAGTCCAAAATAGTCCCATCATCCCATTAACAATTTTATAAAGTTGGGTAGTTCCTACGGCAAAAATCGTGCTAAGAGCAATAATCAAAAAGTAACTCGAAGGCAGCGCTCATTGATACTTCGGTTAGCCTCTTCTGGTAATGTAACCGTGCAACAAAGGATGTGTAATTTAAATTTACCAGTAAGTAACAGATGTGTACAACAAATTTTATCTGGCAGTAAACGTTTTCGATCGCTAAAAAAAGGTTTCAAAACCACTATTAAAAGAGACACATAAACAGGCAAGACTATAAAATTTGAGCGAAATCATATGAAATGGGACCATGAATGGAACAACATGATATTTTCTGACAAGAAGAAATTTAACTTGAATCAGCAAGAACACTGAAGTTGCATTGAGCCCAAATTTTGGTGGTGATAGTATAATAGTTTGGGAGGCTTTTATCTATAATAGTAAAACGCTTATACAGGGTGTTCCTAAATATCATGTACATAAGGAAAGGGGTAATTATTTGGTTTATTTTGTGCCTAAAATTTCATATAAACATAGGTCTGCAAACGCTTCGTTACCAATCTGCAGGGTGTTGAAATTTCAAGATTTTTTCACTTTTTACTGTATAGCTCCTACAGTTTTTGAGATATTTTGCTCAAATTTGGAAGGTAGGTTACGCTATAAGGCCTGCATCATTAGCCATACCAAATGATGATGTAGATCTACAGGGTAATAATTTTTTCGGGGTCATGCCCTCTTTTCTCACCCTGAACTTTTTTGCGATGCGCCACTGCTAGATTCTAAAATACGCAATAAATTTTCTGTCTTGTTTAGAAACTTTTTGATCTCTTGTATTTTTTTCTTATCTCTGACAGTTATCGAGAAAAAAAAATAGAAAACAATTTTCTGTAATTCGCCAGAGAAGATTAAATTTTTTTAAATGGTCTAGCAGGCTCTGGCTTTATTCAGATAATCACTTTAGTTTATTAATTTTAAGAGTTAAGGTGCTACTACCTATTAAAAAATAGGATGACCCGGTTTTCGTAGTATTGTTTTATTACAATACAAAGTAACATAACTAATAACAATAAAAACGCGAATTAATAACAATGACAAGGAAACTATGCTACAACAATTGTTGAAAGTGTCCTCCTCCAACCCTTATACAGGCGTCCGCTCTTCTTCTCATTGATGCTCGCACTCTCTCAAATACTCCTGGAGTATTTCTTATCGTTTCAAATCCATTGATTATTCGATTTCGTAAGTCATCAACAGTATTCACAGGTGTTGTATACACTAGAGATTTGAGATGTCCCCACAGGAAAAAATCTATACTATTTAAGTCAGGGGACCTAGGGGGCCAAGGCTGAGGTCCACCTCGTCCTATCCACCTATTCTCATATACCTCATTTAAATACTCCCGAGCCAAAATAGAAAAATGTGATGGGGCGCCATCGTGCATATACCACATTTGATTTCTAAGTAAAAGGGGCAAGTCTTCAAGTAATAAAGGCAATTCATTCTGCAAAAACAGCCTGTATGACTGACCAGTAAGTCGATTAGGCAAAAAACAAGGACCAATCAAATTATACCACCCCATACATTTAATGAGAACTGTTCTTGAAAATGCGTTTGTACAATTTCATGTGGATTTTCATCTGCCCACGTATGGTTGTTGTGGAAATTGATAATTGAAGTCCTTGAAAAATTCGCTTCATCGGTAAAAAGGATTTTACAATTAAAAATGCGGTCTGCTGCTAGCTTATTAAGGTACCATTGGCAGAAATCAATCCTTAAAGGGAAGTCTCGAGGAAGAAGAGCCTGCACTCTCTGAATGTGGTAAGGGTATAGCAGGGAAACACGTAGAATACGCCAAACAACTTGATGACTAATATTTAAATGTTCACTGATTTTTCTGGTGCTGGTGCGAGGATGTCTGTCTATTTCATTCAGAATAGCCTCTTCGATCTGTGGTGTTCTAACAGTACGTGGTTTACCTGCATCATTAGTATTCTTTCTAAAAGTTCCACTTTCTCCAAGACGCCTATGAATATTTGAAAATATTCGATGATCGGGTATCATTCTATTAGGATAGCGCTCCATGTACAGACGCCTGGCTTCTCTTGCATTTCCATTCGCAAGGCCGTAGATAAAATGCATGTCAGCCATTTCAGAATTAGTGAGATTTGGCATATTTACAAAATTATAACGACTATTTAAAACACTTTGCAATTTAAAACTTTACTTATACAGACACAAGTTACGATTTCTAATGTCAATTGTCAAATTAATAAACTCAACTGGTTATCTGAATAAAGCCAGAGCCTGCTAGACCATTTAAAAAAAATTAATTTTCTCTGGCGAATTACAGAAAATTGTTTTAATTTTTTTTTCTCGATAACGGTCAGAGATAAGAAAAAAATACAAGAGGTCAAAACGTTTTTAAACAAGACAGAAAATTTATTGCGTATTTTAGAATCTAGCAGTGGCGCATCGCAAAAAAGTTCAGGGTGAGAAAAGAGGGCATGACCCCGAAAAAATTATTACCCTGTAGATCTACATCATCATTTGGCATGGCTAATGATGCAGGCCTTACAGCGTAACCTACCTTCCAAATTTGAGCAAAATATCTCAAAAACTGTAGGAGTTATACAGTAAAAAGTGAAAAAATCTTGAAATTTCAACACCCTGCAGATTGGTAACGAAGCGTTTGCAGACCTATGTTTATATGAAATTTTAGGCACAAAATAAACCAAATAATTACCCCCTTCCTTATGTACATGATATTTAGGAACACCCTGTATATTTTATTTCTACTCGAATGAATTCTAGTTGTTATATAGCACTAACAAATGGTTCTGATAGACTTTGGTGAACAATTGCCAAAGCAATACTATGCAGCCATAATTCCAGACAAACAAAGGAGTGGTTTCATCAAAAGGAAATCAATTTATTACAATGGCATGGTGGCTCGCCCCATCTGCACTCTATCGAAAATCTTTAGACAATATTGGCAGGAGAGATGTATTCCAATAATAAACAATACGATTGCGTCAAAGGTCTAAAATCTGCGAAAACGAGATGTTGGAATGATGACAACATTGACCACATTGATAGGCAGTAGGAAGATCCGCATATTTGAAATTGTCTTGGATAGAGGATCTAACACTCACTATAATAAGTTTAGAGCTAATTATATTTTTTAATGTACATATTTATTTTATTTATTAATTTTGTGTTAATGGACCTATAGAAATTTCGCTCTTTTGACTTACTATTATTGTAAATATTATCTGTATAAAATGTGATATTTTTTTATGTTATTTTCTTTTGCATTTTTATTCCTTTGTAGTTCAACATTAACTTCGATGCATAATTTGCCTAAGATTCTGTTCAAAAGTTCATATGGCACTATATAAATGTCGCTGAATGTTCTTCTGATAAAGTTACGTTACAAAACTTGGCGTATAAAACTTTGCGCAGAACCTAAGATATTTACATTTGATTAGCTTTCTATCACCATACCATTACACTAATGATAGCTCAGATTTGCTCTTATCTAAGAATTTAGATTTGAGTATTAGAGTTACGAATGGTTCTGTCATTACTCTAGTTTTTTAAATAATTTGAATCATTTTTTTCGACTAACTGTATAACATAACTAGAAATCTGAAGATTACCTAAAAAACACAGTCATATAAAACTACAAGCTTAATAAAATTTGTAATGTTGCCAAATAAAAAAAATTACGTGTCATTTGTTGTATGATGATTATGATATTTACATATACAGGATATTAAAACCGACGATTGCATGCTAAAGACTATATAACGAAACGTAAGCAAGATACGTGGTACAATATATTAACAAACCAAAAACATATACTCCTTAAATGACTCAAGTCTCCGCAATTTTACACAATTTGACGCAACGTATGATAATATTTTATTTGCGGTAGATAAAAAGCAGACATCAAAATCAGTTAGATTTAATTCGTTTCGTTTTTCTAGAAGTTATAAAATCGACTATTTTTTACATGAAATGAAATATGGTAATAACAGGTGGTCACCCTCTGCAACTATTAACTACTGCTCCAACCCTACCACCTAATCACACGTGACTAACAGCACGCAACAATTCCAGATAAAGATGACGTCACAATAGTCCGTTATTGCTAAGGTCAATGTATTACTTACACTACCCCAAAAGCATTTCAATTTCTTAAAACGAAAGCTGTATATGTTGGGTTTCTTTTTTAATAACGTAAGTTAATATGCTACGGTTAAAATATAAAGGTACGAAATAAGCTTGAAAGCAAATAAAGACGAGCTTATCAAGAACGGAAATACCTCGAATAGTAATCACGATAAGGTACTTTGATTAATTTTATTGATTGAATACGCCTACGAAATCATTAGCTCTATTTAATAAAAAGGAATTTGTTGTGTTTTTGTAGTTATTGTAAGAATTTTAATAAAACTTCACTTCACACTTAAAAGAAAAATAAATTGCCCATACTTTCAGCAGATTTGTTACTGTAGTATATAGTTAACTTCGACATAAGATTATCTAAGTATAAATCCTATTATATCATCACATACAAAAAATTTAGATAAACCCAAAATATGGCGATTTAACATAACTTTTCTGTATACCAACGTTCATCTCTTAAAAAGGTCAAACATTATTAATTTATGGTGAGTAGAAGTCAACTAAAGCATAACATAACTCGTCATATTTTGGATTTTCTACGCATCTTTGATCTGTATAGATTCTTATGTGGAATATCTAAATATGTACCTCAATGTTGCCATGTTAGTAATTTTTCGACAAAATTGAGTAATTTTTTACCTTGACATCTACTGAAAATATTATTTTTCAGGTGAATCTTTTAGTACTAACAGGTGACTGAACTTAATTCTTTATGCTATGATAATAAGAAAGTAAAATACAAAATAAAACTGTCCTAACAGAGTGCCAATAAGATAGGAATAAGGGAAGATGTATGTTAAGGGAACTGCATAAATTAAGTATCTTCTAATGAGAGAATTGGAAGAGAACGCTGAATTAAACAATTTGGAAATAAGTTGAAGCATTCATCATTTTAATTATATAAAATTAATAAACGAAATAAAGCTTTGGTTAAGCCAACATGAAAAGTGAAAAGTATTGAGATGCGTTAGAACACCCAAAAAAATGATGGAGGACTCATGGCTTAAGAACGACTGACCACCGACTAGTAAAGATAAAAAACAAACACCACTAGTTGAAGGAGCACTGTCTCCTAAAAACTACAATTCCCTACAAGTCCAAAAAAATCGTTAAATATTTGTTTCGATCAAGAATAGTTTGTTTTTTTTTAGTAGTGCATTTTTAAATAATTAGTAACAAATAATAAAGGTAGATTCAACAATGCTAGAATCTACCTTTATTAATTGTTTCTTCACAACTCACATTATGTAGTTAGTAACAAATCAGTTTCCATACGATACAAACTTTTTTAAGCACATTATTCAACCGTAACTAAAAAATATATGGAAGTGGCTGCTTTTTGTGCTGGGTTGTCACATTTTAAGATGTTAATAAATCTGGGAGAACGTTTACAATACTATAACTAAACTTTTGCTTTTGTAACGAATGTACAAGACTCAATGGAAAATTACAAATAAGGGTATGGGGGCAAAAAATCCGCACAAATTTCATATTATACTCTCTCAAGTGTGCTATGACCAATTGGCAAATGTGCTTACTATGTTATTTGACAGTTTGTTGTTAAAGTAAATATCAACGTATTTGTGAGCGCTTATCTGTTCAAATTTTAACAATGAAATCGTTGAATGAAGATCAGTGTCGTGCGGTAATTGCCGAATATTATGACAAACATCAACATCTAAGTAAATGTTTTATTGTGAACCACTTTTATGCTATGGGTATTCCGAAACGGACAACTTACGATATTTGTCAACGCATAGACTCTGGAAAAAGCGTTACTAGAAAATCTGGCTCTGGAAGACCGACAAAAAAATGCCAAAAAAGACTGTCTTTAGTTGAGGATGGTCATGGCAAATTAGGCCTTTCTCTTAGGAAACTAGGTCGAAAATATGAAATTGATAAAAAATATGTCAGTGCTATTCTTAAATAAGAAAATGTTACTTTAAAAGCAAGAAAAACTACACCAAAATACACAGAAAAACAACAAAACGAACAAAAACATAAACTGAGACAACTGAGAATTTTCACCATGGCTTGGAAGTTATTATTGACGATGAATCGTTTTTTACGTTAGATGGTAGTGATACTGCAAACAATCGGTATTATTATTGTCAAAAGAATAGGGACAATGATCTCCAAGTGTATTTTAAGCGACAAAAAATATTGTATCTAAAGTATTGGTCTGGATTGCAATTTCTTCAAGGGGACATTCATCAGCTTGTCCCGTGGAAATTATGTTAATGCGCAAACTTATGAAAAATATTGTATCAAGTCTCGTTTAAAACGAGTTATAAATGAAAAGCATTCAGATGGTCAGTTTATATTCGGGCCTGACATGGCTATAGGTCATTACGCTGGTAATGTTACAGCAGCATATAACGAGCTGCAAATCAATTTCATAGCAAAGTCTCTAAATGTTCCCATTGTGCCTCAACTTAGACCTATTGAACAAGTTTGGAGACACTTAAAGCGAGAGGTCTACAGTTGCGGTCTTGAAGCTTCTTCAACAGAAAAACTAAAAACAAGAAGCTGACAAGTTGCGGCAGATCCTATCTACAGTATACCGTAACATGATGAAACGAGTGAAGACCAAAGTTCGTCAGACCAGTCGACATGGTGCTGATTCAGTAATCTACCATAAGATCAATACAATTTACGTTTGAAAGTTGTTATAAATATATAACGTTTAAGTTATTAAAATTTGTTAACCAGGAGTTATTCAGATGTGCTGGAACACGAATATTTTTGAAACTTTCAAAACACTGTTCAAACAAAGGTGTGTTGGTTGTAAGCAAGCTGTCATTGGAAGAAATGTTCAGTCTAAATGTTGGTCGTGTTATGAAAATTGTATTCCACAATTTTTTTTTCAATTTTAAACGTCAAGCATTACCAAAAAAACAGTTAATCAAAAGTGCCTGTAATAGACACTACAACGGTATAATTACAGGAATCACACTACTAGCAAAACCAATAAAAGAGGTTATATATTAGGCACGCGCTGGAACGAACAGAGGGATATACTATGAATGCCTATTACAGACATGTTTGGTTGGCCTTTTTCAAACGGAAACCCGTATATATTTTAACATTTTTTAAATCGTGAAATTTTAAAATGCAATGTCTCTATTTTGCAGTATTCACAATTTGTAATTGCTATCAGATGAATGTGTTCATAAAGACAAAATTTTTTTTGATCCATATTGAAGTAGAAACTTGACTTTTTGCAATTTTTTTAAAAATGTGGTCCAAACTTAACCAAAAAAAAGTTTTCGAAATTTTACACAGATGTCCACATAGTCGATTTAAATTTTGAAAAATAAAATCGAAAACAATCTTTTTTTTAATGAAACTTGTACTCACTTAAAATAAGCAAAAAAAAATGTTATCACTGTCTTGGAAGCTGTATGGAAGCTTATCGTGAAACCCAGATTTAAGTTTAAACACTTGCTCAATGTTATGTCAGAATTATGGATTATAAAATTGTAACATTTTCTACCGAAAATTATCTCATCTTTCAGTAGATAAATAGATTTTATGAAATGAAAGTATCTAATTTTTAGCTAAAATAAATCCTATGAATTTTTTCAATTTATTTTTTCTTCATTTTATCTTCATTTTCCTTATTTTTTGCCAATTCCTTATGAAAATGTAAATAAATGCTATGCTTGTTGGTGCCACCAACATAATAAGCGCGGTTAACGTCATAATTATTTGCAAATAACTCAAAAACCACTCAGGTTCAATGAAACACACAATAAAATGTTTTTTATTTATTTTTCGTAGAGATTCGCTTTAAATATACAAAACGGGTTTTTTATTAAAAATTTGTTTTCCTTTTTTATTTTTCAATAGACTGTTTGGACACTCTATATAACAATTCAAAAATTTGTCTTGGTTGACGCACATTATTTTGATAAACTTGCAAAAAGTCCAGCTTCTACTTCAATATCGGCTCAAAAAAATTGGAAATCTGAAAAAACTAAGTTGAAGTTAGATATATATTTTTTTAATAGTTTGTTTAAAACCAACAAATTTGTTTGAAACATTTTTTGAAAATATATACAACATAATATGTAGGTGTTTCCCTACATTTGAATAATTAATATTATCGTAAAACAACTAATTATGTAGTAAAATAATAATAAATTACGTTCTACAGTAAGAATTAAATTGAATAAAAAAACTTCTTCTCTACACAAGCAAAATAATTTAAATTCTCACCTCTATTTCCATTTTCCCCATCTAATCAAAGCTGCGTGTAAATATACAAAAATATGTATATATATATAGGTAAGTACAACATAGCAAGATTTTTCATGACAAACACAGGAAATATTTCAGATTTATTGGTCTAATAAATTAATAATTCTTGAAATTGTCTTGTGTAATATCTTTGAAACATTTTAGAATCAATATTTCTAGTTGTATCTTCCCATGAAGTGTTATTAACCTTTTAATTTATCTCTCAGGATAAAACAACTCAGAATAAAACAGTAAGATCTGTACGGTATCTGTTTATAATTGTAGAGAAAACTTGTTTGATTGCAATCGGATTCTGTAGTAAACTGTGTGTTTATACTAAAAAGCTCAAGCTCGTCCTTCAATTAACCTATACTAGAAGTTTCTGTAAAGCGCATGTGACGCAGTGACGTCAAAAACACGTGAGCAAATCCACGTTTCTATTCTTCCGAACCATAAACGCGCGATGACTACAATACAAACCGGTGAAACGTGAATTACATGTTATAAAAAAGGCGTCCGCCTTTCATGTTCGTTTTGCAGTTTCTATGAATTTCGTTCAATGAAAAGGGGCCCGACTCTGTTGCAACGTTAGGTAAAGTAGAATAATCGACGTAGATGTCTGGTTGTAACCCATATCTCAGCACAAACGTGTATTTCGAAATGGAATTTCTATTTTTAGAATGAGAAGGGGCACGGCGCAGCTCGAACGCGGATTGGTCGATCCGTGGGTGTGTTACTTCAAACCGCTTTAAGTTGGCCTCCTTGCTGTGCGTGTAGTATGATGCAATATGAAAAAGAATTGAATATACCGATAAACTAGAACTGAATAACTTATGATTCTTTAAAGAACAATATAAGGTGTGTTCTTTCCTCCTTATGACATTGAATATGAATATGTAATAGGAATAGATAAACGTCAATACAATTTACAGTATAATTATCATTCAAGAAGTGTTACATTTTTGAAATTTTAGTAGAGTGCTTACATCGTAACAATTAAGATATTTTATTTCGCAATTTATGTAGTTATAACAGGACAATTTTACAATAATGAGCAAAATTCACTAGTTGTGCCAACGTAATAATTACAAAATTTAGAGAAAACCAACTATAACTGTCGGTAAAAAAGAAACTTCAAATGAGTGCTATTTAACCATTCTAAAATATTACAAAAACCAGCATAAAAAATCAGAAAAAGTAATGTTTCGATAAATATGTATTTCATCAAGTGTAATAAAAATTCCATACAATCTCTGGAAACACGTGCAGTTAATTTTAAGTTTGTTTTTCTTTCACATTTGAATTAAAAGAAAACCAAATAAAATTCAAATGATTAGTTAGCAAATTATTAGACTTTTGCTGAAGAAGAACGGATTTTCCAGTTACTTTAAGTTTCACTAGATGCAATTGCAATTGCAACGGCTTCCTTTAATTCAATTATTAAATTCAATTATTATTATTATTCAATTATTACCGCTCCAGAAAGCGATCTCTAGTTTATCAGTTTCAAACTAATGGATATAGCATATAAACGCTGTTTAAAGTCCACACAATTCCTTTTCAAACGAATCCAAGATTATTCGAATAGGTTGAATAGTAACGGAAATATTAAACCTTAAACATTGACGAATCGATGATCTTCGCCCTCCCTTATTATGACAGATACGAAAAAATGTCACGAAAGAAAATTATCTGGTATTAAATAGGCTTTCAATTGATGATATCAAAGTTATAGCTTATTCTGCGATTTTCTGAGATAATAGAAATTTTACATTTGAACATAGCAGTTACGCCCCCTAGCGGTAAAATCTGTAACTTGACAATAATTTCCAGAAATTTCTCTTGCCCACTTTTACTATCAAATTTTTTTCCCGTAGAACCTAGGACAAATACTTTTCGAGATAGAGCCGCTTACCTCTCTTAGTGGCTCATACTGTACATACATGTTTGTAATGGTTTTATTTCATTAAATTTTTTACAACAGTTGCATTAAACATAATTTGTACTCTGGTGATAAATGTTTCCTCTAATAAGTTGTAATAGTGTAAGAAATTAATTTACATTAGTCGATATTAATTTAATACACGAGTAATACAATTTTTAATATCAAGGATATCATGTTGTAATCTGGTCATGTCATAATACTGATTGTATCTTAATACATATTTCTTACAGATGACGGTTGGGATTAACCTTTATCGTTTCCGCATGTGAACATATTATGTATTATATTGGGTCATTGATTGGGACCAGCCATTAGAAATACGATACTTACGAAGTTCGGGAAATTGACATCAACTTTTTATTTCAAATGGAATGATATAGTTTTCTTTGCATTTTCGAAACTAGCATATCCTATACATAAGTACTTATAGTTGTTTTTGAGATTAGGAACATTTTTGAATTTACGTCATGATGTTTAATATTATATACCGTCGCCATTTTTAGACCAAATATTCTGAAATTGACGTTATAAATAAAAGAAATCTTGACGTTTCTGTTACAGTTCTTAGAATCAGTGCGTTACGTACAGGCTTGTCCAAAATTTAATTGTCTTTTAGTACAACTTCAGACCATTAAAACTCGATTTTTCTCAAATACAGTGGCCCGTTTTGTTTTCAATATTTTGAAGCAGAAATAAATTCTATATCGAACTGGAGTAGCATTCCGTGTACCTATCTGTAATAATTCTCGAGCTATTAAGGTTTTTTTATAGAGTTTGCAGCATATTATATCAGTTTTTTTTATAGCAAGCCATGGAAATGACAACAAATGTTATTTCCAAGTTAAACAACTCAAATTTTCGTCAGTTAAGGAAGCATTTATAACTGTAACTTTTATGTATTTCTGTATATACTTGAATATTTGAATATTTGAATATTATACTTGAAGGCAAAGCCGAGGCTTTCCAAGTCAAACAGAAATTTAAACAACTCGAATTTTCGTCAGTTAAGGAAGCATTTATAACTGTAACTTTTATGTATTTCTGTATATACTTGAATATTTGAATATTTGAATATTTTTATACTTGAAGGCGAAGCCGAGGCTATTGAAAATTTCCGAACATCGAAAAGGGATTTTGTATCGTGTAAGACACTACATTTTTTCTACTACTCTTTGATATTAAAAAATTCAAACAGGATATTTTTGTAAAACAACATAACTACGATTTACTTCTGTAAAAAACGGAAAAACCATCTCATAGTTAGTTGACATGGGTATGTTTATAATCACCAGTAGGTGCTGAAAATGAATCAAAAATGATACTACCACTATTTCGAACTATATTTTCTTTTAAAGGATAGAGTTTTCAAAAAAAGGTAGAATCCTCTGTCCAATAGAAGAAAATAAATACTAGAGATAGTTGTTTAAAGATAAATGTGTCCATTATATAAAATCATTATACGCCTTCAAGCATTTTTATAAGAAGTAATTATCTACCATTTTATAAAATTTATTCCATTCTTTGCGATTTATTGTGGATGATTCAGTTTGATAATCGCCTACCTGCAACTTTTTTATTTTTTGCACCATTTTCTAGGTGTTTTATTTTATTTATTTATTTATAAAGATGTGAAACAAGTCGATGACGATGAAAATAATTATTAAAATCATTTATTTAATAATTTTAGCAAGAAACACTTAGAACTTCAAATAGCTCAAATTGCATGATGATACTGTGCATCTCAAAACACATTTGGGCTCTATATAATATCTTCTGATTGCAGACACGCGAAAATAAAATTGTCCCATTTGATCCAAAATGATGTAATTGGTCATTAAATTTTGATACATTCATTTTATTTTATTTATTTATTCTGCAGATCTTTCAAATCAAGACAGGGTTGTAAATTGTAAAAACTCTTTGGGCTCTATATAATATCTTCAGATATGGCCATAACTGAAATTCATGAAAATTAATCAAGACAGGGTGATGATGTGAAAAAAATCTGGGAGTTACTCTGGGAGTTACTTTACTTCCACACCACAATTTCTAATCCATCTTCCAGTATAAACTTCACTTAAATAATTGATTAGAATTCTGCCAGCATGAGCTGCTCCGTCGTATAATTCCACCTTTAAAAGTTGTAGATACTTTTCCGCCGTGAGTATATCTTCATAAAACCGAGGTTCAATAATTATTTCATTAAGGATGTCACACCTCACATTTATTCCCCAAATATTTTAGAATTTGTTTTCCCAAGCAAATGAGGATTATATTTTGACCAACACTAGCAAGTGTGCCGCTTGATAGGGTCTGTAGGAGGGTCAAAAGCAAATCAACTGCATTCAAGCCAGTGTAAAGCTTTTGTTTCAAAGACCTTCCAATTCTTTATACTGCTCACCAGAATGTATTTGGTCATTATTCCTGCGTGCCTGTCTATGGAATGTTTTTTTGATTTATTGCAAACGGTATTATAACGAGTTTGACAAAATTTTCAGAAAAGGAGGATGATATTAAACTATACAACAAGGCAATTTCATAGTAGTCTCTCTCGTTCAGTAAAACATAAGTAAATCACTAACCAGTAAAAGCTACCTATTCGTGAATAATTTAGAATCTACGTACACTATTTACCATATTAATTTTATGTAATTGCAACAATAATAAATTGTAAACAAAACCAAACAATTAACCAACCAATAAATAAACAATTCTTTAAAAATTTGTCCATTGTAAGTCGTCCATCGTAAAGTTAAGAAAATAAAAATCAGAGCTTAAGAACAATATGATTGGCCAGCATTTCTCGGTGGTATTTGCTTTATTGTCGGTATTGTTGTTTTGCAAAGTTACAAATAACATTCCAAAAAATCAGCAACTCAACTTGATGTGACCCAGTTTAATGATTAATTTAATGAAAGCAATTTTTCAACACAACTGTAATCAAATCCACAAAACTAGGTTTAACCTAGCTTGTATTATTATATACAATTTAGGCAGGACCTAGTTCTGTAAACCGCTTCTACCACTCAATCGAAGGAAATTGAGTTTACTAGTTTAATTATTTAATTACTTTTACTGGACTTAACTTTACTCACAAATAAAGTTCTACAACTTTTTAAATTAATCATCGAAGCATTATTGATGCAATCGCATCACGATATCTTGAGGAAGACGAGACTCTTACTGTTACTGAACCTCTTTCTCGCAAACTTTCCGGACCTGAAGCAAAGGTGTAAAAAAGTCCATTCTTTGCGATCAAAATGGCAATGTTGTAGTAATATAAATTCTAAAATTTACTGGATCAACAACCATTTCGGTACTTCTGACATAAATATAATCGTAATTTTGAAATCATACAGTGGGAAGAAAATTGTACCCGATTAAATTAAAAACAAAGTTAAATCTGACTTGGTAAACAAACAGTTCTGGTTATTCGTGAATTACATCGTTTCTGCATCGTGGCAAACAATCTTCGTTAAAACAGGTATGAAAGATGACCTGATTACCCAATGCAGCTCTTTTTCCCTAAGCTCGTCGACATAATGAAAAATAATCGACTAAAAACTAATTAGAAAATCAAACTAAATTCATTTAGTCAAATCAACTAATATTTGTTGCGTGAAATATACTACTATATTTTTTAATCGCTGTATATTCCTATTGAAGCAGATATTGTTCAATTAAATATATTTGCTATTGTTTGGAGCAAACCATTTTATTGAAAGTGGAAATTGTATGTCTTTTCAATTAACTTTACGATATGTGTTCAATGTCATCTTATATTTATCCATTGTTTCAGTTTGAAACTATTTGATTTCAATTCGATTTTATTTATATATAAAACTTGCTATGTATCTGTATCTATTTCCAGCCTATGGATGATTATGTATGTTTTAATGTCGCACTACAATTCCAGTCGATGGATTGCATCCATAACATGAGTAGTTGTAGTTTTTAGATTAATCTCTTATTGAAAGTAAATCAAATTGTGTAATATGAAACGAAAGATTTTTCAAAACAAGACATAGTACATTATTTATTATTAAAAAACAATTTCTACTTCTAATTATTCTCAATTCTCAATAGAATTCCTTTTGATTTATCACAAATTCAACTCATTTCGTTTTGACCTGCTTCTACCACCACCCAACGCCCACGCATGCAATGTCATTGGTATGACCTCTGCTCTATCCGTTCATAATAAAGTTCTGATATACAGACAAATTTTGAAGTCGGGATGTTAATTTTCAAAGTTTAAGAGAACAGATGTAACCTTTGAACGTGACAGTACTGATATTGAATTAACGATTAAATATCGAACCGTTTTCAACTTCCTGAGGAAAAAAATGTGTATGTAAACTATATTTAAAAAAAATTACTCACACAGTTTGTTTATGAAAGGACTTTACTATGTCCGGTTTAAAAATACCTCGACTACGTCATAGGTTCGCGAGAACAAAGTTCAAATTCGAATTAAAAACTACGCAAAAAAAATCTCAATTTCAAAATATCGACTGACGTAGTTTGAGTTTTTCCGGAAACCTAATATGAAATATGTTATGAAGGTTGCAATGTGAAATATAAACTATGTATGTGAAAAAAAATATCTGAGGAATGTTCACAGGTGCTCCTGTCGCTATCTACAAAAATATCAAATACTTTGAAATTCTGAAAAATTGACTTGATACCTTTTCAATTTGCCCTGTCGCTCCACGCTGGACTACAAATCATCAATCAAGAGTAGTAGTCTTACAATCAAGACTAGTAGCCTTAAGATACGTTTTCCTCGGTGCGACTATCACGATGATCGTGCAACGATAATCATTGAGCACTTGTTCTTTGTATCTTTATGGAGCTGTTTTGCTTCGAACGACTGCCGCTGTAGTCGTTAACAACGATCGTATATCTTGAGGTTTGCTCGTTTGCGTTGCTGGAAGTGCTCAATATCACTGTCAGTTTCTGTGTGTTCGTTAGAAATTTAGCTGCTGACAAGTGTTTTAAACACTCGTTCATTTGCATTCAGCAAATTGTTGTATGTCAGAAGTAGCAAACTATATTTGCTCATGCCTCAAGTGTTGAGGAATAATAGCTGATGAAATCAGATCTATTTACTGTTTCGCTACACTTGCTATTTTTGGCAAAACTTACCAAAGTTAGCAATTCAAACGAACAGGCCTTTGAATAGTCCTTCGGGGGACGAGTGAATATAATCGTCGCTAACGTTTACTTATTTTGAGAAAGATTTTTTGTATATATCGGCTTTAATTAATTCTAGTATGAAGTCAAACTGTTCACCAGAAAGACAGAAAAATTCGGAGAAGTTTTTGTTGTCTTCACGCAGATTAGTGACCAATTTTTGATACAGTCGTTCTCCATATCTTAGATCAAACAGACGATGTATTTTGGTTTCTTTCATCTCATACATTAAAAGCAGTATTTCATCGTCTTGCATCTCCTCAATCAGAAGGTATTTAAGTAATGATCTTTTACGTCGACTCAATTTTAAACTCATTCTGTAAGCATAATCATCATCTAGAACAATGTGACTGCGAAAAGTAACAAACCACTAGCGAAAAATCAAAAAAGTGCAGACGCTCCAAGCAAAATGGTAACTAACGATTATCGTTCAACGTTTAATCGTTTGCACGATCATCGTTCAACGATCATTATGATAGTCGCACCGAGGAAATCGTAGCGTTAAAGAATCTGTTGATAGGCATCGTATTGCATTAGATTATCAGAAAATTATATACTTTACAATATAACTTTCACAGCAATCACATCACCTGCTTATAGTGTTGTAGTCGCTAGTACAATTGCTTGCAGGCCAGAGATCTAAGTTTGATTTCCTGTGACTTTCCATACTCGTCGGCAAATCCGGAAAAGTAACATTTTACACTACGATTTCAAACATCTCCAAAGAACGAAATAAAAGGGTTTTAAATCTGTGTAAGCCATGATATAAATCCAACCCTTTATTACCCACCTTCGTCCATTTATACATTCAGTATAAAAGAAAAATTTGGGTAAACGTAACCTTAATCACCTTGTTAAAATACACACACAGCCATCCAAACTTTCAACAAGACGCCTACGTAATGTCTAAATTTCATGCTGCAATGTTCGTCGATCTACAGATACCTATTGTAAAAAAAAACTATTTCGTGTGAACATGACCTTATCAGTAAAAAATATTGGCAATAACATGGGAGTCTTCGAAAGAATTACATACAAAAGCTACAAAAGGGACCTGAATTAACCTTGTGACAAATCGACTAATTTCGAAAAATGAATTAACCGACCACAATGCCAGAATTTCAACACGAAAAGAAATCAAAGAAGTTTTGAATTATTCCTGAAAAATACAATTTAGATAAAAATATAGTACCTCATTACTCAATTTTAAATATCTAACAATTGTTTCTAACATTAATTGTAAAAAAAACAATATTGAAACAATATATATTCCAGATAATTAGCTTAGACATTTTTACTGCTTACGTTGGCAGCTCTATGTTGGAAAGACATAAGTTGAACTCATAAAGCTCATTTTTTTCTTTCATCATTTAACCTTTACACTATCTCTTATCATTTCCAATATCACACATTAAAATGAAAATATTCACCTGTATAATATCGTTACAATGTCCCCAACAGATGAAGACTAATTGATTTCCTAGCCTATAGAGAAAACATAAAGGTGCAACAGCTAAATGTAACAGTTAAATGCGTACTTAATAATTATATTTTCCAATTACAATCTATAACTCTTGCGTAAAGTTACGTTACATCTACCTTTAATGAAACGATAAACAACATGTAATACATTTCAACATATCAATGTTCCTTTCGTAATAAATTTTGATAATGGCAATATTTTATAATCAATATTCATTTTACAACATGAGTTTCTAAGATATAATTGAATTCTAATTGGTTACATAACAAATTTGTGAAACCGACAAAATAAAATGTCAAATTAAATCTCGAATGTGTATCTCATTCTACACACTAGATTTTGGTAAAAATTCATTACTATAATCTCATTTTTATAGGATTAACATATCTTATACTTAATTATTTCTCATATTATTTTAGACGGTATTACAATTTAAACTCGTTAAGCTAAACATTTTATTCTCAGAATGAGATTTGATATTCTTCATCGTTTTTTGAAAGTTAAAATTTTACTAATTTTGTTTAGATATTTATATTTTCGGAAGGTATCTTCAACTCGTTGCTATACAATGATATACTTCTCAGATCTTCTAAAAGGGTGAAGTAATATGTTACTGCCAAAACTTATATGTAATAACTTGCAGGGTGTTCCATTTTATTTTGGTTTCCATCAATCCAGTTAATATACTAAACAGTTTTTACGAAAAAAAGTTGTTTGTAAAAACTCAATATGGCACCCATAACTAATAAGGACGTTGATGATGGATACGAAACGTTATAGAAATGTTCCAGTATTCCATTAGATAGAAGATAAAGAGTGACATTGACGTATTTTTAGTTTTTTTTCTTCGACAGCAAGTAATGCTGCTCAAGTTGATAACAACCCTGCTTATCTAAATTATGTCTTGATCCATTTCAATACGGATTATTAACAAAAAAAAATCAGCAATAAATCGATATAAGTAAATGTCGCCTTCAATCGAGATTAGTGTTTAATGATGCAAACCGGAAAATCAGAATCTATGTTAATTTCAACCTAAATCCTTTGCAAACCTTTATTATCTACAGATTAGTTGAAATTTTGCACGGCTTACTTGAATGAAGTAGAGATAAATAATCTTGTAATCTTAAATGCCAATAATATAGCAGAAACAATTTCAAACAGAGTGTTTTTATTAAAAATTTCCTGAACTGATATTTTCGAAATATATTAACTAAAATATTCCAAAAATAATTTTCAATAGGTGTAATAAATCTTAGTTAGTTTAGTTTTAAATCAAACAGTAAGAATCATGTCAATTATTTATTTCATCGGAAGCTGCTATTTAAAGATTGAACTAAAAAGGAAAAACAAATTATTTCACGATAAGCAAATTGAAGAGGAAAAAGGTATTTTTGAGAGATGCTATATTTGAAACAGAAAACAAAGAATATAATAAATTGTACTAACAAATATATTGTTATGTTATTTCGGTAATATCCATCAAAATTAGTTAGAGTAATATATTAAGCACTGGAAATATGGAATAGATTGAATTGAAAGACAGGGGAAAAAATAGAAGAAAAGAGGAGAGAAGTAGAAAGGTTTTTCCTTAAGAGATAGAAAAGTTTAATCATTTAACATTTAAAGTCTAAAAACAGTGTTTAATTGTGAGCACGGTTTGGTTCCTGGAAGGAAAATAGGAAATCCGATGTCGAGTAAATTCAAAATTCAAAACTAGCGGAAAAAAAGAAGGCGCTTTTAATAGTTTTAATTAAACATATACACAATAGATTAAGGGTAAATTGTAAAGTGTTTAATATATACAGGGTTATCCACGGAACTGGTTCGTTAGCACTTTTCGATGTTCCTGAAATCCTGCAATTCTGAGAACTTGTAATTACGGATAGTGTTATCTGGTCTCATTGGTGAACTTATTTTCTTATTTATGCGTTTGCATCACTTCCGGTTTACCGGAAGTTCACGTCAACTTTCTTAATTGAAATAGCATGGTATATTTTTTAGTTTTAGTTTAGTTTTTTAGATCGCTCATGCAATTCTGCATCAAAACTTATTAAAATACTTTATACCCAAAATTTAAAAAAAAATAAGGCCAACTGCAACGTTATGTTAAAAATTCTGCATTTTTGG
The DNA here is from genome assembly GCA_023690525.1 of Holotrichia oblita. Taxonomy (NCBI): domain Eukaryota; kingdom Metazoa; phylum Arthropoda; class Insecta; order Coleoptera; family Scarabaeidae; genus Holotrichia; species Holotrichia oblita. Next base: position 133,112,439 of record CM043017.1, on the reverse strand, counting down.
AACCATTGCAGGTAAATTCTTGATATTTGACATGGTACTAGCTGAAATACAGCGCAATAAATCTACGGCTTCAAAATTATGTGTATGTATACAGGGCCGTCCAAAATTAACATTCATTTTAACTAAGTTCATATCAAAACCAGAAAAATGCCTATAATAGACGTTCATGATATATTGTCGGACCTTGCGAATAAATGCAATGAAAATAGATCAAGCATTAGCAGCAGACCACGTGGTTTCAACCTTCTAGACCTTGTCAGTGCAACTACGAATGCAGGATCTAATTTCACCGTCCTTCACATCACAACTTTAACTGTACAATACCTCTGAGAATGGACTAATTCCAACCCAATGCCCGCTAGTGGGCAGAGTGGGAAGTAGCAAACTGCAAGGTACTACACAACACAAGTTGGTACAGCAGATACTGATCTAGCTCGCACAATTCATGGATTGTGATTCCCGCTAGATGTCTCGATCTGCTAAGCAGTCAATGGTGAATTCCCTATACGGCTTACCATGACGTAAGATATAAAAAACGTCGAGAAATGCCGCAATATAAAACGCAAAAAAATGCCTATAATAGGCGCTCATGTATTGTTGGAATTCCAACAACAACTGACCCTGTATATATTTTTTATTTGATTTGATTTTTGACATAACAGTATCTATAAGTTCAATGTACCTATTATCTTTTTCAAATTAAATTTAGTTAGTCTGAAGAAGGTCATTAAAGCAGTAAGTACTCTTGGTTAGAGAAATGAATTTCGCTTTAAAGCAAAACCTTTATTTACTAAATGAATCCCTCTGAAAAATTCGCAATTAATTTGAACAAAATTATACATACGTCAGTGCGTATAATTTTAAATATTTATCGCTTCAATGTTAATGATTTATAAAAACTTGATATTATGAAATAATATTTGAATTAGGTATACAGTAAAACCTCGATTACACACCACGCTCTGATTCAATTTTCCATGCATTCGGTGATTCACCGACAGCATTTGTTTCGATTTTCTGGGCATGTCGGAACTTGCATTCGGGATTTACTTATATACATATTCATCTGTGTCTTGCCTAGCCAAAGAATTATTGATATATACACTTTTCAGCAAAAATTTACGATAAATAAACGATAAATAATAATCTGAATTAACAAAAAATGTGTATAAAAATAAAGAGGACATTAAAATGAACTTATAGAGATTAATTTATTCAAATTTTCAGAGAGAATAAAAAGATTATTATTAAAGATAATATCAATTTGACGAATTATTGTTGGCTTCTCTTAATTATTTATCTAAAATTTAGCAACGTATAACAATGATAATTGCAAAACAGTTGCAAAACATCGCAATGAATTAGTGATAAAAGTTTCGTACATGATCCTAATTATATTTCTGGCAGCATTGCGATTTTTTCATGATATTAGGGTAAAAAAACGATCACACTAATGTTATCAACTTCCTAACTCAATATTGGTGCATACTCGGTCGTACTGGAGTTCTGTTCAGTATGTTTCGATAAAACGTCAATCATCCTATATGTATATGATTCAAAGCTATTAATAACTTTATAAACAGTTCGTAGTAATGTTTTCCTATAAACTTTAGCATTTGGAATTTCCTCCTAATAAAAGTTATCCATACGATATCGGTAGATAGCATATGCGCTAATTGAAGAGAACATATTCCTGCAATTTAGCGATAAACTAGGAGGATTACGGCAATATGAGTGCTGAATGTTATGTTAGATAAGTTATCATTTATCATATTTACTTATGACGTAGCTTCAATTGATTTTTGGTTTATATTGTTTCTGGTAAACAAAATAGTATTTATATAAACAAGTTTGTTCAAAAATTGAAGGTTCCTCGCTATGGACTTTGACTGAATACATGTTGTGGACACTGGAGCAATAAATTTATAAGCTCTCCTAAAAAATAAAACACATATCATCGCAAATAGATGTTTAAAAACAGTTGTTTTCGTCAAAGATTGATGGATAAACAAAAGAATTTACTAAACATGGAGTATTTTTCTAAAATATTAATAATTATCAATATTTGTAATTGATCAGTCTTTAGTGGAAAAAAAAACGAGAGATCATAATACGACCTCTACAAATAAAACTAGTACTCGTAAAAAACTTTATTAAATCACCAGGGTAAAAAGGTGACAGTCTTAAATACCGTTAATGGTTTCAATTTAACTTTAATGTGCTGTTTTCTCCTTTTGACTTTCACCAAGACATTTTGGGAATGGACGAACAGTAACAAAACAAATGGAATCCTGTAATATTAGCAGATTAATGTTGGACGTTAAGAGGAAAGGCTGTGGATGTTATTTATAAGAGATAACACAATATCTTTTTACATTTCTGATTGTTAGATTTTGAAATATACATTTTATAAATAGAAAACTCTTTTATTTAAATAAATATGTATCATCACTTCATGGTAAAACCAAAAGTTGAAATTTGTTGACCGGAGTAATTAACATATTAACCAAATTTGTATATTTAAATCGTTTGTTTACTAGATATGTCGTTTGTTTAGGTGAGCAAATAGATTATTGACTTACCATATACCAAGGTCATTATAATCACACAATTAATCAAACACACGTTACGGTGTCTTTTAAAATTCAATCCCCAAGGGGGTGGCAAAGTTTATATGGGAGATAATATTTTTATAGTTTCTATCGTTTATATCGTTTGTTGATTTACACATAAACGTAATAAGTCCATAAAAAAATTATAATAGTTATATAAAATTAGTACCGAGACCAGAAGTATTTTCATTTTTCAATATAGTCTACAAGTTATAATTAATTAATAATTTGCTTGGAACTCACTGTTGTCCTTAAAATGACCCTCTCTAAGGTTCTCCTTAAAATTAGAAAATAAGAAATAATCACTAGGACCCAAACTATACGACAGATGTTCCAATTCCTGACGCTACGTTTCTGAATCACAGTATGTAAAATAGCTGCAGGATCAACGGATGTATTATCGAACACCTTTTCCTCAACAAAATGCCGTTACAAATTCAAAATATTGTAGCCATCACCTCTTCTGTTTATCGAACAAGTTTTGTTTGGAGGCGAGATCCATTGGATCGTCGCTATTTCATCAATTCTGTCTTATATAAAGGATCATAAAGCAAAACCATTGTTTGGTCTTCTGTGTCAATAGATTTCATAATCTGTTCTGGATCGTCTGCACACATAGTGGAAAACATGTACGCACATTCAATCAAGAGTGATGTTAGCAAGTAGAAAGATGACGCAGTACTAATCTTATTCATACTCAAATGGTAATGGAAAATTGGGGACCACTTGTTTGAGTAATGTTAGAGATGACTGCTAATTGTCTCACTTTCAAACAACTCCCTTCTTATACTATTTCTTCAACACATCAAATTTGTTGAGACGTTATCACTTCACTTGCCCGCCAAAGATCTTATTATCTTCATTCTTGCCACACACAGAAATATTTTACCGGTTTTTTTAAGTGAGTATAAACCCTGACTGAACGTTTGTTTAATGTTATTAAGTACATTCTCGTCTTTTGTGACAAATTTAATAACCGCACGGTACTGAATTTTCGTTAGCTGAGACATTTTTATCGTCTGAATGGCTATTAACCCAACAGAGTTTCAACACGTCTAAACCTGTAAGTCATTGCATCAAACTTACACAATTTCTTTATGTTCGTAAGCACAGTTCTCGGAATTGCTCAACTTTTACCTGCAGTCAAACTCACTTGTATATGTTTAATATACAAATGGTTGCCAATAAAGTTTTTTACACACACAAAAATTCAAATTTTCTTATACGTTTTATTGCTGCGTCTAATAATACAATCACATGTATTTTCTAAAAAAAAATAAAGATCAGTGGAAAGATGTTGCAAAAAATATTTATTTATTGTAATTTATATTTAATCTTGGACCAACTTCAAATTGGTATTGACTTACGTCAACTCGAAATATCAAAATATACAAGCGCACCATATTTATTTTGTCATTTTCTTAAGATATTTTCGTCATATCATAGTGTTATTTAATAAAATATAAATAGTTTGAAAACGTCTTCTGCAAAGATGTTCTGGGAACTACTCAATTGTAATCGCACCTTTTTGTATATAGCCGTTAGTAAATACGAGGCCAAAGTCCAACGACTGTTCTCAAGGTTGTTGTGCCAGCCAGACCTCTAAATCTTTCGTAAAGTGTAATTATTTTTGTTCTACAGTATGGCATGTTTAATATCAAAATAAAAGCATGAATGCCTATTAATCGAAGTTTAGATTAACTGTTGTTGTAAGGTCATAAATCACCATGTATGGTATCACATAAATCAATACGAGTATATGTAAATCCGATTTCGATACTTACAGTTGTACATATTATACATTGTTCCAACTATTAGAAATCAAATTACTTAATTACCTAATTCATTGAATATATTGTTGATAGTATTTTCACGATATAGGTATATGGTATGTTTTATAACCCTCCCCCTGAACCGAGGAACAAATATCTTCTCTGTGACACATGAAATATTTTGACCACTAAATATGAATCTTGTTGAAACAAAAGCAGACTAAATATAATGCATTATTTTCTAAAAAGCGGTTGTGGAAAACCTTAATGAAACATTATTTTAAACCTAAATTTTGTTCCTTTACAGAGTGTATTCCATACATTAATTTATATTAGAACAAGGCATACGATTTTTTGATCATTGTTTGCTTATAAAACCACAGAGAATATGGCATTAATGGTATATAGATACCTAATGCACACAAGTGGTTTAAAATTTATCTCGCTAATCGTCCTTATAAGGCATAATAATATCAAAAGTAATTATTAATTACGAGTTTGTCATGGGTTCTTGCCTTAGAGACAAAGTGAATATAAGCTAGTATGGTAATGGCGTTATTCGCCGATTAGTGTTCAAACAAACACATTTCCTAAAGAATACTAATCTATAGAGGAAAAAACAGTTTACTACGTTTATAACAGCACTTTCAAATTTCGCTTGAACAACAGTTTACCCAAATACAATAAAACGTAAACACATAGTTTAAAAAATAACAAAAAAAAAAACATAACTGAAATGACATAAACCTATGACACAAGATTCAGTTTGTTTACTATTAACACAACAATCAAAAATAGAATGATCTTCAACATACAGGATGCGAATTTAACAAAAATAAAACAATTTATATAAAACGAAACACTACAAAAACAACTTATTTCGAATTTATTACATAAAACAGACAAAAAGTTACTTTTTCAGTCACCTTGAAATGACCTTTGTACCATAATATGGCGCTAAGTAGTTAAAGTTTCCAAAAACATTTCAAAACTGTAATTAGGCAATCAAAACAAAATACAACGTCATCAGAGTTTGACAACACTTACCCCAGTTACTGGTTTCCTTTTCGGTCCTGTAAGATTATCTGTAGAATAAATAGGAACGTCTATGTCATTAACGTTGGACGACAGAAAGCTACCTTTTGACTGTCTGACAGGTCCCTGAAGGAGTGATACTGCTGCTTGTCGATCTTCCGAGGCCGATTTGGCGTAGTGGCTTTCCGCAATAAATCCAACTCCTTCATCGTCATCGTGATCCATGATGAGATAGCTGGTGATGGAAGAAGAAAACCTTACTTTTTTACCCAACTTAACAGATTTAGCGGAAGCTTCTTCGCAGCGTATTGAGGTTAAGGCATTAGTCAGAAGATGAAAAAGCATCAAATGTTAGAATTGCTGAAGAGAATGCTTAACTGTCAATTGCAATCTCTACCTTTCTGTACAATTGGAGCACTATCTTCTTCTCTGGTACGATAATCTTCCTTTTGTGTGTTAACCTAATCTATGATGTGGTGGTGGCCAAATTATTCTGCTAAATACAAAAGACCGTGATCTGATTATTTAGACGCCAAAGCGTGACTGAGTGACCGTTCAAAGTCGTTCGCGTCTCGACGCCTCTTCGCCGAAATTTCATTACTTATTTTTAGCCTGTGACGTCGACTACACGCCTCTTGTACATACATCGTCTATTGGGAAAAACGTAAAAATACTTGTACTTTCTTACGCTTCTACGCGGAACAGTGATTTAAAAATAAAGTCATATGACGATAACGTTTTTGGCGCCGTTCTGGTGCCACTTAATAATTTAAAAATCATTAGTTATCTGTATATATCGAGTGTTCCACCTACATACTGCTTATTAAAATTTATAGAGATTTATCAATATTTAACAAAAATATATTATTTTTAGTTGATACCGGAAATCGTTACAAATTTTAGTTAAAATAGAAGCCTCTATAGATGTTGACATCACCACATTTAGCTCTTGTAATTTTTGAGATAAAAGTATACGAAATCGTTTTGCAACTAAATAACGTTTTTAAAAGTGGGTCTAATAACTTTTGTCGAGAATATCTAAAAAACAAATGTTCTTTCCGCAATTATTTTATAATTAATTCAAAGAACTTAATTTTTAGGACAAATTTGAATTAGATTTTATCTATTTTTTCGATTGATTTATTAATTTCTCGAGACTTAAACCTAGACATTTAATAGGTTTTTATCAAAATGGACAATATTTTAAGCAGATTACATCGCTAAGCACGGTGTTACCACCACAGATTGGGCAATATTTACATAATAAACCAGGATATATTTAATTGATTATACATGAAAAGTACGACGAAATCGTTAGCATAATTTAAAATATTTAAATTGGGTATTCACAACAACTAAAAATAATCAAAGGCAAAGCAAGTGACGAATAATTTAATGATTAATTCAAAGAACTTACGTCCATATTTTTTTACATAGCTGAATTAGATGGTTCAACGGAAAATTTCGATTCAATAATCAGGATTTCTCGAAAACCTAATCTCAGCTCTATGAAAGCCGGTGAAAATGAAAGAAAGAATTAGAAGAATGCGAAGACCAGCAATAGATAGATTGTCTCTTCAAGAAAACGGAGAATAAAATAGACATTGTTACCATATAAATTGGGCAATTTTTCGAGACAATAAACATCATGTTTATCCATGGCAATAATGAACAATATGGCTTGCAGAATTTAATTTAAATTAAATTGTCTACATTTTTGAAAATAATCAAAGGCAAACCTGTTCGATTTAAATATATAACAAAACTTAACAATTTTTTAAACCAAGAAACAATAACTTACAACAAGGATTCATCGTTTTTTAAATTCAGCTGTCGCGAAAACCTACGCTAAATGAAACAATTTATGCAATTTTGAATTTTTAAAATTTCGAAAATATGTAAAATAGATGTAAATGTGACTTAAACATAAACATAATAAATATACAATAAAATGGTTATCATTATTCAATAAACATATCTAACATGGATGTATAAGAACTTTATGAACATACTACGGATGATATGTACTCGTCTAAATTTAATAATAATTATGAATGTCTCTCCTATAGTTCAAAAAAATTAGAAATTATAACCTCTATTGTAGATGTTTTCGAACAGGATATTGATCATCCAAAGGTCAATCATCAAAATCGTTCATTACCAAAATTAAATAAATTCTACTATAAAAGAACCGTGCAGTAGGTACATAATTTTGTAGTTAACCTTTACAATTTGATCTCTTAATTAAAATCAATATCAATTTTGCAAAAAAAGAGTATCACTAATTTATCATTTAACTGAAATAAACAAAGTTACAGGATGACATACTTTTGATATACATATGTATAAATAAAACTATTATTTTTCTGTATGATTTGTATTAAGGTAATTGTTGTTTGTGGTGTGTATTGCATAAAGTTTATCTTAATTAAAGTTATTTATGAAATTCCTTGCAATTTGTTTTATTGAAAACTAATTTTAAAAACATTCATATGTCCGAAGTAAAATTGGATAGATTCCAATATGAAGCAATAAGAAAAATTTATGCTGCTCCATGTTAGCAATGACCATACATAACCAACCTTGAAGTAATATAGATTCAGTCGTAATTAGTAAAGAGGCTAGTTTCACATTCGATGCTGCTCCAATTTGTTCTTAAGTATTGCAAAATAATATTAAAAGTCAGTAAAAAAGAAAGCAGAAAATCAGTTTTAACTCAGTCACCTCACTTTTCTGGAAATTTTAAAAATTGCTCCAGATTGTTCTAACATTGGAAAATCGAAATTTTGGATGTTCTCCTAATGATTGTTCTAGACATTGTTCTAAAGATGTAACCTTCTGCCATGGAAAGATCATGAATTAATTGAGCAAAACGAAATATCGCTATCCTAGGATTTTTTTGTACTGTACCAAAATTTCATCTTTCTACTTTGGAAAATAATTTACAAAAGTGGGCTTTCATTACTCCACCGTATCTGCCACATTTCGTCTTAATATTCAACAACAACAAAAATTGAAACTTCAACACTTCTTCAAATATCAACAGATGTTTGGTAATAAAACCGATGGTTTTATAATATTGGAGCATCATGTAAACTCTTTAATATACTAACATCACGTGAGTTTTCTCGAATTTTAAAACGTCGCAATTTTAAGTTCGTATTCGAAGCTATTTAACGATCATACTTCGTGCAATTGTGTTAAAATTTTCTTGGAATGAATCGGGTACACACCCACTTAATTTTTTTAGGCGTCTATATAAATCACGTGAGACATAAAAACTAAATTACTAAAAATAAAATGCTCTTATGAGAACTTATTGTTAAACTGTCTAATGAAGAGCAGTTAAGTCGTCGTTAGCAAATTAAAGACGTTTAAAAACGACAGATAATAATTCTTATCGTTATTGCAATTTGAATTTGCGACTTGCAATTGAATTAATTGCTAATAAAAGATGCACTTTAACTTCGTGCTATGCATTAACAACTAAATTGTCAAACTCACTAAACATTTTTCAAGTTGTGATCAATGAGCGTGTTTACAGTAACTGAAAATATCTTAAGTTGTATTTCATGAATTTGTATGATATACTATTGCCATTAGATACATTTTTTAACTTCATTCCACATACACACTTTAGATAAGCTTTGTTTTTAACATGTTTATACTTTAAAAAATTCCCAGCTATTTATTTCGATATGCAAATATTTTAATCATTTCTTGCATTTCATAAACTATATGTGGCGTAAAAAAATAACTCTAAGTACAGGAAATTGCAAAAGAACTTATTTTGCATTAAAGAATTACACAAAATTTCCATTAAACAATTTTTCAAATTCATGGGATTTTAAAATGGTACTCCAGTCAAAAGTTCCTAGGTCTTGACAGTTGAGCAAGATCTATTTCCGATTCAGGTAAAGTACCTTTGTCCTTCACAATACGCTAAAATATTACTAAGAAAACTTGTTCAGAATGACAAACTGTGGCCCTATACAAAGTTTCAGCAAGATGAACCTACTTTGATTAAATCGTTATTCTTTAGATTCAATAAGTGCTTTTATAAAAAATTTATTCGTAGAACATTGAACGACAGAAAAAGGTGCCAGTAGTGTTGAATAAATGATTGATTGTAGAGCAATACTGTTATTACATTTTGTACACTTAATTTGCGAATAAATATAATTTTATTTTGTTGATTCTAAAATATAACGATTTAATCAAAGTAGGTAGATATTCCTGAAATTTTGTATAGAGCCATAGTTTGTCATTCTGAACAAGTTTTCTTAGTAATATTTTAGCATGCTGTGAACGAGAAATGTACTTTACCTGAAACGGAAATAGATCTTGCTCAACTGTCAAGGCCTACGTGGTTTTACAAACTCGAAAGTATGTTAAAAATAAATTTTAAACCAAGCAAGGCTTACTTACAAAAGATCAAATTGAGATTCAAAGATTTTTAGATCCGCACACCTCTTGTAACATAAATCCATAAATTCGTGTCCATAAAGCGCTCGCCTCCGGCTCGCGCTTTAAAATGGTCACTCATTCGCGAAATATGATTTCACGCACTTGGTTCGTAAATAACTATTTTGTACTCGCTTATCAAAACCTGTCATTTCACGATTCGATTTGCGTGCGTAAAAAGTCACTTTAAGCACGAGTGCGTAAAAGTAAAGTTGGTACTTACTGGAACTTGATTAATTTAGTGACATTTTAAAATCATAAATCCCTAACCTTAATAATATGGTCATAAACGATAACGTATATTAAAAATATGTATTATTATTATAGTTCTCGTACAAAAAATATTGTACAAACTTCGTGCATGAAACATTTCGCGAATTCGTGCCCATATTACTAAAAAGAGGTCACTGGTCACTCATTCGCGAAATATGATTTCACGCACTTGGTTCGTAAATAACTATTTTGTACTCGCTTATCAAAACCTGTCATTTCACGATTCGATTTGCGTACGTAAAAAGTCACTTTAAACACGAGTGCGTAAAAGTAAAGTTGGTACTTCTTGGAACTTGATTAATTTAGTGACATTTTAAAATCATAAATCCCTAACCTTAATAATATGGTCATAAACGATAACGTATTTGACAATATGTATTATTATTATAGTTCTCGTATATTGTCAAACTTCGTGAAATTTCGCGAATGATTTCAAGCTGGTCACTCATTTTCGAAATATGATTTCACGCACTTGGTTCGTAAATAACTATTATATCGATTTCCTCAAACACTGCAATGCGCATGCGCGATTTCATTCGTTCATCAATTTTTGGCCCAAGTCTCATGTGTTTACGTCGTTGTATGGAAATATAATGGGTTTTTTCCTTCAATGAAACCGTTCGTTCGAACGGTTAGTGATCGATTTCCGCACAATTTTATACCTATGATTTTATTTGTTAATATGCACATAAAACATACTGGCATAAAATTGTTCGTTAATCGATCATAAACCGTCAATAATAAATAAAGACATTTTTGTAAATAAAAATATACATCTTAATTAAAATACAGCATAGTAATGTTGGTTGCCTACTCGTTTGCGCCTAATTTTCCTCCTCCCCCTATTGTGGGAACCAGCCCCTCGCCCGGCACCTTTTTGGATCAGCTGATTCAATTGCGTTGTACATCTTTTTTTAGTAATTTGTGATCACTACAATGCAATCAAATACAAGTAAAAGGCAAGAATCGCAAGAATACTCTTCGAGAACTTATAAATGCAAACAAATCGGGTGTTTGAGATTTTTAGATTTACCGGATTTATCCAGATTTCAGATTTACCTCTTTCTCCTCCCGCTTCACTTCCCCAACGACAATTTATGCAAGACGAACATAACAGGACTTACAATGCCATCTACCCATTAATTTCTCGTTAGAAGTAGTGTTTTAGTTCGTGTTACGAAAATAGAGGGATGGAAACGCAACCTTAAAATGCCGGCAAAATTTAAAAATATCTATAACCTAGCTACATTCGTCATACGAACTTGTTTTATTATTTATTAGTAAATTATCAAACGTTGAAAATTTGCTATCATGCACCTACAAACGATTCTGTTTAGAAAGAATGGATTTAAATTCAATGGCAATGTGTAACTATGAGAACTTAAAATTATATAGATACATTTCTCACAGGAACTTGTTATGTTATTTGTTAATAAACTATTGGAAACGTTGATAAATCGCTATGAAAAACCTATAAACGATTTTGCTCGATAAGAATTAAATTTGATGACAATATGTAGCCCCAAACAGTTAAAACTATATGTATTCACTATAGGAACTTGTTTTATTGTTTAGAAATAAACTATTGACTTGTTGCTTAGAGGGAAATTAAATTCAATAGTAAATGTGATCGTAAGAAGTAAAAATCACATATATTCCTCATAGGAAGTTTTCCTGGTGTCTTTTTAGTTTACAAGTTAATTATCCTATTAAATGATCAAGAGTTGGAAATTTCCTATTAAAAACTTACAAACGATTTTGTTTAAACACAATTAAATTCAAGGCCAAAATACAGACGTGAAGTGTTAACATCATATACTATTTCCATAAAATTTTGCGTTTGTTAATAAACTATTGACTACCAAACGTTGGAAATTCTCCATCAGACACCTAGGAACCATTAGAAAAAGATTTATTATAATGAGCTATAGTGAGGGGCTAACTTTATGAAACTCTGTCCTTCCTGCTCTCTGAAAATCATTCAAAGTGCATGCTTACGAAGCATCTTCTACTATTTTTTTAAATTAATTTTCACTCTTCAGTACCATTAGAAAATACAAACGAATATTATAGAAAAAGAAATCCATATATATTTTAATAATTTTATTTTCACAAATTGTATCAAAACACAAAGTACAAAGTTACGTTATTATTACTGAATTTCAATAATCATCAAATACAATATTTAATCCAATCTCTTATACAATACCGATTGTTTCTTCTTTTCCATAGTAAGTTAATGGGTTTAACAGAAAAACATTATTAATGGGAACTTCCTTGCCTGAAACTGCCTTAATAGCTTCTTGCACTACGATGCCCCCAACAATCGAACAGATAGGCACAATCTCTCCAAAAACTAACCCAAATATTTCATCATTGAGCATAATGGAATCAACCTCGTAATCTTTAGATATGTCAGCCCAAACAGACTTTAAGCTAACCAAATCTTCTTGCCGTTTTGTATAAGACGGATCTCGTTTATGTCTATTTCTAAATTCCAACAGCACTAAAATTAAACAGTAGTTCATAAAATTTTATTAGAGATGAAAATTATGGTTTACAAACCTAGCATTAAATAATAATAAATATTTCTGCATTTCTTCATTTTACCTGTTTTGGAACGTTTCACAACAGTACTTAAATCAGGGTATTTAATTCTCGCCTGTACTTTCACTGTCACCATTTCTGTTTTCGGATTCTTTTCATCATGACGACGTTTTTTAGGTAACTTTACACGATCTCTAAAATATTATGTTACATAAAGATGCATATAAAATAAAAGTAACATACTCGTAATATTCATGGTCTTGAAAATCTGAAACTGTGTAGCCAAACATGCCAAACACATCACCAGAAATAAATTTCACATTTGATTTTCTACACCAAGCACTAATTTTAATTATTTCATCTGTACCTAATTTAGTACTTATAACAATTGTAAACTGTTTAAAAAAATCTTCATCTTTACTATCTACAGAATCAGAATCAGCTGTGAGTTTAACTAGAGGATTTAAAGCTTGCGCTTTCGCTAATACTGATTTAGCAATCTAGAATGAAAGCTTTGATCATATAAAAACTATATACAAACAATTGATAACTTACATTTTTTCCAAGTAAATCAGGTGTTAGTAAAAAATTTACTAACTGTTCCTCTTTGGTAACTATTCCATTATCTAATATTGTCAGTGAGTTTATACCTGATAACAATATATCTTTAGCTATTTCAGAGCCAAGACCTCGAATTCCTATTAAGAGAACGTTAGCAGCTCTTAATCTACAAACATAAAACACTTGTAAACCATTTACGAGAATTAGTTAAATTCTTACTTTTCTTGAGATTCGATACCCCACAAACGGATTTGTCTGTCATATAATTCAGTTTCAATAGCAGATAATTCTTTTTCGCCCATGATATTCAAAGTGTTTGCAAATTACGTATTATATTTGGAAATGTAACCGGTATAAAATGACCAAATGAACGCCAACCTCAAAAAACATACAAACAATAGTGAGATCAGCTTAATAACAGCAAAAGGTGCTGCCATCTGTAGTTGGTTCCTTGTAATTTTTATGTTGAAAATGGTTAGGTTAGTAATGAACTCTGTAAAACTAATTTATTTTCTATACAATTTAGCTCCATAAAGTTAGCCCCTCACTATAAGCAATTATAATAAATCTTACTTTTATTCGTTTGTAGGTGTTTGATAGCGAATTTCCAGTTTGATAGACAATAGTTCATTAGCAAACAATAAAACAAATTCTTCAGAAAAGCCTATGTGATGTTAGCCCCTCATGTCGTCATTTTGACATCAAATTCAATTCATTCAATTTTATTTTAGCACAATCGTTTGTAGGTGCCTGTGATGTTAGCCCAGTTGTGGTTATGTTATAGGTATATTTGGTGTGTGCTATTTGATATGTGCATGTCGTCATTTTGACATCAAATTCAATTTTATTTTAGATGTAATTTTGGTTGCCTGCCTAATATCCTACTAGAATCAAGATTTGGAAATTTGCTATCAGGCACCTACAAACGTTTGTAGGATGTCAAAATGATAGGGGCAAATTTTTCCAAAATTTGTTTTATTGTTTGCTGAACTAGACTTGATAGTTTATTAAATAAATAATAAAACAAATCTAAATCTTATTTTTATTCGTAGGATATTAGGGCAACCAAAATAACATGCGAAAATTCAATTTATGTAAAAAATTCAAATAAGCAGTTACATTTTATTTATTTTATTCAATAGAAAAGCGTCCTATTGGACATTTATATAGTAAAAATGAAAGAAATGGATATGGGGTCTTCACATGCAAGCTTTTTTACAATAGCGGACATCAAACAACCAAATAGGATTTATAGATTTCAAATAAAGATTACAAAATTTTAGAGTTTCAAAGTCAGTAAATAGCGTTAATAACGTTATATTAAATGACACTAATTTGATTGCATAATCAGTCTTTATTTTCTTTAAAGCACGAGTAACGAGTTTAAAACACTCAGTATTAGAATATTTCAATCGACGTTAATTAATACAAACAATTTTATATAACTTTAGAAGGGTCGTTACGGAGTGGCTTTAACGTTACGAATGTCATTGAATGTGCCATATTTTTGAGTAAAATAATGGCCTACACTCAACTTGAAATTATTCACCATTATACTGTGTGATCGAATTTTGTAAATCCAATTCGGACTTACTTTTTTCAGATGGAACACCCTGTATATTATTTTAACTCGTGGAATAAAATCGCACTTTTAACACTTGTATCGTAAATAACTATTTTTGTAACTTGCTGTCTTTAATACGTCAATATCAAATAAAACGGCAAGCAGCTGTCGGTAAAATGGCATCTAAGACGCCAATATTTGATCCATTCATACGCAAATCAGAGTACTGCAAATGCCAAAACTTTACTATTGCCGAGTTATGCACAATTTGTGTGTGATTGTGAGTGTACTAAAATATTGGTTTAATGTTTATTAGCGTGTATTTCATTAATAAAAATAACTTCGTTTTAATAATATATTGATTTAAAGTACAAAATCCAAGGTATACATCAAAAATAAAATCTACAGTTCAATGTATAGTGTTCTAATATGTATATTGACAAGAAATTAAATAATTCAAAGATTCGACAATCTTTTTGAATGTACAAATACCTACCTTTTTGTAATAGTGATTTTTTTCACTCATATTAAATAAACGTTATAACACATACAGAATCGAACACAGATATTAGTAGACACCTAAATAGTTAATCTAATATTATGGCATCATCTGTTTCAAAAACATCTGTAACAACATCAGGATCTATAAAAGTGATCTTAATATGATGATTATTTTCTATATTTATGCCATGGTCAGCTCTAAAATTGTATATTATTTGTCTAAGGTGGTCTATATTAAGACTATTCATATCAATTGACGTGAAACGTTTCTTCTGCAAAAGCTCGAATAGTTTTTTCGCACCATTGATGGATATCTGCCATGCATCAAAAACATAAGGTTCAAAATCATTATCGTCGTCATCATTCACCTCTGCTTTACTTGAAACTTCTTTCTCGTCTTCAGAATCGATTTCCATCGGACTATCATCTTTAGCTTGTTTAGATTCCTTTTCTATTTTCGAATGAAGTCTTTCCGTATCTTTATGGACTTTACTGAAGTTAATATGTATATCGTATTCTTTAGTTCGTGCTTCGTCATCTTTCGTGCAAGCCTTTTCATTATGATTATTAAAAAAACTAGGTACCGAATAGATAGCTTCTTTTTTATTTTGTTGCTCCTGTACTTTCTCATATTTACTAGCAAGAGTGTGTAATTGAAGCTGAATGGACACTGCTTTTGTATACGCATTTTTTTGTTCATCAGCAGTTGTTTTGCTAAGTGCTAACATTGTTAACATTCTTACAATGACGTCGTAAATGGCAGTTGTTTGTTCTTTAAAGTTATCGTTACAGACCTTCAATTTTGACTCAGGAGATATTATGAATTTATTAATATAATCAACTATATCTGTAATAGTTTCGATGTAATTATTGTCCGCTGCTAAGCGTCTACTGATATATATTAATATATCAAATACAGTATCCACAGTGGAAATATTAAAATATTTATGCGAAAAATAATCATCGGATACCACATTAACGCTTTGAGATTGGTCATTTGGTAAATCATCAGTCGATGTACCTTTCTCTGCTGATGTTTTCAATGGAAGTGTTACTGTAACTATTTTATCATCAACCATGGATGGCTGTATTCTAAGATCTGCGTAACGATCAAGAGGTTCGCCTATTATAATTGTTTCATCACTATACGCAATTTGACTTTCATCAATATAATCATCTTCAGTAAAGAAATACTCTTCGCCATTATATTGCGTAGCTTCTTCCTCCAAAACTATTTTAATGCAATTGGTCCTTTTGTACATGCATGTTTCGTCTATAAAATATTCTGAATAATCCAAGTAAACTCCAAAATGTCGGATAACAAATTCAGCACACTCCTCATAGTCTTGCATCAAAATAGTCTCTTCGTCAACAAATTCGTTATTGTCAGAAATATATATATTAACATTTCCGCTCTCCGACGATTTTGTACAAGCATAATCGTGAAATGACGTCACGTCCGTACATTCAGAATCTTTCAAAACAAAGTACAGTTTCTTGGAGTACTCACCCAAATTAATTGGCTTATTAGTAGCAGATCCTGCAACACTCTCTTGGTTTTCTTCATAGCGTATTTCATCAAATTTATTATCTGCGGTTATATTATTTAAATCATCGATGCTTACATAAAATTCAGTATCTGTTTTATTTTCAAAATCATCGGCTTCGCAACCCGAATCTTCGTAATATTTTAGTTGAATATTTTTAAAATTATCCTCGTTTTCTTCAAGGTCTTCTGATATTTTCTCAGACTCCATTTCGAGCTCGTTAATTCTTTGCAGTAAATTTTTCTTAGCCTTATCGACATCTATAGATACTTCTGATTTCGGAAATGTGTTTATCACCTCATAAAATTCGGTTTCATCTACAAGGTTTGTTTCAGCATTTTTACCCATACAACCGTAACCAGGCACTAATTCTCCGGGTATGGTCAATACTTTCATTGTAGGCAGAATTATCAGGAACTTCTGCCAAATTTTCTTGTGACTCGATAATGCACTTAGGGGTTTTCTGTTCAACTTTAGTGTGAATTCGCTAAGATCACCGTGTAAAGTATCAAAAAGCATATCGAAAAATGCGATAAATTCTGCTGTGCCAGTATCCTTTAATTTACCTTAAACAAAATATTTTCTAATTAGATTTTTTTATTAATGTAAAAGTTTTGTTTTAGGAAATGTTAGTATGCAGTGTAGATACAGATTACAAATCCGCAATTTCGTAGTTATTAATCATAAGTTTCTATTATAAAACCAAAAAAGTTTCTTGCAATAATCTGTGAAATTAATCATATAATTTACTTTATTCTTTACTCACATACCGGCAAATTTAAAGAAACAGACATTAAATCTAAGTAATTTCTCTGCAGCATTGACTAGCTACTAGTTACGCTTTTATAGGTAGATCATTCTTATCCCGCTTTTTTATGCCTATACAGGATGGTGCAACCAAGATAGGGTGGACTATTATATGTAATTAAACGATAAGAAATTTCGAAAAACCTTTTTGCAATTTGATTGAGAGCTACATGGGGAATTTTTTAAATATTTCCTCTATACAGAGTGATCGAAGCGGTCGGTGACGAACCAAACAGTTTTTTAAATGAGACACTCGGTATTAAAATATTACAATCGATTCTGCTAATTACTAAAAACAATTTGATATAACTGTAGTTGAGTCTCAAACTCATAGTTATGGAGACAAAAGCGAAGTTAAAAAAATTAAAAATTATGAGTCATCGCAAAACGGACATGACGTAGAAAGGCAGTAAATATTCGCCAAACTGTCACATAACTATACCGGTGGTCGGTGGTAAGCCGACAAACACTCTTTGTTTACTGCCAATCTACGTCACAGACAGCAGCCATATTGAACACTGCGTTTTCGCGCCGCTAATAATAATTTGGATTAATATATTTTTTATTTCTTAAACTGCTTGTTATTTCAGCAAAGTAATATATTTATGCAATATTATAGCGCAAAATTATTTTAAAAAAATTTATTCAAAAAAAATATGATCTTCCCCTATTGGCAGCATTTTATTTCCGGAGAAGTTCCAGATATGGGAATACACTGGAACCTCATCTATATCCGCGTTCACTTCTGTCCACCCTCACTTATCTCCGCATTATAGCACTCACTTATATCCGCTCGGCATCCACCATAGTGCACGTATTCACATGAGCCAATTAGCGCGTAGCACGGCGTTTACTCTCCGCTAACGGGATAAGAGTGGGGACCCCTCTAGAGAGGATATGAGTGAATGTTTACGTTTCGCAACCGCTGATATAGACGAAATTCCAGTGTATTATCATTTTTAGGAAATACGAACATTTTACAACTATTAAGGATTTGTACGTTAAAGGGCGTTTTGACGGCATTGATATACAAATAACTATTTTTTATTAAACAAGTAAGTAATTTATATATTTTATTGGTTTACGAATCTATAATTAAATCATAATATTACTGTAATGATTTTGTTTAAAATCATTTCTGACAAAAATTATAGGACCCAAAAAAGAAATTGGCAATATTTTTTGAAAAACACATGTTAAATTAGTTTGAATTAAATTTGTCCAATGTTGCAATACACTTCTCAAATAAAAAGCATATATGTATACGGGGTGTAACATTGGGAACGCCGTATCGCATCGCTGGTGTTTGAACGTGTTTGGAGGCATTATAGGAGATTATGTAATTGGACCATACTTCTTCAATGGGCACCTAAACCAAGACGAATTTTTAAGATTCTTAAAAAGGGACTTTTGGACCCCTTTGGATATTCCCTTGAATATTAGAAACCGGATGTGGCTTCAATTACACGGGGCTCCTGCCCATTTTAAACGGTCCGCTAAAAACTACCTTCACAGGAAATTTCCTAATAGGTGGATGATCGGTAGAGATGGTCCGTGCAATTGGCCACGAAGGTCTTCGGACTTAAAATGTATATGGACTTTTTCCTACTTTGCCCACTACAGCAGAGGATATGAAAACGAGAATCAGTTCAGCAACACCGGATATGCTGAGGAACGTTAGAACAGCATTTGAACGCAGGGTTATTTTCTATATTGAAGAAAATGGCAATTATGTTGAACGCTAGCACTTTTTCGTTTATTTTATGCGAAATCCTTTTTTCTTAAACCAAATACAAAAAAAAAATTACTGCTGTTTTGTTTAGTTCATTTTTATTACTTGGAATTTATGTTTTCATGTAAATTGTGACAATATAAAATCAACTTCTGCGAATAATAATATTTCTATCCATCGATGTAAAAATATACTGGGTTTTCACTTCAAAAAACAAATTTAATTCGCTTAAATTATCAAAAAAAAAAAAAACGCAAATAACTTAAAAACTAGTACAGATAGTCATAGGGATTCCTGATACTGGTTTTTAGACAATAAAATGTTTTATCTGCTAACATAAATACATGCAGGGTGTTCTATTTAAAATAATAAAGTTATGCACGAAAGAAGTTCACAAAGTTTGGCCTCGGTACTTGAACGATCTGTAGAATAGTCGATAACTTTGATGGCATTCAATCAGCCAAAAGATCTACTATTTACGCTTTTCGTTCCATTTCTCTGAATTAAGCCATTTTCGAGAAACTAAACTTTTCGTGCAACATTGTATTTTCAAAAAACTTGAAATATCTCATAAACTACAGAAATTAGACATAAGAAACCTTAAATAAAATTGATCTACATTTCAGTGTACAACTCAAAAATGCCATAAAATACAGGGTGTTCCATTCAAAAGAACATAAGTTTGGTCCATTGCTAAGTTTTGAAACACCCTGTATATTGCCTATTATTTTTAAATTGTAGATCTGATCCACCTACATATATTCCAGTACGTAACTTTTTCAAAATTATTACCATTTGACTACCAGAGACCACGACGTTCCCAATGTTACACCCTGTATAATACTCCTATAGAAGTATTATATACTATGAGATTCAAAATGATTGTCAATTCCGCTCCTATAGATAGTGACATGGTGTACGTATATACCACGGCACACATACGGCATATATTTACATCAGTGATTCTCAACCTTTCTTTGCTTCAGCACACTTTTAACGATTTCAAAATTTGGCGGCACACAAAGAAAAAATAAGTTTAAAATATATAGAGTGTAACAATAGTGCGATATTCTTCCATATCTCCATTTTTATGCAGAATACAGCAAATAGATCCAGTGCATTGGCCACCAATAAGGTCACCCGATCTGACCAAATGTTATTTTTTTCTTTAGGGATACATAAAAGAGCAAGTCTACCGAACAGCCCCAATAACACGAGAAAGACACTTTCTTTTAAAGAGCACACCTACATAACAACACATAGAAATGAGAAATAATTTGAAATATCTTTAAAACCATTAATTTTAACTACATACCTGCTTTATTCAAACTAAGAGATAATTAAATTTCGCTTTCAGCTAACCAATAAAAATATAGTGTTTCGATTTGCAAAAATAAAGATTTTCGCATTTCAGTTGTTTCAAACAGACACTGATTTCTAGAACACTCTGTATAACAGTCTACATCTGTTTATTGTCATCATAAGAGATGCTTCTAACGCTATGTTAGGTTTCATAATGTTACATTTTTCCGTTACCGAAATAATGGCATTTTTCTGAAGACAGGAAAATGTCCAAATTTTCAAACAAATGTCAATATCTTGTAAACTAATGAAAATAATTGAATATGATCCTGTATAAAGTTGCCTTAAAATTCCTCAGGCAATTAAAAAATGTGATCATATATAGGATGTTCCATTAAAAAATATCAAGATACTGATGGTTACGGGCAAACTAAACACCCTGTATGTCGTAGGATAATTTTACATTATAAATTTCGTAAAACTAAACAACTTTTGTATTTCAATATTTGGTGTATCTTGCATAAAAATGGAGATATGGAAGAATATCGCACTATTGTTACACCCTGTATATCTAAAATTTGGCGGCACGCTTTTAAAATTTCACGGCACACAAAAGTGCCGCGGCACAGTGGTTGAGAATCACTGATTTACACTATGCTACTATCTATAGGAGCGCATTCGACAATCATTTTGGATCTTCCTTTATATGATAAAAAGTAGCCGCGTTTCAACTTTCAATTATCTACATCCATTCCAACCATCTACATGTGCTTATGGTGCGCGTGACGTCACTCACTCGGTAAAATAATTTCCTACTGCTTTAATTTAGACGATTTCGGGCGACAAATATTCACTTGCGGTAAGGCACGGTCACCTATGGTCAGACATTCGGGCGAAGTATTCACTTTGTCTGGTAAGCTGTGGTCACTATTGAAATGTGACCAAGCTTAAAGAATGGTTACAGCGTGCGGTAACTAGTTTCATCTCTTTCTTTTTAGTGTTTCTGAGTATGGTGTATTGTCAAGTAGTATTTATTAAAAATTCTACTTACTTCACGTAAAATGTTATATCTGTTAAGCTAACAGAAAAACTTAGGGATATATATAATTGTGTATATAATAGGGTTATGTCAACTTGTGTATGCCGCCAGTGACAATCTGAAATCCAATGACCCAGTTCATCCGGGCGAAAAACAAATTCAACTTACCGCGCCTTACCCGGTTTCACCGATAAGCGGTACACAGACTCGGACGGTTGCGGTGGCGATCGCGGTCGCGGTGACGATGGCGATAGCGGCTGCGGTAATCGTATTGTTTAACCGCCATTTGATGAACACACTGACACGGTGGCATAGTTAGTTTGCAATTGTGTGAGATACAAGTGGAAGTAGAAAAATGGATCGGAATTTGTTGGAAGAAGCAATACTTCTCACTGCTTTGATAGTAGACGAAGAAGAAAACCAAAGGTAAGTACCATTGTTTATTTAATTTAGATTCTAATTTTTATTTTCATGCCACAGTAAGAAAAGAAAAATATGGACGCACCCAATTAACTTAAGTCGAAAAGGCGAAGGTGAATTTCACAAATTTTATCCACAATTAAGGAAGAACGGAGAACGTTTTTATGCTTACTTTCGAATGAGCATTGAATGCTTTGATGAAATATTAAAACTTATCGAAAATGATATTAAAAAACAATATACAAACTGCAGAGAACCAATTGAGCCTGAAGAACGGTTGACAGTTACACTTCGGTAAATATAATATTATCAATGAATTGTAGGTGGAACGCAAAGTTATGCAATAGTAATTTTATTAAACTAAACTAAAAACATAACATTCTTGGTTATTACTACATAGGTATATAATAAAAAACTACCTAATAAAAATACTGTTATAACCACTACGTTCGTTGGTGTCGTATTTGAACCATAATCGACTGAAGAACTTAATAAAGATGTGCTAGATCGCGAATTAATTAACGTTTCGTTAAGTTGCTGTAATTCCTCTTCCATTAAAAGCTTAGCTATTTTATATTTAATTGTTACTTGACGTTCACGATTCAATTTTCTTACAGTTGCTGCATATCCCAAAAATATCAAATCAAGTTCATCTTTAGTTTGTCTGCTTTTATTTGCCGAGTCTAAATATGAAATAACTTTATCAACCCCAGAGACCGGTGAATGTTTATTTTTCTTCTTTCTTTTATTTAAAACAATATTTCTGTTATCGTCTTGAGTATTCGGCAATTCTGTATTGAGCTCCTTATTTTGAGATGCGTGTGGATTTTCTGGCAGTTGAGCATTTTGCGGTTCTTCTATTTCCGTTTCCTCTTCGCTATAGGTAACTGAAGTATTGTTAGATGTGTTAAGAATTGATACGTTTGACGTAGTTTGTGCGAACTGTAAAAAGGACTTAAAAAACTGCATCTGTTGAGCCCACGGCCAAGTTCTGTAGCTCGATGAGCATTTTGCCGCTTGTCCAGTTTGAGTCCTTTGGGATCTTAAATATTTTGCATAAGAGTCTCGCACATTCTTCCACTTTTTCTTTACTTCGTCCCCTGAAAATTCAAAATTTTGGTTACTTAAAACAGATAGAATCAATATGCGTTAATATTTTCTGTTATAGGTTTTTAGCATCTGGAGATTCGTACAAAACTATTGGTCAGTTTTCGGATAGGATTTTCTACAGTTGGGGAAATTGTGAAAGAGGTATGTGATGCTATTTGTAGAAGATTACAACCTATTTATATGCCGGAACCAACTCTTGAAATATGGCAAGGCGTAGCTAATGGATTCATTGCCAAATGGCAATTTCCTAATTGCATTGGGAGTATTGATGGCAAACATGTAACCATAAAATGTCCAAAAAAAGCGGATCACAATTTTTTTGTTATTTGAAAAAATTTTCCATAGTTTTAATGGCCATTGTTGGTCCTGACTATGAATTTCTCTGTGTCGATATTGGAGGTTATGGTAAAAATAGTGATGGAGGGATCTTTGAAGCCTCCGAAGTAGGCCAGAAATTTGAACGTGGAGCCTTGCATTTACCATCTCCTAAATGTTTACCAGGGCAACATGAGGAGGTGCCTTTCGTACTAGTCGGCGATGAGGCGTTCTCACTGAGTCCTTACTTAATGCGACCATATCCATACAGGCTATCTCAAAATGATGTTAGAAAAGAAAAATTTAATACCCACTTGTGCAAGGCCAGGCGTGTAGTAGAAAACGCATTTGGCATTTTAGCACACAAATGGCGTATTTTTTCAGACCGATGGAAGTAAAGATAGAAACATGTAAAAGCATTATTATGTCTTGTTGTTTATTACATAACTTTTTACGTTCAAAAAATGACGGCACATTGGAGCATCTCATACCGCCTGAAGGAGGCCCAAGTCAGATTTCATATATAATTTACCAAGGACCAGAAGAAGAGCCACAGAATATTCATTCCAAATAAGAGAAAAGTTTGTAGAATATTTCAATAGTGATTACTGCCATTAATTCAATTCAAATGTAATAATTACAATTATTGAAACGTTGTAAAAATAAAGTAATTTTCGTACTTACCATTTATTTTCATAACGTCTCCTATTTCATCCCAAATTTTGTTTTTGGCGCGATTATTTTTATAGTCAGGATGACATAAGTCATATAATATATTATATTTTTTTACATATTCAATTAATTTTTCCGTTATATTTTCCATTTTTTATACCTTGCGATTGGCGATGAAATATAACCTACCACGTTTCACCGCCACCGCAGACTTACTGGCGGTAGAACGTAGTTCAACAGCAAAAAAGTGACAACTTGTCTAATCGTACAAGTGTGAGCAACTGTTACCGCCACCGCAACCGTCCGAGTCTGTGTACCGCTTAGATCTTACCGGGTATGATCGCCCGAAATCGTCTTTTAACAGTCACCCATCAGTCACCAGCTGACGCAGATGACAGCATATTAACAACAAACAGTAGGTAAAAGATTGCCTCATTCTAAAGTATACAATACGCAAGTAGAAAATTAGAAATATAGCTAAAAAGTTATTCAAGCTATACTCGTAGTATTGAATACCTGTTGTATTTCGCTAAAATATTTAAGTTAATAAGTTCCAATTTGATATTGTGTTACAAGATATACATCAATAACACTATGAAGTGCTTGTTATTTATATAAAGTTTTGTTATGTATGTACATGTATAAATTTTATATTTAATAATTAGAGGATTGCTTCATAAAACTTGCGATTATTACTAAGCTATAGTGTTTCCTTCACAAATTTTAAAACTCAATAAGTCCTCTAATTGTAATTTTCTAATTGAAACTTAGAAAAGGGATGAGGGTAGTATTTCATTTGTTAAGTTAAATGACAATAA
The DNA here is from genome assembly GCA_023690525.1 of Holotrichia oblita. Classification (NCBI taxonomy): domain Eukaryota; kingdom Metazoa; phylum Arthropoda; class Insecta; order Coleoptera; family Scarabaeidae; genus Holotrichia; species Holotrichia oblita. Next base: position 133,087,348 of record CM043017.1, on the reverse strand, counting down.
CTAACAAATAACTTAAATTATGCTATTATATACTTACAAATTCAAAATAAAAAACATGCTTACCTTCTGTTATGCAGTCCTGTATTGTTCGATAAAATGTCATACTAAATAATCTAATTGCACATATAATATTGTTTGAGTGTTTAAAAATATCATTTATAACATCTCTTTCAGTTGATATGACCATTATATTCTTACAATCGTTATATGTTGCTAAAAGCTCTTTCTCTTGCTGCTTGTACGTTATCGAGTACTTTAAAAACAACAAGAATACTTGCTCTATCATTGTTACTGGATCATAAAAGTGAACAATTTTTAAAAACTCAACTTTGTACAGATGGGCATCAACCTTACTACCTAGAGAGTGCATCTAAAATAAAAATAATACTTAAATTCTCAAATAATACAATGTCTTACGAAATACCTCGACTAAACATTCTATTATTTTTCGAAAGAAAACCAATGGCCTACAAACAGTAGCAATAACAAAATATTCACATCGTATTAAATCTCTTATGAAAGATTTAATGCAAGAAGCAACTGTGGATGGTAAAACAGATTTTTGACAAAATACTCTTCCAATTGGTTGGAACTTTCTTGTGTTTACTACTTGTATCGCAAAAAGTAATATAACAGGAGGTAAAAGCTGCAGTTGTTTTTGACACAACTTGGGATTGAGATATTTGCATGAAACTGTATCAAAAGATAGTACTACATGTCTCTTCCAAGGTACTTGGCGCCATCCACTTTTTCTTAAAGCTTTGAAAACATTTTGTTGCATTATTTCTGGTTCAATTTCATCTAGGTCCCCTATAAAGAGTAATATATTTAACTGCTGAGCATTACAATGTTGAAGTAGCATTACATTTACCTCCTATAGTGTTTAAATTACTATTCACCATAAATTCTTTTGTCTTCATTGTGTAATTTGCACAATTCAATAACAAACATACAAAGATATGTAACGTGTATTAGATCACTAAAAAGCCAGACATTCGTTATTTTAAAGCAAAGTTGCCACTGCGCAGACCGAGAATAAGAATATTTCCAATTGGTGGTATGGATTAACGCGGGAAATCCCCCGAAACGTGACGATCACATACCTATCATGTTTAAATGAACAAAATATAAAATAAATATAAAAAGTAATAGGAATTGTTGCATTTGTAATAAAGTAAAAAAAGATAATTATAAAGAATAGAAATAGGTAAGTAAATTTGGGGAACTATTGCTTAAATTTACTTTGTCCGTCGCGCCGATAAAATTCAGCATTGCAATGCCGGACTGACGGATGCATTCCAATTTTGATAATGTATTATAAACTATGACTTTTATGGACTCAATTCTACTGTACACTCTACAGAAATATGTAACTATTATGTAACTTTTAAAAGGTTGCCGAAAATTAGTTGATAGACCTTTTTAGTGTTCGAAGCAGGATTTTTTTTTGTTTTTAGAAAAATTATATGTACCTATATTAGAACAATTTATATTTTTCAAAAACTGTATAAATACGAGGTTTATTTTTTGTGTATTTAGAGTTACACAGGAAAAATTGGAAGTTAAGCAAAACAATTGTGATATAAAACTAGAACCGTCACTGAACAATTTTTCAATTTCGCGAGCATTTTAAGGCGATACTCTACACTATAATAAATAAAGTATCCACTTATTATACGAATATTCTAATAATTATACTTTGTTTCGCAACTAGGCCATATTTTTATTTATTGTATGTACACTCGGTTGATTTAAAATCGACTCACCCGGCAAGCGACGTAGACCCTAACGTCGCACACAGAAACTTTCAACATTTAACTTGATGTTTGTAGTAATAAAGCAATTTGCTTATGAGCAGGTAAAATAGCTACGTAATGTGAAATGAATGGGAAGATCGCTGCAGAAATATATTCTTTTTCAGATACTTTTAATACATGCGTTATTACGTAGTATACAGCGTTTGCCAACACCCATTACCATTAATGATATATAAACGCAAATAAAATAATGTGGGGTGAAATAATTCGTATATGCAAAGTTTAGGTGGCGTGCGCCTGCGCACGCATCATCGTTGCACGAACAGTGCCATATAAGACGTTGTGTAGTACAGATGTATGTTGTATTGTATTCTTTTTTAATGTTTAATATTCTTAGTGTTTCTTGTTTATTTAATAAATAAACAAAAGTTAAGTGAGGTGTATAAATTAATAAACCCGATCCTACAAATTTTGGGGGCTCAACCGGGATGGAATGAGAAATATAACAACGGGCATTGTCCGAACGATGTAACGACGAAAAGGCGGCTAAGACGGCAAAAAGACGGTCAAGAAAACGAAAAGACGGTAAAAGGACGAAAACGACGACGAAGACGGGCACAAAACAAAAGAGAAGACGATAAAGCAACAAAGTGAAATTACGACGACAGAAGAAGGTTAAGAAGACGTAAAAGCTGACAACACATAGAAACACGGACGGCGGACGCTACATCTAAGTAGGTACAGCCTACCAAGGTATTTCAAGATTGTGAAATAGTATTAGGAATTTCGAGAAACAATCGTAAGTAATTGACCTTTTTATTTAAAACCATCTACAACGACGCGACGTAACGGCGCATGAGTATTGATGTTATCACCTGGCGAGGCGTAAGTAAAATATATGCGCATGCGTGTGTAAACAACCAGATGTTCGAGTTCATTGAACTGTTGACTGTTTTTTTTTTAATTCTCTGAATAATAATTTGAATATAGACCTAAACCAACACATATTTTTATGTAAGTCAGTTCTAAACATGTTAATAGTACATATTGTTCCATTTTAATATTTGTATTAACTGTTAGTTAAATATTTCTATTGTATTTCTATTATATTATTAAGTAAGATAAGAAAAGACAGTGTAACGATGATGCTGAAAGATATCCCATCCATATTAGTCAATATAAAAGTCGCGAAGGCAGAAACGATAAAAGCGTTTCATAAATTAGTGTTTCAGTCAGAGGGTGATCGGGGTAATAGAAAAAGGCTTAGAGAATTTTCTGGTTTTACGTTCAAAAGCGGTTCGGATCAATACAATGCTAAACTAGTATATATCAAAAAAATCTTGCTTTGGGAGATTTAATTTCCATTTGTAACATTTTATGCATCGAATATACTGGGAACGAAGACGAAATTACACAACGAATTTGCGATAACTTGGCTAATCTCGATAAACTACGTACTATTTCGACAACGGATGACGAAGACGATGACGAAGATAAACAATTGAATGCGGATGAACTGAAAGATGATAAAGATGCAGAGACAAAGGAAGATGATAGGAGCTCGAGAAGGGACGTGAAGAAGAATACTGTTACTTTTCGAGACGTGGAAGATGCAGTCCGGAAGTTTGATGGTATTGATGGTAGCAGCAGTTACCCTGTTAAAAAATGGGTAGAGGATATAGAAGCAGTAGGCAAAATGGTAGATTGGGATGATTTATATCTATTCCTGTATGCCAAAAGGCAGCTAACAGGGCTGGCAAGACTATTTGTGGACGGGGAAAGAGGATTGAATAATTGGGGAGATCTAAAAAGAGCATTACTCGACGAATTTGGAGAACGACTTACCAACGCTCAACTTCACCGAATGTTAAGTAACAGAAAGATGGGTAAGTCCGAAACGCTGCAAGAATATTTTTTGGTGATGAAAGAATTAGCGAATAGAGGCAGTATTGAGGAGCCTGACGTTATTCAATACATCGTTGATGGTATTTATGACGACGCTAATAACAAAATGATTTTGTATAGCGCCAAAGATTTACAAGATTTGAAACAAAAATTGCGAACTTATCAGGACGTAAAAGACAAACGACACCCTCAACGTCCTTTGCTATCTTGTCGCGGAACAACAAAAGTGGCCGATAACAAGAATATTAGATGCTATAACTGCGGTGTAACTGGTCATAAATCAACAGACTGTCCTTCCAAATCAAAAGGCAGTAAATGTTTTAAATGTAATGGATTTGGGCATAGATCATTCGACTGCGACAAAAGAGAAAGTGCTACAAGATCCAATGAAAAACCATCAAGAAACGTCAACCTGATTGAACCTTTATCATACACAAAAAATATGCTTATTGAGGATAAAGAGATTATAGCATTAATAGATACAGGAAGCGCAATAAATATTATTAAGGAAAGCGTGTGTAAGGATATTGGAAAGACTATTGACCATCTAAGCATGGCATTACGTGGATTTGGAAATAGTGAAGTTACTACATTAGGTTCAATGATGTGCAGACTAAAAATAGATGATGACGAATTTATTACCAAAATTCATGTAGTTCCAGATGATGTGATGAGAATGGAAATGATATTAGGCAAAGAACTATTATCCGGTGTTCATATGATTATAGATGGAGATACTGTCGTTATGTCCAAGCGAGAAGCTCCGGCTGGGTTGGACATAATGGCTATAGATATAAATTTGGAAACACCTTTAGACATTGGCACCACATCCACTAGAGAGCAGCGACAAAAAATACAAGACATGATATCATCATATCGTCCCGAGAAGACGCGCACAACAGACGTAAGGATGAAAATAACAACGATAGATGAAGAGCCAATTTACCACACTCCACGAAGATTACCATTTGTAGAAAGGGACATAGTTGATCAACAAGTTAGTGATTGGCTACAGGAAGGAATAATAGAACCGTGTGCTTCTGACTATTCAAGCCAGGTTGTAGTTGTTAAGAAAAAGATGGCGGATCACGGATTTGTATAGATTACAGAAAGATCAATAGGAAAATTGTAAAAGACAGATATCCTCTCCCGCTGATAGAAGACCAGCTAGACAGATTACAGAATGCTAAAGTGTTCAGTACATTGGATTTGCGAAACGGTTTCTTTCATGTTGATGTAGAAGAAGCTAGCCAAAAGTATACTGCGTTCGTCACACATTCAGGTCAATACCAATTTACTAAGGTACCGTTTGGTTTATGTAATTCACCCGCAGTATTTCAGCGGTTTATCAATCAAATATTTAGAAACCTGACGAGGGATGGAATAGTGTTACCATATATGGATGACCTCATTATACCAGCTACCGATGAAAGAGAAGCTTTGCAAAGATTGACGACTGTTCTTGAAGTTTCCAGCGAGTATGGATTGCACATTAATTGGAAGAAATGTCACTTGTTGAAGAGGGAAGTAGAATTCTTGGGGCACATCATCAGAAACGGGCAAATCTATCCATCAGAAGACAAAACGAAGGCAGTACTACGTTTTCCGATGCCGACTACGCAAAAACAGCTTCAAAGTTTCCTAGGTTTAAGTGGCTACTTTCGGAAATTTATTCCTAAATACTCCACAATCGCAAGACCCCTTAGTGAATTACTGAAAGGAAATAAGCCATTTACCATTGCTGAGGAACAGAGAGCTGCATTTGAAGAGCTTAAAAGAATTCTTGCAGATAAACCCGTTCTGAATATTTACCAACAAGGAAGACCTACTGAGCTACATTGCGACGCCAGTCAAGAAGGGTATGGAGCCGTATTGCTACAACAATCTGACGAAGACAATAAGTTTCATCCGACATATTACATGAGTAAAAAAGACTTCCGACGCTGAGCGTAAGTACATAAGCTACGAGCTGGAAGTGCTTGCAATCGTTGAGGCACTAAAAAATTCAGAGTATATTTGCTGGGTGTAAAATTCAAAATAATTACGGACTGTGCGGCCTTTAGTCAAACGATGCGGAAAAAGGAACTAAATGCACGTGTAGCAAGATGGGCTTTGTACTTGGAAGATTACGACTATGAGATTGTCCATAGAGTAGGTTCATCAATGCGTCACGTCGACGCTCTTAGCCGCTACCCCGTTTATCAAATTCACGTAGAAGATACTGTGACAGCTCAAATACGAAAAGCTCAAGAACGTGATGAACGAATTCAGGCTATCAAAAGGATATTGAAGACGACGCACGAATATGATAACCACTTCCTGAAAAATGACATTCTATATAAGGTGGAAAATGGAAAAGACCTACTCATTATTCCAAGCGATATGCAGATGGATATTGTGAAAATGGTACACGAAAGAAATCACTTTGGCAAAAAAGAAGACCGAAGATGTGATTAGTCAAGACTATTATATTTCAAATTTGGGTACGAAAGTGGCACGATGTATTTCTAACTGCATAAAGTGCATTTTGACGAGCAGAAAAATGGGAAAGCAAGAAGGGTTACTTAATCCTATACCGAAAGAGGGGATACCACTACATACATATCATATCGACCATCTGGGACCGTTGGAGTCGACAAATAAAAATTATAGACATATCTTAGCGATAATAGATAGTTTTACAAAGTTTGTATGGCTATACCCCGTAAAGTCAACTACGAGTAAGGAAGTCATTGCCAAATTGAAAGTACAACAAAAGCATTTTGGAAACCCTGGCGTGATCATATCTGACAGGGGCACAGCTTTTACTTCGGATGAATTTGAACAATATTGTAAAGAGGAAAATGTGACTCATCATTGTATCACAACTGGTTTGCCTAGGGCCAATGGCCAGATAGAACGAACGAATTCAGTAATAATATCTATATTAACGAAGTTGTCATTGGAAGACCCAACAAAATGGTATCGCCACGTCGACCAAGTTCAGCGCATTATAAATTCTACATGCCAAAGGAGTACTGGTTTTACACCGTTCGAATTATTAATTGGTGTCAAGATGAGAGGAAAAGAAGATCTGTACATAAAACAGATGATTGACGAAGAAATCGAAACGACTTTTGTTGAAGACCGAGGTAAACTGCGAGAGGAGGCAAAGAAACAAATCCTAGCCTGTCAAGAGGAAAACCGCAAGACGTATAACCTGCGAAGGCGATCTGCGAGAAAATATAATGTACATGATGTAGTAGCAATAAAGAGAACACAACTAGGACCAGGTTTAAAGTTGAAACCCAAATATCTAGGACCTTATGAAATCACGCGAGTTAAACCGAAAGACACCTATGACGTCGTGAAGATAGGCAAATGCGATGGCCCAATAAGCACTACAACATGCGCCGAATTTATAAAACCGTGGGCCATGGGGGGTGATAATAGCGAATAATTCGAGGGCGAATTTGCCGTAGGATGGCCGAATTGTGGGGTGAAATAATTCGTATATGCAAAGTTTAGGTGGCGTGCGCCTGCGCACGCATCATCGTTGCACGAACAGTGCCATATAAGACGTTGTGTAGTACAGATGTATGTTGTATTGTATTCTTTTTTAATGTTTAATATTCTTAGTGTTTCTTGTTTATTTAATAAATAAACAAAAGTTAAGTGAGGTGTATAAATTAATAAACCCGATCCTACAATAATAATACAAATCAATTTTAGAACCATAAGAAAAATTATTTATCGAAGCAGATAGACAGGAATCTATGTTCATCTTAAGTTTGTTTCGTTAAAAACACTGATGTTATTCGAGAATTTATAACAAAACACACAGTAAGCAAATAATAATTTATGTCAAATAATAGAGAAGGTAAACGAAAAAGCAGTCAAACTGAAAACAAATTAATACACAGAAAAAACTTTTGAATTATTGGTTGGTTCTGAAGGACATTTTCTGTACCATCATGCGAACATTCATTCTCTAAAGTATATGTAATAGGGTGAATCGAAAATCGCGTTTTTTTTTCTGCAGTACAATTCTAATAGCACGGAAAACTTGCGCATCGGCGTCATTATAAATAAAAAAATATTTAAAAATTTTTTTTCAAAATTTGAAATCGGGCAGAAGGCCTAAAGTTACCAAAAAAAAGTCAAAATCCCTGTAAATTAAAAAAAAATGCAAAAATTACAAAAAAGATACATTTTTTGTTGTAATAGTGTAAAAAGTGTTTTTAAGAGTGTCCTTAATGCATACAAAAAGTAATTAGACCCATTCTTGATTTACTGAATTCGCGCAAAAGACCTAAAGTTGCGAGCAGGGTTGCCGCCCTGAAAATATTATGGTGGCTATGGTAATGGATGAGAGACCACACATTAGAGAACTTGGCTAATAGTTGGTAAATAGTTACTGTAAATATTGTAAATAAAATTCACCCTGGTTGGTTGGTTGGTTGCGTAGGGTGGATGTGGAAATCACTTGTTAGAGTCTTATTACAAACCTAATGTGTTAAATAAACACTCATCAGATATGGAAAACGACGTTTTTACGGGACTATAACTTAACTTATACTACAATTTAGACCTTTTGCGCGAATTCAGTAAAACAAGTATGGGTCTAATTATTTTTTGTATGCGTTAAGAACACTACAAAACACTTTTTTCACTATTACTTACAACAAAAAATATATTTTTTGTAATTTTTGCATTTTTTTTAATTTACCGGTATTTTGACTTTTTTGGTAACTTTAGGCTTTCTGCGCGATTTCAAATTTTGAAAAAAAAATTTTTTTAATATTTTTTCATTTATAATGACACCTATGCGCAAGTTTTCCGCGTTATTAGAATTGTATTGCAGAAAAAAACGCGTTTTTCGATCCACTCTAATATGAAATAGACTTTTATATCTTGCCCCCATACATATTCTTATTCATGTAATTTCTTAATTACATAAATACTTAGAATTATAGTGAAATTGTATGCGATAGCGATTTAACTATACATATGTTAAGCTCGCATTAAGAAATTATTGGTTTAGGAATTTATAAATGATCCCTTGCATATGAAACTGGATTTAATAGAAAAATATATTGTATATACATAGATAGTAATTTATATACGTAGTAATTTACATACAGTTGACCATACTATTACTGCTTTGCATTCGGGGGCCGCAATAAAGCATACTTTTAACGGGTTTTATGGCAGTTTGAGTCGATTCTAAATCAACCGAGTGTACTTATTTTAACGGTTATATTTAGATAAGTCCCCCAAGATATATTTTTTTAGTGCTTTAATCAACTATATTGTTAAAAAAAACTTTTGTAAATTGTATGTTTTAAAGACTCTATCAAATTGACTTACCATTCGCTGTTCGAAGCGAAGTGATTAACAGCGCGACATTATAAAAGGCGATATTATGCTGTCACAAAGCGATTTGAACACAATTTACACACACAAAACTACAGCGCGAGAATTGCATGATAGCCAGACAAGTAATAATAGTGGGGCAACTAATTAGTTGCAATGACCCACCACACATGAAAAAAACATTATCAAACCAATTAACTTCACCTAAACTAAAAAATATGGTTAACTTTTCGAACCCATTTTAACCAATGTTGCCAGACATTCATAAATCTGTATCAAAATTACCTCTAGCTAAAACAATCTATTTGTTATACAAATTCTATTCTAATGTTCTATTTGATTTTGTAGTTTATGTCTTCAACAACTTTGTTATTACTGGAACTACAAAGTCGGTTAAATTGGCATATCTCAGAGATTTTATGTAGTGATTATGTGGTGCAAACGGAAAAACAATTGACCATCGCCTTTTCTAGATATTCACTGAAACTGTCTGTTTTAATGGAATATTCTCTACTAGGGTTTACCGTTTAATTGGGAATTTAATTCAAAACCAAAACTAGGCAATACATGAGTGAGAAAATAAAGAAATTATTATGATATTTAATGTTAAAAAAAGCAGCCTAGCCATGATAAAACAATTTTCTGTTGCGTTGTTTATTGTCATTTCAAATATAAAGATACTGAAAAATGTGATGTGTTAATGTATATTATGTATAATAAATATGTAGCAGAAAATGGCAAGCGGGCTCATGAATATTATAACGAGTATCCTGCATAGAACACTCCGAATTGAAGTCTTGTAAAAAATTTAGCGTAAATGAAGACTAACATCTGGAAACACGCGAATGTGTCCTCATGCTCCACAAGCGAGGGAAAAATCCTTCATTGCCATCGAGTTTTCGGCCGATAATTCTCTCGAACCTATCCAAAATCGCTGAATCGGTTATTCTCTCTAGATTACGAGATTTTATCAACGAGAGTAATCTCCTACCCAACGAACAGTTTGGGTTTCGGGAGGGCTTGTCGGCCGACTTCCAATTTCTCCGACTCACGGAGGAGATTCGAAACGCTTTGAAGCAGTTTTTTTCGATTTCGCTCATGCGTTCGACTCGGTGTGGTACGACGGCCTTTTGTATAAAATGGGTAATTTTGGCATTAATTCCAATATGATTGTCCTCATACGGTTTTATCTGTCCGGCAGAACTTTTTCTATAAAAATGGGAGGTGAGTTATTGTCTGATCGAAGGCATATCTATGGCGGTGTTCCTCAGGCCTTGCTGCTGGGTCCTGAGCTCTTTATATTATATACAAACGACATCCCGAGATCCATCGCCACGAAAGTTGCTATTTACGCCGATGATACGGCAATTTACACAACGTCGAAGAACGATGCCTTGGTTTGCCGTCGACTTCAAAGATGCGTGGACAAGATCTGTGGGTGGGCGTCCAAGTGGCACCTATCAATAAACGCGGATAAATGCGTCACAATTCGATTCTCCAGGAAACGCAATCCTCCACCTGCGAATATTACCATCGGAGGCCAGAGAGTGTCGTGGGAAACCCACGTCTCGTACCTCGGCATTACTCTGAACACGAGGGCTTACATTTAGGCACCACTTTTCTGCCATTGCTGCCAAATTTCTGCGTGATCGTGGGGCTCCGGCTCCACTCCTGTGCTGGAGAAACTCTCTTAGCTTGAGGATCAAGCTTCTCATTTTTAAGACGTTTCTCCAACCTATTCTAACCTACGGTGCCCTGACCTGGTCCAGCGCCAGCATTTCTCAAGTCAAAAGAGTCAATGTACTTCAGAACCGGGTGCTGCGAATCATAATCTTAGCACCCTCGTTCGTGACTAACTCTCGGCTACACAGAGACTTGAAAATAACGCCTCTAAGCAAGTATGCGCTGGTGCTGGCCAGTAAAACCCTTCAAAGGGCTGCGAGGTCGGAGAGTCCGCTGATCCAGCACTTGGAGGAGTTGGACCCTGATAGGCCTCCGTCTCGTGTCCAAACCCAAAGGATCCTGGAGATGGAAAATTAATATCCGGCCGCGATTTGGTCGCTCACTCACAGTGTCTCATTGAATTTGATTCCAAAAACATTCGCGGCAAGAACGGCCGCTCATACGCGTTTGGAAGGTTAACGGACATAATGTCCAGTCTTAGTTAAAACAGAGGATGTTTTCAAGAAAAAAAAAGAGGAACAAAGCTATTATAATAACTTCTTTATTTTTGATATCTTCTTATAGTGATATATTACAACTTTTTTGTTGAGAATTATATCCTCAATTAAACTGTAATTAAATATACAGGGTGAGTTTTTTTTTGAATGTTTAGCATTGGGATTTCAGAAACTACTGGAGATAGAAAACGCTTAAATGGGGAAAGATGCGCAGCCATGAAAGTTATCGGAGAAACAAAAGCAGTTTTAAATCAAACTCGTAAAACTGCGCATCTTTCCCCATTTAAGCGCTTTTTTCTATCTCCAGCAGTTTCTGAGATCCCAATGCTAAACATTCAAAAGAATTCACCCTCTATAGAGAATGTTCCATTAAAAACAATAGTTTCAGTGAATATCTTGAAAAAATGCGATGCTCAATTGTTTTTCTATTTCCACCACTGCCGTCGTCACACAAAATCCTTGAAATACGTCCATGTAACCGATTTTGTAGCCCTAATAATAATAAAGTAAGCAATGGTGAGGTGATGGTGAGCATTTAATTTAGAACAACTCTATCTATTGCTACATATACGGTATGCGCCAGAATAAACAGTACCGAAATCTAAAGATGCTATGGAGTTGCTTATGTAATATGCATTTGTTATTATCGACTTAATTGTCATTAATTAACGTATGAATGTTACGCTGGAGTTGAATTTGAATCGAAAATGGTTTTAGCAACAGCAGAAAAAGTGTTTCTGGTAGAATATTATTTTCGCTCATACGGAAATGGTCGCAATGATAGTCCAAGCTTACAATAGATGGTCGTAAGATATCAACAACAGTTTAATAAAGCAGCCCCAAGTAAAAGTGTGACATTAGCTGTTGTTGAGAAATTTCGTCGCACTGGTAATGTATTGTGTCACGTACAGGTTCTTCAGGTCGTCGACAAACAGTGTGTACCAACGAATCCACAGGACGTGTTTTTGATAAAGTTGTGCAGTCACCGCAAAGAAACCTTGTAAGAACTGCATGTGAACTCAACATCAGTGTAACATCTACAGGTCGGATGTTCAAATCAATTGGTGATTATCCATACAGGCAGTTACATCAACCACTTTTTATAAATATGTTTGGTGACTTAAAAAACCGATATGAAGCTTGTTTGCGTCGTAATGGTGAACATTTTGAACACTTAAATTACAAAGTTTAAAAAATAAAAATTTTTAATTTCGGTACTGTTTATTCTGGCGGATACTGTACATACAACTAACTAACTACATATTAGATTACTAGCATGTTTAGTAAAATGAAATAGAGCTGTTGAGGTATAAGGTACAAGTTCTTTTAGTACTTTTAGTATTTAGCACATATAAACCTAAGGTTAGAAATAAGGTCACAAGAGGTCGGAGAGGTAGAAGGGTGTCAGAAATTTATGTATGCAAACCAGCAACAGAAATAAAGTAAAATACATATACAGTGAGTGTATTTTGATTGCATTATTCTGATAAGAGCATTCATTGTCCGTGATTATAAAAGCACGTTCGATATCGTCATTCGAAAACTTCTAAAGAAAATTTATTAAAATATCGCAAAATTTGTGAACATTGAGTACTTTTTATCAAATTTGTATACCTCGGTGTTGCAGATTGCTCCACAAATCGATTTTTTTTGGTTCGTTTGTTTACTCGCATTTATACCAATAGGCTTTTTCCTCGTCATTCTTTAATATATTTGGATTTCATGAATCTGGAATCCAAATATTTTATTTACTTATATTTATTTTAAATTTTAAGACATAATAATATCAACTTTCTATTATATTTTCACATTTCCGTTTTTCTTGAAATTCACCTAAACATCTGGGGGGGTATTCTCGAAACAGTGGAAAAATAGCACTCCCAGGGAGTAACTTTCACCGCTCACTCCTCGATACTACTCGTTACGAAAAAGTGAGAAAGTCAACTCCAGAATAGGAACTATTGAAATTGTAGGAATTTTTTGACGATTCTCTTGAAATTTCCATTCCCTCAGATTCGAGAATAACCCCCCTGAGAGTATTACAAATTCTAGCGTATTTTACTTCTGCATACTGGAATACAGAATACTTGCAGTGCATGTCTATGATCAAACAGCTAATAACATTTTTTCCAAATATTTCCAGATATTTTGTGTGCAAAATTTTGATGAATGCGGTAGATGAGTTATCATCCACACGGTCATATATTTGTTCCTTATGTTTACCCAATCGTTAATTTTTTGGGACGATGCCCTTTGGAGTTTTTGTTCATTCTATTTTCATTTCACTTTTGTTGTACGCTTCTATTATTGCGTCTTCTTTGGTTATCGATTTTATTGTAAACCATATTTTTTGGATTATTAATATCACAAAACTGAAACGAATGCTTGACACTAACTAAAGTGAGAGCGACCGTCATGCGACCGTGTTTTCATTTGTTCATAGCGGATCCATTTCTAATGAAAATTAAAAAGGTATCGTTGTCAACTGAAATTTCTTTTGATAATATGGGAATTACTCATGAATACAGGGTAAAATCCATTGCTTTGGACTATAATAAAATCAGGTAAAAATATGAAACATTACACATAACGAATAAGTTTGAAACTATAGGTGCGAATTCTGTTATGTCAAAAACTAGTTAGTATAAATGTCAAAAAATACGACAATTTAGTTTGGTGTTTATTTCTAATTTTTGTTAGATTTTTTTTAATTAAGAAAATGATTTGTAGTGTACAATATGGGAGTTATGTTTTTGTGTTGGTAATTGTAATATTGTGCAATATATTTTTAATTGCAATCTTTGCAAATCCGATGCTAATTCAATTAACAGGGTAAGTTAAATGACCTAAAAAACGCTTAAAAGCGTTTCTGCATATACCTAGTATTTATCTTACATTCGAATGTTGTCCAGAAAATCGGATCTGAGTTTGAAACCCACCGAAAAATGCTTTTTCCTAAGATCATCAGTTCCCTATGAATTCAACTTCTTATTTAGAAAAGCACCTGCATTGGAATGTGATGACATACAATTTGATTGGGTTGTTTGCGAGGTTCGTGTAATTTTAGTTATTCGATATTATTACAATAAGTTAATAAATTTCAGAAAGCGTTCTGTTTTGTAAAAAAAATAATACTAATCCAAGAAAAAAACGTCAAATGCACTTTCATTGAGGCAATTTTCACTTATAATGGAATAAGAGATGGACCTACCATGTCAGACGTGGTAACATATGTTCTTGTGGAAAGTGATGTGGTATGTATCCTTAGGCGGTCTTGTCCTGTTTGCTGCCAACGATCATTGTCGGGATTTTCAACAATGCCAATTGAAACGCTGTTATTTTAGGTAAGAGTTTATTGCAAATCAGAAGCAAATACTTGGTCATCGGTTCTTGTTGGGTTTAGGGATTTCGCGCCGTATCCATACGAAACTAATTTTTCTAGTTTCTTGAATTCTTCTAGGAACGTTCTTATTCTCGGATTCGCTTCCGTTTCTACAAATACCTTCATGTATAAGTTACCCTTAACTTACGAGTATCTCACTAAAGTATTACAAGGTGATGTAATCAGAGGGTATGCTAGAAAAGTTCGGATTATATTTTGACATTTATATCTTACGTTACTAGTTATAATGTAGTGGAAGATGGATATGGGATTTCATCTTTAGTTCCATTTCTAAGCGGACAAAGTGCAGACAAGATTTATACCGTGCCGCACATATGGGAAAAATTTAAGAGAAAAGGATTTATGACGGCTTATTTGGACGATTCTGCTTTGTGGGATTTTCTGGATGACAATCCGATGCATGGGGTATATATACATATTATCTATCCTTTCTGTCTAAAGATACACAACACTACATTCTAATAATAAATAGTATGACATTACAACTAGTGGTGAACTAAATCGAATAAGTTTAATAATTTAATTAGCTGTAATTCACTCGATTATTGGCTGATAAAAAATAGTATAATAATATAGTCAAAAAATCGCTAAGAATAACAATCGCTAAAAAAATCGTAATGTGCAATTGTTAGTGCAGTCCATAGTAATAGCACTATGCGTTGAAAACCCTAATAATAAGAATATATCAATAATGAAGATATTCCTTGTAAAAAATTAAAGTGGCACTATCTATCCACATAAAATTTTGTTTAGATGTTTTTGTTGCTAGTGAAATAAATTTATATGGCTGATTATCATGCCATACTGCCCAGGATATCTTTGACAAGTTGTTATCAAAATCGTAAGAAGATGTCTGATGCATATCTTTAAAAATTTTTCATTGATGATAAATTCCATGATTTGAAGTTTAATTTCGCAAGTGCCATCAACTGTCACACATAAGACAGTACTTGGCATAGAATACCAACAACTATATTTTTCCATTCGTTATGAAATTAAAAAAATATATTAAGTTGTCGGAGTAGACTCTGTGTGAGTTCATATTAAATGTAAAGGAGCAATGAAAGACCCTAAATTCTCACAGATATGTTTAATGAGAGGCGACCGGTTTCGTGGTTCATCACATCATCAGGCCAACATATTCTACAGAGTACTTCATTGATTATAGAAAATATTTTAATTGGAGATACTACATATCAAATAATGACCAGTGACCAAAAATAGCCTTATTCAAAATCGCACCGTTTTCGAGATAAAGGTCTTCAAAGTTCCAAAAAAAAGATCGTTTTTTCCATCTTTAAGCTAATCTACTTGTACGATGAAAATAAAATTTGGCATGGCGATTTAGTATTATTAGATGCTTCTTATGATGGAATTTTTCGAAATTAGCAAAATTACAGCAAAGAGAAAAAAATACCCTTTGTGTTAACATCAATACAACTTTTTTGTTTTTTGATTTACAACCACGAAATTAGCATCACCTAATAGACCAGTTAAAATGCTAAAAATAAGATATTCTTGTAGAAACTTCGTATTATACTTGGTTTTCGAGAAAAACAAGAAAGTTCGGAAGGATTTGTGGCTAAAAATAGTTTAAACAGCAAAAATCTGGGTAGGCCAACACTCAAATTCTACGTTACTGACGGAATTGTCATTTTAGGTCAATTTTTCGATTATTCTTCAATAATTCCTATGTAAAAAACATATTCATTTTTTTTCTGGAACTTTGAAGACTTTCATCTCGGAAACGGTGCGATTTTGAATAAGGCTATTTTCGGTCAATGGTTATTATTTAACACGTAGTATCTCCAGTTAAAATATTTCCCATAATTAATGAAGCACCCTGTATATAAAGAGTTGTCCAAACATTAAAATAATTAAGATGTTCGGCTCACGATGTTTTCTCAAGTCGTGAGCCGAACATCTTAATTATTTTAATGTTTGGACAACTCTTTATACCTATATAATATGGTGGCCTGATGATATATGGTAAACCGTGTAACCGGTCGCCTGTAATTAAACATATTTGTGGGAATTTAGAACCTTTCATTACTCCTTTACATCAAAAATATATTATTCTTATTTAATTCACAAAAATAGCAAAACAGTAGAGTAAAATGATAAAAAATGAATTGGAACTAGGAACTGGGATTGTGCCAACTGTTGTAATTTGTAATTTTTCTCGGTGCATATAACGATATAAGTGAGTTACATTGGAGAATTGTTTTTCTTAGAAAAAGAATAAGCAAAATGTCCAATAAAACCTTAAAAACTTATACAGAATAGAATATCAAGTTTGCTATAGAAGCAGTGCAACATAGTATGGGGAATCAGACTACAGCAGGACAATTTGGACTGTCAAAGTCTACTCTACACTTTCGCATGAAAAACAAGACAACAGATACTCGAACTCACCAAGATCCTCCTCGATTTTAACTGCAGAAGAAGAAAATACTCTTGAGGATTGGATTTTTAAACGTTGCAAAAGGTTTTTCGGCAGATTAGAGAATGTATACAGTGTTCTATGTGATAATCTTTTTAAGAAAAATACGCCCGGAGTAAAGGATGATATAAAGTATTTCTGAGGAGACATCCTAAAATAGCAGAACAAACTGTCTAAGCAACAACTTACGCAACTTTCAAAGTGTTCCAGAGAATGATTCCAAAATGTAAGACAGTAGGTATCTGAAAAAAATTGTGCAAGTATTTTGAAAGTAGATCCTACGCAATAGAGATGAAACGAACTTTGTTCTGGGTGCGGAAAATAAAAAATATATAAAGTATATAAAATTGACACTACAAATGCTTTAATAGCATTAACAGTCAGGTCCATCTTTTGGGGCAATTTGCACCGTTATTATGAACAAAAAAATAAATTATAGATCACTGAATGCCTCTTCTATAGGTCAATACAAATAACGTAGATGAGCATTTTTTCCACCCTCTTGCGAAATGGAGATTGAACGGAGAGGAAAATATAAGCGTAAGTATAATCTTTGGCGAAAACCATTTACTTCTATATGCGCACTTGCTGCCTCTCACCCCTAACTACCCCGAAAAAAATTAAAAGTAACTAGAGAGACTGTTTAACGGAAACCGTTCATTCAAAGCTTTAAGTATTAGCGTTCTCTGAGAGAATTTTAATTTAAAGTGGAAGCTGAATGAAAGTGGATTTAATTTTGAACTTCACGCAGGTCGTGACCTATAAGGGAGGCAAAACTGTTGAATGTACCGCATAATCCGTAACATCTAACGAAATCTTAAGGAAACTGGAGGAACGTTTGGGCTACGAATGCGCAAACAATTATTCCAGGTTGGTTAGTGGTTGGTAAGTGGATTTTTACAACACTCGATGAGTTCTAAAAATCTGCCAAGTTTCAATCCAATCGGAGGTGACACTTCGCAACGTTCCCTTGTTAGTGAATTTGTATAGATGAAATTTATTTTATGAATAGCATTGAGCAATATTTTTTTATTTAAATTCACATTACTTTTTGTTGACGGATAGAAAAAGCACTTGGAAAAAAAGTACATTGTATCTACAACAAACTGGAACTACTTTTAATACTAATTGCGCTATATGCGAACGCCACCAGGATTCTACAACTCGGAGACAAACAGGGCTGGCTTGGACGAGCAATAATCTAGGTGAAGATATTACAAAAGATGTTTGCCCCTATTCATTCATTTCATTCATTCATGCAGTTAGGGTTGGACACCCATTGTCCAGGCACTTGAGCTGGGTGCTCTTTGTACCATCCCTATTGGAGCCCTCATTTCCAGTTGAGAAGTTTACTGTCCTCTACAAAGTCCAGTAACTTGCCCACTGGAAACTTGAGTACCCTCGAAGGCTCCAGTAGATCCTTTCCGAAATGTTTCTGCCTGAGTACCTTCAATTCCTCACATGTGCAGATTACATGTAAAATTGCTTCCTCCTGTAACTCGCATCTCCTGCACCAGGGTTCGCTCACCCGACCCGTGTTGCATAGATGCTTCCTTAAGGGACAGTGTCCAGTTATCAACCCAATAATGGTCTTAACTTGTTTTTTACTGCGTCTAATTAGGCTTTCAGAGAACTTAACGTCCCCGTCCCCTATTAGCGCTTTAGTATGGAGTTGACCCTCAGTCGACCTCCATTTCTTTACTCTTTCCTTATCTAACCAAGACCAAATCGCCCTTCTAGTAGAATGCCTTGTGATTCCACATACGGGTTCTGGTCCTATAAAGTGTTTCCTAGAACCCTCCTTGGCTAGTTCATCGGCTATTATATTGCCTCTAATATCCTCATGTCCAGGCACCCAGATCAAGGATACCTTGTTGTCTTGTGCCAATCTATTGAGGTGCTGTTTACAGTCTTTAACCAGTTTTGATCTGGTAAGAGGGTTCATAACTGCCTTGACAGCGGCCTGACTATCAGTCATTATGTTTATTTTCCTCTTCGTGCAGCCTCCCTTTGCAGTCAGTTCTGCACAGGCTGCAATAGCGAATACTTCTGCCTGGAAGACCGTTGCATGCTCTCCCAGGCTTAAGGATATCCTATGTCTTGGGCTCAGACCATAAAAACCGGCACCTGTGCCCTTACTGGATTTGGATCCGTCCGTGAACCATTTATCAGAGTCAACGAAGTCACCCCGTGGCTGGTCTCTGTTCGGTATTAAGATTTTCACCTTTTCAGTGAAAATAATTTCGGGTGCCGTACTGTCCGTTGGCATTTGCAGCAAAGGCTCGTCCAGTACCGTACCCGTAGTGTCAGTGTGCCCTGCTATCCCAATATTGGGGTACCACACTTTATTGGCTTTCAGTCTCAGGATCGCGGCCATAGCCTCCGCCTTTACGTAAAGCTCCAGCGGAGGGAGGCCCACAATGGTCTCCAAGGATGCGGTTCCTGTGCTGTTAGTTGCTCCGGTGATTCCCAGCAGCGCCTGTCGCTGGACAGCACTCAGCAGTCCCACTGCCGAGGACACTTCTGTCCTTCTCCACCAGACTACGGCTCCGTAGGTTATCGACGGCCTCAGCACTACAGCGTATAGCCAATGAATCACCTTCGGTTTCAATCCCCAGGTTTGACCAACAACTCTTCTGCAGCACCAGAATAGTTGTGTCGCCCTGTTCGTTATGCTGACTACGTGATTCCTCCAGTTCAGTTTAGCATCAAGCGTAACGCCCAGATACTTTACTTCCTTGGTTAATTGTAACTCTTGCCCAAACAATTTAATGCCGCCCAGGTCATCGAGTTTCTTCATAGTGGTGAAAGCAACCAACTTTGTTTTCTGTGGATTAACTGAGAGTCCTTGTGTAAGGCACCATATTCCTCCACAATTCGCAGTGCATATCGCATGATGCCCGCTACTACGCCCGGGAATTTCCCTTTGGCTACTATGACGATGTCATCAGCAAAACCCTGCGTCCATATCCCTCTGTCATTTAGTAACCTGATAAGGTCATCCACAACCAGACTCCACAACAGAGGTGGGCATAGACTACTCTGCTTTTCAGCATGCAATCCACCCATCTGCTGGTCGTGTGGTTAATGCTCCGGTCCATTAAGGATCGGTTGATTGAGGGTGTTGATGTATTATCAAATGCACCTCTATGTCTAAGAAAGCTGCGAGGGCAACCTCCTTTTGGTGTAGGCTCCTTTCGAGTCCTCCTACCAAACTATGCATGGCGGATTCTCCCGATTTGCCCATCTGATATGCCCACTGCAGGGGATGTAGAGGGGATTTGGCAAGTGCTCCCTCTTTAATATTAAGATGTATAATTTTTTCCATAGTCTTCAACATAAAGGATGTAAGACTAATTGGTCTAAATGATTTTGGATGGGTATATGTGTCCTTCCCAGGTTTCGGAATAAACACAACCCTAGTGTCTCTCCAAGCCTTCGGGATGTATCCCAAGGCATGTTTGCCCCTAATTTTGAGAATATTGTGAATCAAATAAAACCTGTAACATTATATTATATGGATTTCAAACAAGCAATTTGTACTCATTTGAAAATACAGTAGATTAGACAAAGTGTCTTGGAAGAATGAGTAAACCGATAAACGATAGAACAAAGAAATCTTACAAGATTTTATTGATTATATATTTTATATTATTATCCGTTTCTAAGAAAGTTTCATGCACAATTTTATCAAAAAATTACACATTACTTAATATGAAAAGAATATGTAATATCACATGAACAGCGTTTGATAGGTACAATGAGTAAAAATATCCCAAGTTAACCTGTAATTCTAATATTATATTTTTCAAATTAGGGCCAAATTATGAAAAATAAATGTGCCAACAATTGTATCAGTTACACTGGTTGATAGAGTTTACCGACTACTGTTTTTTAGGGAATATTTTTAGTGACTACTATTTCCAGTATCTATTTCTATCACTATAATTATAAAATTAAATTATAAATATATTTTTGAAAATATGCAAAAGGTGAGTTCAATAAGTGCATTTTTTTATTGGAGCTAACATAAAATTGTTATATTACTACATTACACATGTTTCTCTGGCTATAGTGAAATTGAGTAAATAATAAATATATATGTAATTACGCTTCTAACGATATTCTGCAGATTTTAATGATCCTATCTAATAATATGATAATTTTTATAGAACACCGGAAAATATGTAGATCTGTTTGTCAAATTATTACTGCCGTACTTTTCTATTTCAGTTTGTCCAACCACATCATTGCATTACACAATATTATTTACTTACCAAAGGAAAAATACGATCATGGCAGCCTTTTTGTTCAGGGTCGGTCCCACGGCACCAACTTTGGATAAATTATATACAAAATGTGAGTGTATTTTATCTGACAAAAATATATCAAAACTCATCAACTCAAATCATGAACATTTTGAATACAATCTACATCCTGTATACAATATTTGAAAGGTTAAGATAAATTATGATTTATTTTTAGTTTTTTACAGTATACGAACGTAAGAAAAAATTCCTATTCTCTTTTCAAGGAGAACTCAGTCATTTTGACTACAATAGGCTGGATGTTATCGACGAAGATCTTTTAAATCTTCTCCAAATGCTTGAAAACAGAAAACTACTGGATGATACATTACTAATCATTATGTCAGATAAAGGCTACAAGTTATCTTAAAAAATATCTCTATAATAACTTTCTGATATGTGGTACTTTTATAGATTCTCATCGATTAGCAACACTATCGAAATGAAACGAGAAGAACTCTCACCTTTTCTTTACTTTCGACTGCCGACTGAGTTTATGAAACTACACCCATTACACTATAAAAACTTTCAGGAGAACATTAAGAAGTTGGTTACACCCTACGACGTGCATGCTACTCTGGAACATATTCTACAACCCATCCATAAACCCGTACAACAGAGAAAATCTGATTTGGCAATTTCTTTATTTAACCATGTTAGTTATACATTTTACAAGCAGTGTAACCTTAAAAATCATACATCATTAGTTGCAGAACTATTTTTAAATGAGGCGTTCTATATCAAAACTTGCTAAAACTATTTAAACCGAAAATCTCTTAATTCTATAGATTTTCTTGAAAATATCGTAACAGTCACCATCTTTTTCGCTTTATTGCAGATAATAAAGTAATATACATCATGTTACTTATGCAGGATTCGTGTAAATTTATTGCTTTTCATATAATTCAATTCACTATTGCAAGAATAAATTTTCTATATTGTAGATAGAATATATAAATGGTGTAATAAAATCTGGGTACTCAAATACTTCTGAACTGATGAACACACCTATTACTAGGGCTGGGCGATACCGACATTTTTGGTATCTGATATCGATACCAATCGAGGTATCGAAACTTACCGATGTATTGATTTCGTGCAAGGTATCGATTCCGAGTACTGGAATCGGTTAAGTATCGGCAAGTACTTGGGGATACTTGGGAACCGATAAACCGATACCTTTCTATCGATACCTTGGTATCGATACTTTAAATCGATACTTCGAATTGATCGATACCTAGGACTGATTATAATTTTTTTCAGGTTAATTTCAATAATTATATTCAATAACATATCAACGGTATCAGATGTACAATATTATAATACTTTGGCTATTTTATAACAATTATTGTTATTCTACGCGAATAATTACACCTACCCTCATTAATTAATATTTGAGTCACTATAATATGAGAACTAGTTCCATAAATATTTGTCTTAAATAATTTTTTACGATACCGAAGTTGTTACCGTAGTTCGTTGGTATCGATACCTACATAGGAATCGTTGTATTGGTATCGATACCTAGGTATTGATTCCTAGGTATTAATTCTAAGGTGCAGATACCCAGGTATCGATACCGATGTTATCCAAGATATCAACGAATCGATACCAGTAATTGTATTACTACTAATCAGCAGCTTAAAGCAGGGTTAGGCATCCATTCGCATTTTCAAATCATTCATGAGTTAAAAATCACGAAAAATATGTGTTGTATATTAATGCTTTGTGGGTAAAATAGTGCTTATTGTGTCTAAATTTATAATCTGGAAATCTAGAGAGGAAAGTCGAATTATATTTTTTATTTACTATAAAAAGTGCTATGAGCGTTCAGGGATTAAATCTTAACAAATTCATGATTAAATGATTGTAAAATTGAAAAAAAATCGAAGCTGGTAATAAACATATATTTTTAATTAAATTGATGATGTACTTGTTACTATTATATTCATCGTATTCCACTTATCATCATCAATAATTCTCTTTAATTTTTATTTTCACTTTAGATCCCGCAAGAAAGAAGCTGTCCTGAAGCACAGATTCATTTTGGTTCTTGTGGTTGTATGGTCAGAACAGAAGTTAATTTAAGTTCTCATGCACGTCAAATTACAATGCTTCTAGAATCCACATTAAATAATATAACTCAACCTTTAAGAGACATATGTGCAACAGCTAAGCTTTCGATAACCAATTTGACGCAGATAATTCCTAATAATGATATGTCTGCATACATTATGGAATCATCAGATCTAATTATTGCTACTGCCATTGCGAACTCTAGTTATACGCTTTACGAAGTCTATCTATTATATAATAAAAGTACAGCAGAATTTTCTATAAATCCTAATGATATTGTAGTATTAAATAACGAATTTCAAACAAAGTGTGCTGAGAATTATACAACAATACGCAAATTTTGTAATTGTAAAAATTAGAATTTTCAATAAATTTTAACTATATCATATCATCTATGCTGCGGATTAAATAACATTATCTAGTTTCTTATTGAAAATTCAACTGTTATATTAAGCTTTTTGTAGCGATTATTGTACGTATATGCATATAGCAATGTTTGTGTCGTTATGTTAAAATTAAGCGAAAATTTACAATAAAAACAAAACCGTATTAACATGTGTTTTTTTGCAAGTAAAACTTATCGTTATAGCAAAACCAGAAAAAAATGAGTGGGATAAATGAAGAGGCACGTTTAGAGTTCACTAATTTCTGTATAAATCGTGACGAGGAATTTTGGACTACTATTGTCTTCAACGATGAAAAGGCGTTTAGTTTTTACTTATAATGAGCAGTTACGTATTTACAGACCTCTAGATTCTCGGTATCAAGAAAGATATGCTCAGCAAGAACGGTCGAGTGGCAGATTGGATAATTTCTGAAAAATTAGGAACCTGCCATTAAATTGAAGAACGATTAACGAGATATATATAAATTTATTGCAAAATGTATTCCTTCGGTCTCGGAAAGAGTTCCAGATGGTAACTTTAGATTTCAACATGATAATTATCCTATGCGCAAGCTGTCCAAGATGCTTGCCAAGATGCTACTGAAAATTATGATACAAGAACTTTAATTCAAACAAGACATAGCCACATTGATATAATCAAATTTTTAGTACGTAATGGTCAATTAAAACACTAAATTCCTTCTTACAAAGAAACTAAAAGGGATAGATATACTTAAGGAACTTGATTAACATATAAAAGAGGAATAAAATTAAAATCAAATTACGATGTTAGATATAGGATTTTCCATTTAAAATAAAAAAGTTGAGCATTAAGGGTAGCCGCAGTTAGAGATAAGATTTTTATCACCCTGTATTATTTTTAGAAACCATCGTTATTTTTGCATTAGATGTAATGGTTTTGCTAATGAAACAGCACAACTTAAAACATATAACTTAAATACCTAGGTATAACAGGTATTCATTTTAAATATTAATCTCCCTTTTCTAAAAATTGTTAAATATCAGAAACTGTTGAGCCCAGATACAGGGCATATAACAATAACTTGTTTTTATTTAATCTTCGTCATCGAAATGTGCAATGTAAATTTTGATAACTTTGATGTGTAATTTTCTTTTGGGAGACCCTGTATATTTCAAAATAATTTTAGAACACGCTCCCGATGGACTTAACTCTACAAAAAGATTTTAAATACATGTCATCCTTTTTTGTATATCAACCAAGGCGAATGTGGTGCAGCATCCTGTATATATTACTTTGTTTATTCTTTTTAATCCTATTTTAATGTCTTGATGCCATCTTCTGTATTTGCATAACCGATGCATAAGCATCCAATCATCTGCTATCATTCCTATCATCCAAGGGGTGTAAGGTCGAATATCCCAAGTGGAACTGTCATGGCGACGGAATTCTTGGTATCCGCAAGAGGTCGCCATCAATCACGAACGTCACAAATGCAGACGCCATGTCTTTTGTCATTATTTACCCAAGTTTTATGTCGTGTTGTTGTGTTGTTTACACCATATGATCTACAGTTTTCGACTCCTGTATTGTGTTATATCGTAATATCGATCAAGTTGTGTGTATTTAGTAATGATTTAGTATTAGTGTTGTGTTACATAGTGTATTATAAACAATTATAGAGACTTTAAAATAAGCTTTGTTTTGATAGGTAAGTTATAAAATATTCAAATTATACAAGTCTTATAATATGTTTTATTTAGATGAATGTAACAATTTGTATAAACAAGCTAGATTATTAAGAAAATATAAAAAATAAATTTGTATTGAATTTGTTTTTATTGCCTTATTGGTGAATACTGCAGTACACATACCTAAAAAAAGTAAAGTTTGATGTATGGCCGTGAAAAACTCAAACTATTTCGGACTTCAAAGAGATAATTTAGATTGGAAAAAGTAGTTGTAGTTCTTTCACTAATTTTTGATATTCCTCCGATAATTACTTAATACAAAAATCAGCAAACTATAATTTTTTATGAAAATGAATATTGTGTGAGTAATTATTAGCAGATTATCAAAAAACAGTAAAAGAACTATACATATTTATAATACAAATTTAAATTTTACCCTTGACTGATTTCAATTTTACCGCCTTGAGTTCTTGATCCCCGCGAGATGGAGCTATTTACAAGGAACCACCTAGTTTTTAGGGACTTTACAATCTATATTGTTTATCTATGCTATCATCACCCGCCGATCGCCACGCCATCTACTACTTATGTGTAATAAGATCTATTATGGGATTATGGGAAATTTTAGTTGATAAAGAAATGGTAATATCAACAAGAATTTTGTATAATGGGACGAAACTTATCCTCACTGAAATTGAGACAAAATGGAAACCAGCAGAAACGTGAGAGTAAAAAGGAAATATATAAGAAGATCACAAATACACAACCAAAGTAAGTTTTAAGGTTAGGATACGTGTCGTAGTTGTCAAAATTGACAACAATCGTGGATATGTTTTGAATATTGTTTTTCGTTTATTACAGGAAACATGAGAGCGAATCTAGTAGTTTAATATATCCAAATGGAGATACTGCTTTTAAATCTATATTGTCTGCAAGATTTTGTTCAGCAATTTGGTTACATATAACAGATTGTGATGAAACCTTCAACTACTGGGAACCGACCCATTATTTAGTCTTTGGTAAAGGCTTGCAAACATGGGAGTATAGTCCCGAATTTGCATTAAGGTCATATACGTATCTGTTGATACATGCAGTACCTGCAAAAATATATCAGAAGCTATTTAATCCTAATCCATTGTTAATATTTTATTTTGTGAGGTGCTTGTTAGGCTTATTATGTTCATTTGTTGAGGTATACTTCTATAAGTAAGTTAGTCTGTATAAGGTTTTAAACTGCAGATTCGAATAAAGATATAATTACTTTTCAGGGCAGTATGTCGAGAATTCGGAGTGCATGTAGGACGGATGTGCTTAGCTTTCCAGTTATTTTCAGCAGGAATGTTTATTTCAAGCACAGCATTTTTACCTTCCTCGTTTGCTATGTACATGTTGTGTACAGCTTGTGCAGCGTGGTGGACTGAAAAATATGAATTTGCAATTTTCGCAACTGCTCTCGGATCATTATTAGGTATTATATTTCAAATAAATTTAATGTTGCTCCACTGTTGCATTTTTACAATAGTTAGACAAAATTTTATCACTACTCCAAAATGATTTTATCTCTTCTCTTATCTGATACATTTGAAATTACTTATTATTATTATTATTATATTATTAATATACTTTGAAGAAATAGGATAATTGGAGATATGTTGGTTTTGGAGATATGGCATGAAGTTTTTTGATCTTATATATATATATGGATATAAGTTAATTACACTGGAACCTCGTTTATGTCCTCGCTCACTTATGTCCACCCTCACCTATATCCACACTATAGCCCTCATTTATATCCTCTCGGCATCCACCACCCGATAGTGCACGTATTCACATGAGCCAATCAGCGCGTAGCACGGCCTTTCCTCTCCGCTAACGGGATAAGAGTGGGGATCCCTCTTGAGAGGAAATAAGTGAATGTTTACGTTTCGCGACCGCGGCTATAAACGAGGTTTCAGTGTATATCCATAAAATTAATAGCTAGTAAGTAATGCAAATTGCTTTGTTTATTGTCTAATTTACAGGACATATTGTGTACAAAACTGTACGCGAATTTCGCTCAAATTTTTATCGAAAATGTTAAGATTGTATAAAATAATATTTGAATTTATACATATTTATATATTTTTAGCCAATGACACCTACCAATGAACCTCTATATCTCCAAAACAAAAGCCGATCCGAAAAATCCTTATTTCACATTTTTTGCTTAGTATGCCATTTCAAACACGAAGTTTTATTTGTCGTCTATTAATATAAATCATCCTGTATATGTATAACAAATTCAAATCAATCTTGTCGAATTCACTAACGGTAACTGAAGCTATAATTGGCAATCGTCACAATAGAGATTTTTTTATAGTCTTGTTGTTCGTACTAGGAAAACTCTAAAACGTCATCTCTGATCTCATCAGAGTGACCGGCCATTTCCCGTGTTCTCCCATTCCCCACACTCTTTTCAAATAGAAAACTAATTGTTGCTTATTTTTCGGGTTGTACTTTGCAGCATTCTTCCCTACAATGTTTCACCAACAGTTTCCTATAGGGTTCATGTCCCATTCATTGCTATTTCCCGACCAAGTAAGCTTTGGAATTTGTTTCTTTACAATAAATTCATCTACCTGAAATATCTGGAAACAATTAGGTGCTGTATACATACTGCCAAAGACTTAACTCACATAATTGAAAATAATAGAAAAAAAATCAGTACCTGTTTTGCTGGATGGCGTGGAGCTGAATCGTCTTGAAAGATACATTTACTAGTTACTCTAAATTGTTTTCTGATGTAGGGCAATAATTATGTCCTTAGGATGTTTATGTAATCGACTGCTTTTACTGTACCTTGTAATACCTGAAGAGGTCCTACTCCTGCATTTGTAATACATACATCTCCAAACCATTGCATTTGTTGGAAACTTTATGTTTTCTTTGTATATTTTTCTTCTAAAGTTTCACCACGTCTTCGCCGTACATATAGGATACCATCGGTACCATGTAAATTAAATTTTGAATGATCTGAGAATATTACTTGTTGCCACTGTTTTTCAGTCCAAGACGAATGTTCTCGAGCCCATTTCCAGCGAGCAGCTTTCATCTTCTTAGTTAACATAGGCTTTTTTCGGACACGTCGCAGGCAAATATTAGCCGCCTACGCACCCTAGATGCACTAACCTGTACTCTTGTCGCTTGTGACCACTCGGTACATAACTCCGATAGGGTAGCTTGTCTATTCCTTAAGCACGTTCGTTCTAAGAGACGGTCATCTCTTTTGGAGGTTAAACGCACCTTACGACTACCCTATTAGCGCTTATATGACCCTGTTTCCTTGTTTTTTTTTTTTTTATAAGGTCGCTCACAGTAGACACTTTACATTTTACTCTATCCGCTATAGCACGCATTGTCATATTTGCTTTTCTTAAAGCAATAATAAAAGCTGTTAATTTGATAATTTAGCAAACGACGGCATTGCTTTTCCACATTTATAGACTTTGCAGTATGAAAGCATACTAAATACAAAATCAACATTATTTACCACTCGAATATTACCAAGAAAAGCCCACAACGATTACGCAGTATCTGAAATTGTTTACGGAAATCAATTCCAAGTAGTGTTCGGATTTCATTTCACACTACTGTACTTCTAGGAGGTTTCCTGTACTCTAGTTTCCAATATCTTTTAAACTTTCTCCTATAGCACCTATTGTGTGATTCTCATCTTGCTTAATATATTATTATTAAGATTTTAATTTTGTACACTAGTTTCCAATCATGTACAATCTATTTCAAATTCTTGTAAATTTTGAAATATGTGAATATTTTTTTAATAGCAATACATTAATATTGCAAAAATAGTGATAAATTGTAACTCTCTTATGTCAACTGCGATGAAACTACTACAGCGATAGGAAGACAATATTTTTTAGCGATTCGACCATTTTTAATTTGATACATTCTACAATCAGATCAAAATAATCAATCTCAAATTAAATAAATATATATATAGTGACACCTTCTGTACAGATTTCTTTTTCAATTAGTAAACTAGTGTAACGAATTCATGCACTGTGGACGCTTCTCCAAATGAAGCGCACTCAAAATACTTTGTAGAACATTTTTGTCTATTTTTTGACATTTTAGGATTAATTCTTCTTATTATTTATTATAATTTTAGGTTGGCCATTTGCTGCACTACTCGGAGTGCCAATAGCAATAGACATGCTATTTGTAAAAAAATTGTATAGGACATTCGTGCAATGGTCGGGAATATCAGCGATAGCAATTTTAGTACCGACGGTGATTATAGACTCTATGCATTTTGGTAAATTGGTAATCGCACCATGGAACATTGTAAAGTACAATATATTAGGCGGCGCTGGACCGAATTTGTACGGAACTGAACCTTTCTCATATTATCTAGTCAATGGATTTTTAAATTTTAATTTCGTTTGGGTAAGATATTTTAAAGCAGAATAGAATTATGTAGTAATAGTTTTACACAATTAATCTCTTTTAGGTATTAGCTTTAAGTACACCGGCTGCTCTCGTGTTATCACACTTTTTCGTGCCATCTAGAAATAAAAGTACATTAACTCTTCCCCATTACATATCTTTGTCGCCATTATTTTTATGGTTATTTGTATTTTTTATGCAACCACATAAAGAAGAAAGGTAAGATTGTTTTACTCAATAATAATACTTTTCTGAGAATGCATTTTTTAGGTTTTTATTTCCGGTATATCCTTTAATTTGTTTATGTAGTAGTATAACTCTTGATATTGTTCAAAAATTATTCTTTCGAATATGGAGCTATATAAAAACATTTCCACAAGGAACTCACTATTTAGACACCACAGCATTCATAATGATAGGAACGTTTATCATAACCAGCTTATTAGGTATGATTTTATTTTATATATTATTTTGTAACAATAATTTTTGACTTGTTTTCAGGTTTAGCACGTGTATACGCACTATACACAAATTATCACGCCCCTCTAGATATTTTTATGGAACTAAATCGTTATCCGGGCGAAGGAAAAGTACCGGAGACTGCGACTATCAACGTCTGCCTTGGAAAGGATTGGCATCGATTTCCGAATTCATTCTTTTTACCAAATACAAATTGGAATGTGCGATTTATCAAGTCCGAATTTGATGGAATGTTACCTGCTCCATATTCTCAAACCGAAAATGGTACCAAAATTATTCATTCGCACTTTAACGACAAAAATCAAGAAGAACCCAGTTTATATTTTGATATCGCAAAATGTCATTTTCTAGTCGATTTAAATTTGGGACGGGAAAGTGTTTTAGAACCAATTTACGCAAATAAGAAGGATCAATGGAGAATTATCAAGTCGTTTAAGTTTTTGAACGTCGAGAAATCTCATAGATTTTTTAGAGCTTTTTACATTCCTTTTATATCAGATAGATATTTAACGTTTGGTAATTTAAGTTTACTGCAAACTATAAAACAAAGTAGAATTAAATAAATGTTTAAAAACTGAATTTATTTTGTTTTATTCTTTAAACAAATATAGTGCTGCGATGGGGAAATTGGAAACTGGTTTCGATTTGTGTTAACACAAATACGAGTACACGTCTATTGCAGCAAATACTATATACCTATTTCAAAATAAAGCAAATAGAATCATATTTCCTTCTATACCATTACATACAGTATATATAATCTTCAGACCCGCTGCGTGCGGGCTTGCAAGGCGTGCACCGCACAAGGGCGGCATTTTCAAGAAAGCGGCATCGGCGACAAAATCATATCAAAAGGAAAACAAAACATTGTCATAATTTGCATGTCTACAATTGTACAAGGGGCGGCCTAATCGGTATTGCACGCGGGCGTTCAAACAGCTAGCGGCGGGGCTGATAATCTTAATTTGGAACTACGAATTTTGTTTTGTTTGGTTTTTAAAATTTAAATAAAACAATCAATTTTTTCATTAAACCAAAAGAAATTTTATTTTATATATTTTTCATATTTTTGTACTATTATTTATTTGTGAGTTATTTTGATGTGATAAAGTTTTAAACATTTTTTGTATATTTTTATAGAGATTATTCGTTTATCGCAATGAAACATATTTTTGTTCATGCATAATATTGTCTACTTGATAGTTTATATTTGTATTATTTAAATTCCCAATTTTTCCTGTGTTTGTTTTAGATAATGATCATGAGTCTGTAATAGATTTAATTTAATTAAGATTCTTGTTTAAAGTGCACGATTTTGAAGTATTACAGCAATGAGACCAATAAGTCTATTTATAACAAAAAATCCACATAACCCCGTTAGTATACTGACCTCATAGTAACTACTAATTATATCGGCACTGAATACCCGTTCATGTGCGACGTTGATAGCTTGTAAACATGAGTATTTTTTGCCAATTGTGCCGTAATGGAAATCTCATATGATTGCATTTCTACCATTCTAATGAATCCTGTTGGACATCTATTGGTATATTTTTGAACATCTCAATTTCATTCACGACGACAAAACAGACAATTCAGAACTTTCTGCCGTTGTCTCTAATATAGCTGCTAAACCTTTCTTCTTCTTTTTGTTTGGTATCGATTCTGTTGTAGCTGTTGTAATCGCTACAATTTCCATTTCTTTTCTTAGTTCTTCCATAATTGATTTAATATTATTTGACAGATATATCGATTTAAATCTACAATTATCGATAATAAGATTTTACTATCAAGTATTTTTCAAATATCGATAACATCGATTAATCGGTACATCGATAATATTATAGTGTCGATATATTGATAGTAATATCGATGTTACGATCGATCGATATTATCGGCATATGAAAACTATCGTTATTTGATAGTAAAATCTTGTTATCGTACAGCCCTATTTGTAGGTGCTTGATAACAAATTTCCAACGTTTGATATATAGTTGATAGTTTAACAACCAAAAAGACAGAAAAAGCGTCCCATAAGGAATATGTACGAGGGAGCGTTTTTATATTCGCGAAATGGGAGATAAGGGGTGGAAATAAAAAAACCAAATTATTTTTCTTTTTCAATAAATTCACCTGCAAGACGGATACATTTTTCACATCTTTCAATTAAATTATTTATACCCTCATATGGTCGCGACTGATTTTCCTTGCCTGGTAAGGAACTTTATAACGGCACGATATTCGATTTTTTTCATATTTCACTTTTCACTCCTGATTAGGTTACTTGGTTGACGATAGCTCAAAGACTAACTGTCTAATAACAATGAAACTTCGTATTTATACTAATTATGAGTCGCTGCACAGGCCACGCCGCCAATGCGCCTAATCACCCCCCTACAACCCGCTCATTCCGCGAATATAAAAACGCTCCCTCGTATATGTAATTTTAACTCATCACGGCCACATTTGCCATCGAATTTAACTTTCTTTGAGCAAGATAGTTTTCAGGTCGGCTGTAGGTATGTAGCGATTTTTTCAACGTTTGATAGTCAGTTTATTATAAAACGTTGGAAATTCTCCTACAAACAATCAAAAGTAAAATTTATCATAACTGGCTTAGCTATAGTGAGGGGCTAATTTTATGGAGGCTAAATACATCCAAAAAAATAGATATTTTCTCTAAATAATAAAGGAACGTAGGAAACTGTCGCTATGGTTATCCAATATTACATACTTTAAAATGAAGAGGGCAGTGGAAGCGAAATGACCATATAAATTCTTTAAAATTAAATTAAATTATTTTTTAATGTTTTTTTTTCTAGTTTGCATTGCTATTATGTAACCCAAGTAATTCTAAATACATACACATATACTTACATAAGAGACTTATATAACTCTGGCAAAACGGCATTAGTTTAATAAATTAGTCATTTATTTCAAATCATGGAGCTTTAAACGTGTATATAACATTTTAATTATCGTTTAGACCATGTATTAATAAAAAATAAAGTAATATACAGTAACCTTTTAACATCAAAATAGATTTGAAAAGTAGTTACTTCCGGCGGAACAAGCGTACCACACACAATTAAGAAAATAACTAAACAATCTGCGCAATCGCCATGCGCAAAGGCCGCGGTTATAGAACGCCATTGTTGGACAATTGACTATTCTCAAAAATATATTCCGTTTGCGATATAGGTACTGTTAGCGAAAGTGTGAGTGTAATTTAATAGAGATTTGAAGTGTTTTAGTGCAATAGTGCGTTAGTGGTAACTGACTTTTATAGTGCGAAAAAAACAAGTGAAAAAATAGTCAATGTCAGCAGGCGTGTCAGATCAGGTAAAATCAACATTTCATTTTTTGACAGTTTACTGTTAAATTATGTTCAAACTACAGTAAATTTTGTGTAGCCTCTAATCTCACGATCTAATTTATTTTATTCCATGTGCCGGTTATGACACAGCGGATGAAAGGACAGGGAAATCAAGGTTTGTGTTGTCACTTGCTTTTAATTGAATAATTCGTTTGTATACGCTTGCGACCGCGATAATACAATCTAATATGCCTTTGTCTAATTCCACTACGCTCTAAAATACCACTTCTTCATCGTAGAACGTCAACAGATCTTTTATATACTGTAATATTTACTATAGTGTCCAATGGTCCTAAGGAACAGTTAGGCGCTGGAGAAGGAGCAACAGGCTCTGAAGAATTTGAACCATGGCGATCTCAACAACAGAATTCTGCAGCACATACCGCATATGGTGCATCAGTACCAATTTCTACTGCCACAGATCTTTATACAGCTGCAGGTTTGTGTTAGTAAATGTTATAAAAGGTGTTATAATACTTAATTTTATTGACTGTTTGTTTTTTATTACAAAGGGAACTGTAGTTTTAAAGCTATATTTATGTGTACAATATGTGACCATTTGTGATAATACCTTTATATATGTTCTAATATTTTAAAAACTAAAAATAATCTTCCATAAATTTATAGCATTTTTAAATTTAACTATTTACTTGAATGTTTAGTTTCGAACTTGATTTTGTAATGTTTTGCTCTAATAATTCCATTGTATTCAGCATGATTTTTATGCTGCACCAGTTTCAATCTGTTTGTATT
The DNA here is from genome assembly GCA_023690525.1 of Holotrichia oblita. Lineage (NCBI taxonomy): Eukaryota > Metazoa > Arthropoda > Insecta > Coleoptera > Scarabaeidae > Holotrichia > Holotrichia oblita. The sequence goes on along the minus strand of CM043017.1, from coordinate 133,052,811 downwards.
ATGAAATATGTATGTTAAGAATGCATTTATTGTATGACTATACCATGAATTTTGTCCACTAGGTTATTATGGCAGTGGTGGAACGTATCCTTACCAAGCTTACGGTGTGGGAGACGGAACATGGTCAAATGGAACCGATCCAATGACTTTTCTAAGCGGTTATCCTCACGATTCGTATTCAATGGATGGTATGTTACTTTTATTTATAAAATGATTCATGAATTTAGAACACTATGAATTAAACTGTAAGTAATACTACCAGTTGGTTCAATATGACATATGGTAATTCTATTCAAATTATATATGAATATATCAAAAAATGAAAATTGTAGGAATAATTACATTGTGTAATAAATGGGAATCAGACTTACTTGTATGTAGTCAGTGGGGATTACCCCAGTTCAATATCCAATGATATCTGGCCACTAATCTTGTTATTGTTTTTGTTTTGATATTTTATAATAGTTCCTGCTGCTACATATGTTTAGATTCTAAGGTATCATAAATTTGTTGATGTTATTTTAAACAAAGGCTAATAGTGTAAGTATTTTTATTATGTGGTGAAAATTAAAACCTGTATCTTATTTGATAATCTCATTTTTATTCTCATTTATTTTATTGCTGAAAATTTTATGAAATTATATCATGTCTGAGCTAGAATTTTGTGCACTTTAATATTTTTCTCGAACTTGAAGATATCATTTTTGAATTTAAAATCTGATGGCTTTTGTTTAGAAAATAAGGCAAAAAATTTCATATTATTTGATGGTTTGACGATTTGATGAAAGCTGTCCTATGATCTGTTTAATAGTTGGATAAACAGTTTATTTTTGTTCAAATAGATACAGTAGCGGACAAAGTAATAGTAGTATTACAGAATTTATGTATTAATATGTACATGCAGTTCAAAAACAATTGCGAAGTTTTTGAATATGACACTGTCTTTACAAAAAAATATGCTATTCAAAGTGTTCTGACTCGTCTCTCTGGTTAATATTGTTAAGCAATGGCACAAATCTTCGTAATAATTGTAAGTAATGGGAACAAAATAATAGCAGTAACATTAGTAATTGCAAATAAAACACAAAAATATTGTCAAAATATTTACTAAGTAATATAAAATAAACAGACAATTAATATTTTTTTGAGTAGCCCCTATTTTTTAATATTGCTTCACATCGTCGCGGCATACTATCCACCAATCGTTGACAGCGTTCTGAGGTGATGGAATACCAAGCAGTTTGAACAGTTTTCCCTAATTGTTGGGTTCTTGGTTTTTCTTTAGAAACTGCTTCCTTAATATCCGTCCACAAATTCTCAATAGGATTGAGGTCTGGAGATTGTGCTGGCCACTTCAAGACCTCAATTCTATTGTGAAGTAACCAGTCTGTCACTCTCCGGCTGGTATGTTTAGGGTCGTTGTCGTGCATTAAAACCCACATTAGTTTGAACGTATCCCTCTCGGTTTAAAATGTCTTTTATCCAGTATATGGGCCCTGGACCGTAATAAGAGAAACATCCTCAAATCATAATTTTTCCATCTCCGTGTTTAACAGTCTTTAAAGTATGCTGTGGATGATAAGCGGTGGTGGGTCTTCTAGCAATTTTGCTCTCGTCTGTCAAGAAAATATTGGTATATTTGGTAACTGGCCATTTGACATGTTCCTATGCAAACCTGAGTTGGCGTCTAAGATGTTGTTTTTTCAAAAGTGGCACCTCCCTTGGACTTTTAGCTAACAAATCATTCTCAGTCGTCTCCGGATTGTTCTGACAGATACATTTACATTATATTCTTGTTTAAGTGCACTGGCTGTTATAAAAGCATATGCTTTAGCATGTCGTACTATCAAATTATCTACACTGAATGTAGTTTTTTCTTTTGCGACCACGAGTTTCTCTTGTTTCTCGATATTGTATCGCATTTCTAATCATTTTCGCCGAAAAGTTTAATAAATCTTGAATAAACTGATAGTTTCTTCCCTCTTTTCTTAGTTTTACAATTAACTGCCGCATCTCTTCGCTCCAATGTTTCTGTCGGCCTATTTTATTTACTTAAAACAATTTCACACAAAGAGTATCCAATACTAATGAACGTAGAATAAAGTATAACAAGAAATAAGCTGTTGTAAACTACACAAACTGACGATTGGATGAGTACTCCTATTATTTTGTTCAAATACAATTACTGTAACATAAAATGAGGGACTTTCCCGATAGTTTCAGAGAGAGAGAGAGTAACTTTTTAATGTTCTTGTGTAGTGTTATCAAGTCAGAAACCTCATGTACAGATGGTACGACTGTTAGTTCCAAAAAAATGATAAAACTTTTGTTAACAGTGTTCATAGTTTCACATTGCTACTATTTTGTCCGCTACTGTATATGAGAAGCACAGATTTAATCTGTACTTTATTCTATAGTAATAATGAAACAAATTAAATTTTTCAATATAGTGTATCTGCTTATATTTATTTTTACATTGGCAGAAACTGGGAAAGCGAATATTATTAGATAGAAAGGTTGCGTCTGCAATCAAATTCGTATCGTTTCTATTACTTATTCGAATGTTTTAGAAAACCAAAAATTTGATAATCTTAGTAAGTCTAGACTATATAACAGTTAATGAGATGTATCAGGATTGGATTTTAGATATCCCAGAATATTGTAAGTACACTGCCTATTGACGGAGCGGTATTTTACACAGCGAAAAAGTTGAGTAACGTCTTCCTGTGCTGGTATGTTTCGATTCGGAATGTGCCGGTGCATTCAATATTAATCCAATGGATACGATTTCTAAAATCATCACCTTCATTTTAAAAACGATGATTGATAAAATTCTGCTTTCATGACATAATGAGCTGAATACTGTGGACATTTATTTGTATCAGTCGAGGCAATACGCCTATTGCCCATTTGACGCATGCTTGCGACGCTTTACCAAAACCAATTAAATACGGTACTGGTTTAAACACATGCTTCACTAAATTGTTTACATCCTAACGTAAATATTTGCAACTTTTCCACCTTCAACACACTACAATTTAATATACTCTCTGCAACAATAGCAGTTATATTAAATACATTATTCAATGAAATGTGTAGTACCACCGCTGTTATTATTAAATGAATATGAGCATAATAGCTCTATTTGAAATGTAATATTTAAAAGCCGCTACAAATTCTTTCGATCTTATTTGCCTTTCTTTCGCTCAAGTGATAGCTTCGATAATTTTAGCTTTTGTCGTCCAGCATATCTTTGTCATTATGCTTTTGAAAATGATTCATATGTTATAAACAAAATTAATATTTCGAGAGTTTTCTAATATAAGTAATCCAGAATCGTGGTTTTTTTGAGTTCGAAATGATTTGCCGTCTTTTTCTATACACTACTGTTAATATTATAATTATAATTAAGAGACTACTTACTTTGGACATTGAATTGCTTCCTTTTGATGTTAATTACAAAACGAACAAGGTAGACAATATCTTGTGTGACCACCTTTTGCAGTGATAACGCATCTTACTCGTCTAGGGAGGCCACAGACTAATTTAGTGATTACTGTTTGCAGAATTCTGTTCCATTCCTCTTCTAGTATTATATAGTGAGCAACGCATTCGCGTTGGTTGGATACCTCTTTTCTTTGGCCCTTTCCAGATGGTCCCAAACGTGTTCAAAGATGTTGAGGTTCGTGCTTTGGGGCGGCCAAACCATAGTTTCGGCAACACCTTGTTCCGCTAACTCATTCAAATGTTGTTTTACGATCCGAGCACTATGCTTCGGATCGTTGTCTGTCTTGTTGGAAAATAAAGTGCTCACCAATAAGACGATGTCCAGCAGGTATTGCATGCTCTCTTACAATATCTAAATAACGTTCGGCTGTAAGACCTCCGTCAATTCTGAGTAAAGGGCCAACTCTGCTGATATTATACAGCCCCACACAAGAACAGATCCTCCCCATGCTTTATGATAGGCTGCACCCGGTCGGGATTTAATGCTTTATGTGTCCTCCTCCGCACAAACTGTCTTCTTAGAGATCAAAAAATTTCAAATTTGGAACTCATCCGTCCTTAAGGCGCGAGACCAATCTTCCTAGGTCCAATTTTTATGAATTTTTGCATATTGTAAACGTTTTTACTGGTTTTCCTTCCGAAACAATGCTTTTGTGCGAGCTATGCGGCCTCTAAGGCCTTGCTGAATGAGGTGTCTGCGAATGGACTGCATACACTTCTGACTTCTTGTAGATCTTCAGCTAACTGCGTTGAAGATTTAGTGCGATTACGCAGTGAACTAAGGGTCGTACTTATAGTTCGTGCTTGAGGTTGTATCGATGCTTGAGCACGCGATTTTGACGTAAATGTCATTAGAAATCTGTCAAAATCGCGTGCTCAAGCATCGACACGATCTCAAGTACGGACTATAAATATGACCCTAAGGCGCAAATAATTATCTTCTGTTTCCTTAAGCTTTTTAGATCTTCGAACGCCTTTTTGATGTTATACTGATCCCATGTTTACATACTTGCGTAATATTATTTGAACGGCAGTTTTCGAACACCCCACTTTTACAGCAATTTCGCGTTGACTCTAGCCTTGTTCTTAAAAAAAAAACCCTATAGCGATCGTGAATCTATACCTTCGGCATAATTCTAAAACCTACACGAAACATTTTCATTTTACCTTTAATAAACAAGAAATTTAAGCTTACCACTTTCTAGTCAACCAAATTCTTAAAAAACAACACTAAATATCACAAGCCATTGCTTCAAATTTAAAAGAAATGTCTTTACTGGGCCCATTAATCTCTTATGCGGACTAGCAGTTTTTGTCTGCGGCTATTTATTATTCCTAGAACTGGAAAATTTCGAGTCTAAATTATGTTGAACATTATAAATTAAATGTAAGGAAACGTTCCCCCTAATACATACACAGATATGTACCCTAATGCAATAAGTATTTGCTATTAAGGTGGTCTCTTAAACACACTTTAGCACACTGGTGTATATATGTACCGGGTGGCCTGCTAAGAGTGGCGCTCGACCATATCTCAGAAACGGTTTGCGGTACGGCTCCGGGAAAAAAAATATCACTGACTAAAGTGGCCCCGAGAAACATCTGAAAGTTATTCAGAGAAGTGTAGGATGACCGCTAGATGGCGTAACTGAACACAAAAAATATAAATTCTTATTTTATACAAAATTTACCAACTTAAGGTCTATCACAAATATGAAAATCGGAATGTTCTAAAAATTCTGCATATTTTACACTGGACAATTTTTTTGTATTTTGTCAACTAAGGGGAGGATAGGAAGGGAAACTCTGTTTTGCAAGGAACGCTTTTGTTGAATCTAATTTTGCAAACTTAGTCTCATTGAAATCAGCGGTACTCCTCAAATTTAATGCATACAAATTCGACCCAATCTAATAAGCGACGTGCATGGTAGAGGGCGCCGTTTAAATTTTTTCGGAAAGTTTTGCTTCTTATCGGAAATATTAAATGGTAACATACATTTTCGACTACACATAAAAAATTTAGGCTAAATTATCAACAAATCAGTGAAAACTGGGTCTCGCTATCAGGATTTGTTTTCAAGGAACTCCAAACGATGTTTCAATAATGCTAGTAATTCAGAATTACGCAAGTTCTATCAAGCGTGATACCAGATGAGATTTAAAGTAACACTGTTGTATTATGTGTTCATTTTGATATAATAATCAGAGCAGTGTAAAGAATTTTTGTAAATTTTTGATTTGCATATTTTTGTATTAATGGCAACGCTTCTACAGAGACAGGTATTTGTCGTTCAAAGCAGCTTACTCTAATACAGTAAATTTATCGTGTTCGTCGTTCGCCATTCCTGACAAAAGAAACAGTTTTACTCCTTAGTTTTTAGCAAATTACGAAAGAAACATTTTTTGTACGTACATAAATATATTTTTGATGGTTAATATTAGCTAATATTTACATTTGAAACTCAGTAAACATAAATTAACATATTGTAATAAGCGTTAGATTTTTTCTTCGTTCATCATCAATAATCTTAGTAGATTTACACCTTATCAATTTACAAGGTGTTAGAAATTTTAAATGTAGGACTATGCAAATATTTTTGTAGGTAGATGTAACGTCATGTTAGTGCCAAAACTCAAGAAAACCGGTTACTAGATGTTTTATCTAGTCGGAATTATACTTTTTAACTTTAGAATAAACAGCAGTGGAGAAAAATTAGAGTAAATAAATTACAAAAGAAGTAAATTTAATCACTAGTTAGATTTATGTGAATAATCATGCATTTTAAGAACATATTACTAAAAACATTTTTCGACAATTTATTATAAAGTAATATATGTACATATATGAAGTAGTCGATATTAAGCCGTAAAGGCCATGTTTTAAACTAAAAAAATATTAAATACCCCAATACGATTTACTATTCGCCAATATCAGTAGATTTTAGAAATAAAACAAACAATGATCATGATCAACATTTAATACACATTCATTAGAAATGTTATTGCATTTTGTTGTAAATTCGTGACATGTTGCTATCGGTATTTACTAAGTACGTAAATAGGACTTAGTAGGTGTTATTATTGATTAGATATCAAAAATACGCCGTCGAGGGAGACAAAACATGAATCGCAATCACAAATTATGTTTAGACGTTTAGATTAGAGACGAGGTGTTTGTACTTTGCTGTTGTGCTTGATAAACAATAATCATAAAAGAAATACAACGAATAATCGAGATTGTAGGCAGTATAAATGTACACATCTGTAGTACTAACGAGCGGACACCGGCAATCGGCAAGTTCCGATTTGCATGAAATTTTAGTACTTTGATCTATTATCCTAAAAGCACCCGTATCGCATATTATATTACTTGCTTTGTGATATTTGGACCAGGAACACAAAATCAAAAGAATTATGCAAATTCATCAACATTTTTTTCTGGTTATTATTATTTTAATAAATCGGAAGAAAAATGTAGGGAGTATTGAATATTTGGAGACTATATAATATGATTCAAGATCATTTACTTTTAGTGTACACTAAGTCAAAAAAGTTTCCATACAGGCCACAGCAGTTTCAATTAACGGATCTACTTTTGCTAGATAATATATTTATAACAGTTCTATACATAATTCCTTTGTAACAAATATGTACATAAATAGATTGTTATTGTAAATATTATTGTAACGTTTACGGGGTTTAAATAAAAATATTCGTAAAAACAACGATTTATTTCTAATAATAATAATAACGTAGTAACAAATAAACAATAACGATTGACTAACACTAAAAGATTATTTATGTCCGCGCACTATTTACTTTTACAATATTTATTTACACTTGTCGAAGTTCGGTAATAGACTGTTCCCGCGGTCCAGCTTCGACCCCTTTTTATACAACCTTGGTGTATCTCGAACATTCTATACTCGAATAATCTAGAACTTTTCTAGAGGTTTTCTAGAATTCGAAGTTCTCCCGAATAAGTCATAGGCGTACGGTCGTAACATTATATTTTATTTTATGGGAATAAATTTAAAACAAATAATCCAGCACACGCCCAGAGGGCGCAGCAAAATAAGTCTCCATACAAAACGGACAAAGATTGGGAAATTAAATATTTCTCTAAGAAATAACTGTTTACGTAACATACTTTATTTGCAATGTTAGTGTCAGTTAATGTAGCGACATAGATAAAATAAAAGGTATTCTGATGTATTGCAAAATCATAAATCTTAATCTTAAATTAATCTTATTTGAATTGATAATCAACTTCTCCCTCATAATTATCGATATTATCACGAACATCCTCGTTCTCTATTAGCGATTTATAAAATCATTGATCAGTTTCGGGAATCAGATGCGTAATCGAATTTATGTCACTCATTTTTTATACAGAAATAGATTTATCCTCTGGATATAAGAGTGGTAATTTCTATTTAAATAAATGTGTATGTATATCCTCTTTTTGGTTTCTTAATGAGTCTATTGGAAAAATAAACTACAATATGTATATATATTGTTTTAATATACTGGAACTCCTGAAATCTGTTATCTCAATACAACGATTTTTACCGTGTCGGCATTTGATTTTTATGACAAGTAGCTTAAGCTAAAGTTCGTCTTACAATAATAAAATTTTTGACACATGAAATTTAAGGTTGTACTACATTTATCTGGCCACAATTGTACATCTACTCGCAGTACTTTCTGTCCATACAAAACAATGGCCCTTTTCCTTTTCCCGGAATGTATACCGGAATTATAGATCCATAAATGCTTTTTATATAATTTATTGGTTGGAATTTGAGATTTTTTTAACATCAAAAATTGGGGTTTCTGTTTTCGTTTCCTTTAGCTATTTTCATATTGCTTTTTAGATATAGTCTAGTCCGTTCTGCAGATTTTTGATGAGGATTCTAGGATCATCATGATTTTCTTGTAATATTAAATTCAGTGTAGAATATTTGTTTGCAATAAGAGAGACTTATTGGGTTGTAATTTTCTGACTAATATAATAACTATGTATGTTTATGAAATCATGTGCCATGTGGCGGCAGATTTTGATGCTTACCATGCCTATCTCTGTGGTTTTTAAAGTCGAGAGTTCTTGCCTCTTAAAGAGCGGTGTTTAGTTTCTTAGTTAAAATCTTCAAATTTTGATAAACGTACAAACCTGTACTTCTTCCAAACAAAAACGATCTCCTAAACAATGGATTACTTTCGTTTTGTCATTTTCTCTTGATAGAATTTTCCCTAATTAGGGGAACATAAAAAAGTGTTTGTGTCATACGTATGTCCTTCAAAACCAAAACTTCTTAACTTTCATAGCAATATTCGGTTCAGTTACAATAAATGTCAATAAAATCGTTTTAGATTCCATTTCTTTTCCTCTCTTGGTTATGTATAGTTTCTTCAAATACTTTTTATTTTGAAATTTATCCAGTTGCTGTGGATATTTTCTTTTACCTATCTTTTTAAGGCCCCCCTTTTTAAATATGTTTGTCTTGTTTCTCTCCTCTTTTTTGTTCTTTAGAAAATCGGCGGACAGTTTTTTCTGGCGAGGACGAATGTGTATCATCGGCAGCTTCGTCTAATTCTTTGTTAGCTCTTTCTGTTCATTCTATAAACGTTTCTGTTACATTGATATTTGTATTTTCTACTATAATTCTACATAATTAGATTTAGATTATCATCAACATTTTCTTTAAAGTCTTCGGTGCCCCTTTAATCGCAATGAACTGTTAATTTTTTCTTTGATGCTGATGATTGGCCACAAAAGTATCTGGTTCCAGCTAATGTCCTATGTTTCTACTAATGATGCAGTTGGTGGTTATTCTACAAAAGTAATTTTTTTTGCAAAACAAAGAACCAAGAATAAAATCTAATAGTATTATATATACCAGTTTCGAATAAAGACCAACAATAAGAATGCCAAGTGCTTTTTTTTGGTTTTTTATTTCAGAACAAAGACCCAAATAGCGTATTTTTTTAGGTTATAATATTCGTTTGTACTATGTCACAAGAAGCAATAACGGGCATTGCCACTCGCTTGCGTTGAATTATGTAGAAGTGATAAAAGTACCATCTACTTTCCTCTGGTCAATATTATTTAGACTGGTAGTCAACCCTTTTATACTACAAAACATAAATGTATTAACATCAACAATGTCACATAGTTCTTTGTTCATAAACAGATGATAAACAACAAACGATTTATATTCTGGAACTTCAATGACTGGTGTTATATCAATAATATTTAACTGTTTTTAATTATAAGTTAAAAGAAGAGCTGGGAAGCATATTTCATTAGTTTTCAGCATTTTTGAGGTTGACGTTTGGTTCCTTGTTTATTAAAATTAATTGTTGTCAATTAAATGTTATTGGTGTTATTGTTTATTTTGAAATTGCAATAATTATAAAAATTTTCTTACACAGCCTATAAGAGTGCGAATAGTAGTAACTTCATAATTAAATCGTTACCATTATGTATTCGACATATTTTTCATACTACATTGTTTTATATTTTACGCTACATTGCATACCTCGCAGTAGCATATTACAACACATATACATATGTATATAAGGCTGTGTCCGAATTCGCATTTTTCTTGCATCTAGTATATACCACAACCTAGTCAACAAGCCCCACCACTAGTTAGCCACGCCTCTCCGAACGCATACGAACTAGAATGTATACTAAAATGTGAACTAGAAGTAAGTAAACGAAAATGTAAGCTAGAATCTGTACTCGTGGTTCTACCAACTTTGCAATAATAAGTTTTTCACTGTTTTGACGGGTTTTAGTTTATAAATGATAAATACATATTTACATTCGTTTAAAGCAGTTGTTCTGGGAATTTTGTCTTGGTTTTTTTGTCTAAAGACGTTGAAATTTATTTTATTTATTTACTGTCATATTTGTTATGGCTTAAACAGACCCCTATCGGCTCCACACGGAATCTACCTTGAAGTATACATCAAGTAAATGCGTCGGAATTACTTTCGAATACATGTATACTTGGTGGGGCAAGTTTAGCTGACGTCACAGGTATACTTCGCATACATACTAGGCAATTCGGACACAGCCTAAATTTAAATTCCCTATACCGTCACGAAGTACGTTTTCTTGGATCAGCAGTTAGCGTGGACTCTATTTTATTAAGATGACTGTTATTAATTGTTATTTTTTTAAGTATTAGTTCCAAATTCTGTACAAAATGCTTTATCGATATTGCGCGTCAGATCGATTTTTATTCCCAGCCAGACATTAAAAACTAATGATAACAGACAACTTGGAAGGTTTCCACTATGATCTAATTTCAGTAAGGTTTGGTTCATCACTATGCCAATGAACCTACATAACGAATTCTATTGTACGCTTACACCTTCCTACAAACAAATAAAGAAAATTATTACTTCAAGTCGTCTTATACAGGGTGATAAAAATTTCTTTATTTAGTTTTGCAGCACAAAAATCGTATTCAATGTAATTTAACTCGTTGTTTTGAGTATGCTGGCTTTATTTTTCGTTGTTTTTTCTTTACTTACCTATGCTTTTTTCTATTTTTGAAAGGATCTCCATTCTACTATTTTATTGTTGGTACATACTAATTATGTAAAATGTAACAAAAAAAATCTTCAAATTCGTCCCCGTTCATTGATAAACAATGACTTAATCTATTCTTGAAATGACTTATCGCACTTTCCAACATATGACTTGTTATCCTTCCCATGTCAGCAGTTATTATTCTCTTTAAGTTCTCTAAATTGTGCCACCATTTTGATTTAATACCGTAGAAAAAGTTTGAAGATCTAGCTGGCCACTTACTGGATCCTCTTCTTAACTATTAACCTGTGAGGAAATATTTTATTCAATTATTTCCTAACACCTGCTTCATAATGTAGAGGTGCAAGATGATGATGATTTTCAATACCACCGTTAATATTAGGAAATAAGTTGATAATATCGTGTCCCACTTGCTATTGTAGCAATTGAAGATATTTTTCAGCAGTAAGATTGTAATCGACGAAAAATGACGAATTTATTGTGCCTTTGGCCACAGAACATCTGTACACACATTAAGTTTTTGTAATGTTGAGAGTGTCCTTCACAACCCTAACCAGGTAAAAGGTGATGATTGCTGCTTGTACAATAGAGACTCTATTTACAGTACCATTTAGCATAACTGTGGCTTCATTACTAAATAGAATGTCCATTGCTAGATTATCATCATTGTTGCATCTTTGAACCATTAGGTCACAAAACCGAATTCTTCTATCTAAGTCGTTTTCACACGGGTCGATAGCCGCAGTTAAGAATCGCCGGGGTTTAATTCTCCGAAGGGACGGTGGTATTTTTCTTGGAGAATTGTATCCCGATCGTGTGATTAATAGTGTGGCATTATAATCAGTGATATACTGCTGTAATATGTCCATTCAACACATTGGTACGGACACAAACTACACGGCAAGAGTTATGTCGGTAGTCAAACGAGCAATACACCTTAAGAAGCCGTGCATCTACTACCGTGTCTACAGTAACAAAATGTTTAAAAAACTTAGTTGCGGTAGCAATGAAACCATGAAAAAAGCACACTATCAAAAAACAACAATCTAAATTACTTTAAATAAGATTTTTTGTTAAAACTATAAAGAAATTAAAACAATTATTCGATACATTTTTTTACACCCTGTATATAAGAAACGTTACAGCTTCTGAGATATTTACGTGTGTTGCAAATTTTGAGAGGGAAGTGTCAGATATTTAGAATGCACAGGATAATAACAAGCAACCTCTTCAAATAATTTTCGGACGTAATATTAAATAACAAATCTTCCTGTATTCATGCATGCATTTCTAATATTTTCGACACAATATGGCGTCGTTATAGGACTGGTCAATGATGCTAGTGCCGATTATTATTCCATTCATATTCATCCATGTTTTTTTAATTTTAATAATTTTAGTTACTGCCGCCGGCATTGTAGTGCATTCATGTTATCCTGTATCTATGAAATTTACTGTATATGTCATAATATTGTTATTTTAACAATAATTTATTCAATTGTTATTATAATAACTAAAGGCCGAGCTGACGGAATAAACGACGCGGCAGACAGACCTGTCTGCCGACGTAATAGTCAAAGGCGCGTGTCAAGGTACTTACGGAAGGTCAGTTCGACTATCTTTACTCATGTGTTTGATTGTAAACGGAGGAATTGGTTTGTTTTGTAGGTACTAGGTTGACAGACTCAACGTGAAAATGTATGTACATCTGCAATAAAATCTCGTATACATTAACTTCTAGCCATCCTTTTCTTAAGATTGTTTACTGATATAAGTTTGGCACATTCAAGAGAGATTACTTTGACATTATTCTAACATGTCATAAAACGCTTATATCAGCACAGGAAAAATCAGCTGTACGTGATTTTATTACAAGCGAGAGTACCTTAAAACATCACCGTATAGATTTAAAATCATGTGCAATTTAAATTAAATAGTCTAGTCAGCAAATAACCAACTAATAGGTAGTAATACGTACGAAAATCGAGGTCAGGTCAAACGAGTAACGGATAAAAAAATTAATAACAAATACAGTAGTGTTATCAGTTAGGTTTGTTATGCATTGCTATTTCTATTCTATTAAAAATACTGTTTACAATAATTAAATTACTAATACTCGTACGGCCATTGTGACAGGTTTTTTCAATAATTTTACCGCTAAAATTAAAATCTAAATTGCTCTAAATGTGCGTGATATAAGTATATTCTATGTGTTGAAAATAATACGTATCGTAACAGGAAAAACACATTTTCCAAAAGATAAAAATATTAAGGTCAATGATAATCGTACATAATTACTTAAATTTAGGCATGTTTGGTCCATCGACGACATTCTCTACTGCTACGCCATTTGGGCAGCCGTCTTCATTCAACTACTTTCCCAGCAATGGGGACTACAGCACCTGGAGCAGCCAAAGGAAGTACGACGATTACTACAGGGATCCACAGAATATGTACACTCCTGCGATGCCCGATTCGACGATAAAAATTGTCGAACAGGCAATGCAAAATTTAGGTAAGTAATTATCTAATTGCTTGTCTTACGATTAAAAACTAATTTCGAGACTTTAAAGTTTTACGAAACATAAGTTTAAAGCAATTACTACGAATATATATGTACTTTAAATTATTTTATTTTAAAGCAATTGAGTCACAAGGTTTGTTTTCAGAGTATGTCATGAAATTAATTCGTATTTTATTTTTATGTAGCGATTTAACCTGCACTACTTTTACTCTATTATTTAAATCACGAGAACAAAATAGAATCACCTCCATTGACGCAGATCGTTAAGCTCAAAAACAGGAGTTACAAAAATGATTTTTTTTGTAAGTACATACGGCCATAAAAAAATCGCACGGTGTTAAATCGCAAGGAGGTGGGCCGTATTTAGACTAATAATTTCCAAAAAATTCTCTCGGAAAACTCATGTTTTCGTTGGTAGTGTGTACACGAGCTCCATCTTGTTGGAAGTAGCCTTCCTGTAATTCGTCATCATATAACATACAATATCAAGATTTCTAGTATGTAACGCTCGGCGTTTAATGTTCCCAAAAGGTGTAAGCATTTTTTGGCTACTGTTTCAAATTTAGTATTTTTAATTGACTTACCTTCAAAAAAATAGGTCCAAATTACAATTTTCTGTGGATACAGTGGTGTTCTCATGTTCTGACAATTTACGTAGCCAGAGAAATGAAACCACGATTCATCGGTAAACATAATCTTTTTGATACCTCCATCATTAACTATAACATGGTCAATAAATCGTTGTCAAAATGTTTAGATTTATTCGAAATATTTCATGGGTAAGCAACTACTTGCAAGCAGGAAGTAGTAAGGATGTAAATTTAGATCATATTTAAGGATACGTCTGCAAGTGCTTTCTTGGTTTCTAACTATTAGCCTACCTTTGGTATTTTTTTTTTGTCATCCACGCTTCCTGTTTCCCTGAATAATTGGAGACACTGGGGAATACTTGCGGAAAATTGATCGTATGGGATAGCAATATCTGCAAATTATTCTAAAAAAAACCCGATATGCATCTCTAATACAATAAACCTATTCACCACTAATTTTACTACCATTTCTGAAATACATTTCAACCATGTACCACTTCTGTTGTCCGTTAAAGATAAACGCCATTATTAAATAACTACTAAAGTGTATATATCTTCAACTTTTCAATTTCAGTCAATTTGACTTATGATTATTTATGAATGACACTACGGAGCAGCGGAGATTAATATCTGTTACTATCAACCTATCAATTCTCTAAGTTCAGATGTGAATTGTATGTCCATCTGTTATTCATGACCTACCTAGAATAAAAATTTTGTGGCTCGCTTGATTTTAATTACGGAAATTTCCAGGTATTTTTACTGCTTTGTAACTGGTAGTAAGTGATATTTACCTTATTGCAGTGAATAGTGTAATTTTAATCCTATTACTATATGTATGTATGTATGTACAGTGGACAGCTTCTAAATCGACACCACCGCAAGCTAACGTCGACTTTATCTACTAATAATAATATCTACTATAAACCCTAACTGAAGGTCACACAACGTAACCTCCTCTACATTGCTATTAAGGTTTAGGAAATTTCGTAACGGTGTCGATTAAGCTGCTATCCACTGTACATATTATCTTGCAAATACATTTTATGAAATGTTAATTTATGGAGTTAAAAAAATGTTTAAATCAATCTTGAATAGTGTTATATAAGATTAAAACAGTGTTAGTAAACAATATTAACCGTACAATAAAATAATGTCTCACTAAATCAATCAGGTGATTATAATTGAGTGACTTACGAAGTTGATTGATGGAGTCTCCGCAATATGGAAATTAGGATTTATGTCGCAGCGATAACAGTTGAAATACCAACCTTAGGATTACTTTATCTTATTAATTAATCATATCTAGAGATTTGTGAATCGTAGTTATAGTTTTATGATGTACTTTATTCTATAATTTAATAATGAATTTAGAATTGTATAAGAATAGAATTGTAATTTGTATAAATAATAATATTATTCATGATTATGATTAAAAGTTTCATTTGAAGGATTCAATTTAAGGAAATTTTAGTCTTTCATTTCAATCTGTAAATCGTGCATTAAAAATTTAAAGTTAAAATAAAATGCACAATACCGAGTCGGCAAAATTGCTTAATATTATAAATTTCATATACAGGGTGGGGACTTTAACTGGAACAAATTCGATAAAAAATTAGGTGACAATTTTTGCGAAAAATGCTTGGACACGTCGATTTTTATTTTTGAATACGGATTTTTTTGTGGTAAATTCATATATACAGGGTGGCCCAAAAATAAGTTACGACCATCAACTTCTATCATCAAGTTCTATCGACAGGGGACTTTAAATAGAACAAATTCGATAAATTTATTATTTCAAAAGTTGTTCGAAATGCGCTCCGTTCACTTCTTGGCAAAGAGCCAATCGGTTATAAAACTTATTTTGCAGGCTGTTTAAAACCTGAAGTGGTATTAATCTGATTTCCAGTTTAATCCGAATTTCTAATTCTTCGATATTTCTAGGCTTTATAACATACACTTTGTTTTTTAAATAACCCCATAGATAAAAATCTAAAGGTGTTAAATCAGGCGATCTTGCTGGCCATTTAATAACACCTCGTCGCCCAATTCACCTGCCAGGGAAGGTGGTATTCCGGTAATTCCGCACGTGGGCCGCATAGTGCGGAGGCGCCCCATCCTGTTGGAAAAATATTCTTTCGTCCAAGGTATTATTTCCGGTGGTGAATGACTCAATTAGTTGTGGCACTAAAGTCTCTTGCAAACATTGCAGATATCTTTCACCGGTTACATTGTGATCAAAAAACACGGGCCCAATAATTCTATCTCCAATGATTCCAGCCATACATTAATTTTTTCCCGATGTTGGGTATGGTGCTCAACAATCCACCAAATAATTTCATAAAAAGACGAGAAAAGAATTACTAACATACCTCTCCGTTTAAGGTGAAACTTAACTTCATCAGAGAACAAAATCCAATCTGGAAGAATTTCACCACCATCAATTCTATCCATTACAGTCTCGCAAAATTCTACTCGCCGATCAAAATCATCATCAAGTAACTGTTGGACTGATTTCATTTTATACGGGCGTATTCCCGCTGATTTGTGATTGAAGACAGTTTTGTGAAATACATTATAATCTCACCCTACTTGTCTGGCTGGAGTTATTGGAGTTTCTTGGTATGTGAGAAGAATACCGAGTTTTCTTTCTTCGTCCACGCGTTGGGGCCGGTGACGAGGTACAGTTCTTACATGTTCGTGCGTTCTGAAATGTGCCTCAATTTTGGACACAGTGCTCCGATTAAGTGGTGGAAAATCAGGATGTCTCTCTTGAAACAAAGCGGCAACTTCGGTCTGAGTACACTGGCGGTTCCCGTATCCAATCATCATAAGAATTTCTATTTTTAAAGTTTCATTTACCATTTTCACACAATGAGAATTTTTTTTGATGTTTGTTAGTAACTACGGAGATAATAGATTATGTCAAATTAATTACATACAATTTGAAGTGTGACTTAACGGTGGCAAGTCAGTAATCAGAAATACCAATATTTAAAAAAAAACAATGGGATGTTTTGTACGATAGAAAACAATTCCTAGACATGTGATCTTAGTTATTAGAAATCGTAAATTTCTCGATAATTATTGAGTTTAGATATAGGACATGGTACATAAAACATACTTATATTTCGATAGAGATTTCAAAAATACAATAAAAATAGGTCATTCTATTTGAAAAAATGAAGTTGATGGTCGTAACTTATTTTTGGGCCATCCTGTACATATGAATTTACCACAAAAAAATCCGTATTCAAAAATAAAAATCGATGTGTCCAAGCATTTTTCGTAAAAATTGTCACCTGATTTTTTATCGAAGTTGTTCCAGTTAAAGTCCCCACATTGTATATCATAACAAGCATAATTAAAGAAATACTTTTTCAAGATTAAATCAATAGAGAAACAATTTTTTTTTATCTATCACAGTGACGAAGTTAGAGCACAAAAGCGACGTGTCGACCACTCTAGAAGAGAAACCTTCTGGTTTCTGGTGGATGAGGGATATCAAAAGGTTACGGTAATTGCTCGTGTAAGCCAGTCTACCGTTTACAGGTCGAGTTACTGTGACTCTGATATCTCCTATCCAGTTTTTGTTCTAGAAGAAGCCGCTTACATTGGCGGCGAAATGTCGAATTATTTTATTTTATTTTGAATTTTATTATCTTATTTATTATCATTTATCATAATATATCCAGATTGCATTAAAGAAAACGCAAGTTTACTAGGCAATTCTCAAAACATAGTACCTACAAACAGTGCGCTCCAGAATTAGGAATCTAGAGAATTACAGGGATATTACTTAATTAATAAAACATACTATAACTTAATTAATAATTTTTTCATTCTTGTAGGAACCTTTATAAAAATTTGATTTTAAGTACACAATTACAACGCCACAAACCGCAACTAATTTGTATACCTCTTGTAGACTTAAAGACACCGTCTGGTGATTCTAAAGATTCCCTAAGCCAGCAGAAGAAGACGACATGGGCGAGTATCGCCAGTCAACCGGCGAAACCACAGTTGACAGTTCAGAATCAGGGTTTGAAGAAGAAGGGTCCCGGTATGCCGCCGGGACCGATCGTACCCGGCAAACATAACATGGACATAGGTACGTGGGACACGAAGAATACTCCGCCGCAGCTTCCAGTCGTCAACAATACGGTTCCTAAGACTATAACTCCTACCTTGCCTGTTCGTCAAGCATGGAACGGTCCACCGACCAACAGAGCACCACCTGCAGCACCCAGACCGGGTCCTCAACATCCCCAACATCCAATGCAGTCGTACCAACCGCCGACTATGATGCCGCCCCATTTACCACCAGCAGTAAATATGCCGACTGGTGCGGCGCAGGTACGGAATGTGACAGCGAAAATAATTGTATTTTCTTACCACAACAAGAAGTAATCTACTAGATATGTATTGCAGTGGAGTCATAATAGAATATAGGAAAGGCAGAGCTGTGCGTATACATACTTATATGCCTGGAAGATTACTTCTCGTTGTGGTAAAGATACAATCAAATTTTTATCGTTATATGAGAACCACAGTCTCCTTTTTATCATTATAGGTACAGAACATGATGCCAGGTGGTCCTGTGCCTGTAATAATGGCACCTACTGCTGCTCCAACACCGTCTCATCCAGTATTAGATGAATTGCGCGGTAAGAACAATTACAACCCGACTGAGTTCGATTTAACAGCGCCGAATGCACGGTTCTTCGTGATAAAGTCGTATTCGGAGGACGACATTCACAGGAGCATCAAGTACGAGATCTGGTGTAGCACGGAGCACGGAAATAAACGTTTGGACACGGCCTATCGCGAACGTGAAACTAACGGTGCGGTTTATCTCTTCTTTTCTGTGAACGGTTCTGGTCATTTTTGCGGTATGGCGCAAATGGTGTCGCCAGTGGACTATAACTCGAATAGCTCCGTATGGTCGCAGGACAAGTGGAAAGGACAATTTAAAGTGCGCTGGGTATACGTGAAAGACGTTCCGAACGTTCAATTGCGTCACATCCGGTTGGAGAACAACGAGAACAAGCCGGTGACGAACTCTAGGGATACGCAGGAGGTGCCGCACGTCAAAGGATTGCAAGTGTTGAGAATCATGCACTCGTACAGGCATTCGACGTCGATATTCGATGATTTCGTGCATTATGAAAAGAGACAGGAGGAGGAAGACAATCGCAAGCAACCGGAAGTGATGAAGAATAACCACGAAGGGGGTGGCGGAGGACATGGCGGTCGCGAGCATAGAGAGCGTGGTGATCACAGGGGACGCAGCAATCATGAACGTGATAGTGAGAAAGATGGACATAGACAAGCACACCGAAGTAATGACCATCATGGTGGTCATCATAAGGTAAGACCGTAAAACATGTTTTTAAATTAATTAAATTACGAAGTTCATCAATATTTTTTCCCACTTCATAAAAGAGAACAACAAATGCTTTTAAAGCAGCAATTTAAATGTGAAGCTCTAAAGTTTCTAAATTTTAGAGTGGTAATGTTATTATAACATATTTTGTATTTAGATGGGTAATTTTCGGGAACTGAATATAACACTTTGCCATCAATTTCGATAGACAACGTTTGTACAAGATATGAACCCTTGATAACTTTTATCTTTGTTACAAGGTATGTACGTAACTTTATGATAATTGCGGTGTATTCTGTGAGTAAACAATCTACCGCATTACTACAAAGAGCTTAATATATTTTCATAAATATAAGCTCTATATGTTACTGTTCAACTATGTAATTTTAATAAGCATCCGTCTCCTTTATATTGGAGTACGTTTGTACCGTATAATATTGAGGTAACGAAGTATTTTCTTTTTGTTTCAGGAAAGAAACGACAATAATAGAGGGCGCGGTGGTCGCGGAGGACGAAACTAAATGCAAAAAAAGAAAGAGTAAAACAAAACATCCACTTGCATCTCCTTTAAAGTGTGCACCTGTTCATAATACTTGCTACCCCTTATTGTAGCATCTGTTATAGCTTATTATTCATCACTCATAGACTTCTAAATTAGTTACTTCGTAATCTGGGTTGCATGTCTTTATATAGTTTAGTGGAACAAAAAGAGAAGGAAAAAAGGAACACCCAATTTAATTTTTATATATACATACCTCTATATCTATATATATATAATGTTGAACAGTAATTTTACTTGAAATTCCTAATTTTTTGCTTGAATAATTTCTCCTCTCGCTTTGTCGATTAATTCAGTGATTTACCAGATATATACACGTATATATATATATATTATAGTACTTCAGTTCTTTTTTCTATTATTGTTGAATGTTCTATCTAATTGGTTTATTACACTCGTGCTCTCGATGTCTTTCTAAGCCTAAAACTTAAAGAAAAAGAAAATTTGTGATGATAATTTGCAAAAATAAGTAAAAAAAAAAAAGAAAGTAAAATAGGAACTACATATTAGTAGGTGTCTTCAGATACTACAGTTTCTTTTTTGGGTGGTGTTAAAAAGCTACTATTACTATTATTACAAAAGATATTTTGAAAAAAATTCAATTATAAATTTAAAAAGCAAAAATTTATCAAAATGAAAAAATATTACCATTTATTAATTTAATGTGTGGGAATAATAAATATATATATAAAAATGATTTTAAAACTTTATAAATAATGATTTAAAAAATAAAATCTGGTATATGGATCACATAGTAATTATAGTTGTAAAATATAGCAGCCCACTCTTCGGATCGGGCTAGACGCAATCAACATACAAAAAAAAGATGTTTGTGCAGTGCTACTACATTTATTTTAAACAGTTTTTACGCAGAAGTGAACGTTTTAAAATTAAATTGTACAAAATGTAATAAATCGAAAAGATGTAAAATGAGAAAAATGAAACAGGACGATCTTCAAACCAAGATAGTTGAAGTTAATAAAAAGCAAAGTGTTAATTTTCCTGGACAATTTTTAATAATAAATAAACGAATAATTAAAGTAAATAATCAATAACCTATCAGTGAGGAACTGAGTGATATAGACAGGCAACGAAAATGTCAGTGGATTTTGGTGTCTCGACAACATTTAAAAAAAAATAAAAAAGGAACTAAGAAGCTGTGCGATTGTGTTAACCACTTCAACTTCTAAGAACTAAAGGACTTACAACAAATTGGCAGACTATTTAGTTAAAGAGTAAATAACGGACACTTGCTTGTTTATATAATGATATAATATATACGTTACAGTTTTACAAATAATGTTTTCCAATTTTGTAATTTTCGAGAAGACGAAGATTGAAGAACTGTGCAGTCTCTATTTAGAAGAAGAAAATAAAAAGAAAGTATTTGTTGATATGATTGATATAGTTTAATTATTATAAGGCTACGAACCAATAATGCTATGTTCAAGTTTAAGAAAACAATATACCTTTTGATCCTGATCATTTGTAATTGACTAATAAAAATTAATATTTCTTGTTGTTTTGTATTTATTGTTGCAATGAACAACAAAATCTAAAAATATAACTTATTTTGCTTAATAATTTATTTGTAAAGATAAATAAATCAAATACTCCTGTATTGTAAAGTTTTTATTTGGCATTGTGAAGATGTTATTACATTTAGGAATTATTGTAATTTCTAGCTCAAAATGTATTTTTGTAAATTTATCAAATTCTTGCTTCTTTCACGCATATTTTATGTACTTTTGTGTTAAAATGGGAATTTTGGTTTTTTTAAACCGTAATACTCGTTTACTTAATTTTTGTGTAAAAAAAACTAATTGTGTGTACTAATATGTTAAAGTTATTAGGTTTATGTAGAAATAAAATGTAAAATATATCGTGGTGTGTTACGTGAAAATACATTTGTATCCAAATCCACACTACGGCTGATTTTATTAATTTTGTTTGGATGTTTCCTAAGTTAATTGTATTTTTCAATTTTTGGAAAGCGCTATTCATGAACTTAGTTAATGAATTTCTTGTGACTGTATTTTGTAATATTAGTGTATTGTCTAAATAACGAAACGACTATTGTGAGAAATTGAAATATTTTCAGTTGAAATTTTATTAGAATCTTTAATTTTGTCACTTAACTTAACTCTTACTTTACTAAGTTCAAATGTTTGTGCACATTATCTAGAACTTATTTGTCTAAAAGGTAAAATTCCTGCCACAATACATACATTATTGTTCAAAAGTTTAACTTTGCAAAAAATGGGATAACAATATGTAATTTAAAACGCATTAATTTTTCTGTCGCACTAACGTACTTTTCTGTCAGGTTCAAATCTATATTTAAAACTAGCGCTGCAGCTAGTGGTTTTAAACTTTTAAACGGCGATGTATATCTAAAAAAACACAAATACCGTTGAGACATTTTCTGTTAATTTTTGTGCATTTGGTAGATTTGTTCATATTTTCTAAATTTCTCGACGCAATAGCTTTAACGTAAGAATAAGTTTCAAATCAATCAAATTCAGCTTGATTGCAATATTTTGGATTTTTGTCTTCGTGAAATTACGAAGAATTGTCAGAAATTTCTTGAATGATTTCTGACTGCAAGTGTTGTTGTTTGACTGTTCGATTTTAGCTGTGCTTTGTTAAGTCGATCTTAACTAGTATTCAAGGTAGTGTTTAATTCATTTTTCGACGGTCGTACATTTTTAACATTAGATTAAAATAATATCTGAAATAGAATTAGTCTCCGATTATTTTCTATCAATCATAAAGTCAATGTAAGTGAAAATTTGAGGATTTATTTTTTTGTTATGTACAGAACTCGTATAGCTTTACACCAGCTGGAATTGTTTTAATTTCTCACAAATTTGATTTTACTTCTATTGTTACAAAGAAGGCAAAGTTATTAACCACTTGGTTACTCTTTCCATTTAAGGAAAACAAGCTATAACCGCATTCTATTATACAAAATTGTATGCTTGAATATATTTTGCACTGGTATTTTTTTCCGACTAAAGAGAATGTATTTGATAAAAAAGCGTTGCGAAAAAGAAAAAAAATGCTTGTTTTAATAGCAATGGAAAAGGTCGCTATATGCAACTTCTCTATATGTGAAAAAATTAGCGTAAAGATAAACTTATATACTTTTTACACCATTAAAAGTAAATTTTGTACTTCATTTATGTTGATTTATCTTGTATCTGTTTTGTATAAATGTTATGCAATGGATTGTAGTCGATATTGCAGATGGAAAACTAAATAAAACGCATTTTTTAAACGTCCGACGGTGAGATCTGAATTTACGTATTTTACATTTAATCATAATTACTCTGGTCTGCACTGTTCATATTAGAATTCAACCAAATTTCATAGTTCGTTAAACATTTCCGCATAAAAGTAACCAAACCGGAACCTTTAAATTTGCTAACAAGTCATCCACAAAATTAAAAGTTTTGAAATAAGAGAGTGTGATGGAAGCAATAATAAAAGTTATTATTATTTATTTGCTTAAATATAAAATTGTAGTGGTATGGATTTTCTCACTGATGTTGAAAGTTAGTTGTTAAATTGCAACGACTAGATTAGATACAAGGACGATTGAAAGCAATGTACAGTCACAAAATTAATGTTTCCCATTGTATCCTTATACTAGATTAACCGTAAAAAAATACGGTTTTAAATAAACCTTATACAAATTATTCAGCACATGTCCCAAGTTTAAATTGTTTCTTATTACAGTGTCTCAATAAGAAGATGTAATTTGTATAGGATTAAATTAGGAACAAACAATTTTAAAAAATAGGAGAATCATGATTATGCCTATTATTTTACATATTTTTTTTAAATATATTTATGAGCAGAATCATTTACATGCGCTCTGTTCTTTTTTTATCTTTTGTAATTTGTATTTATCATCAATTTCAAATAATAAGGAATATCACTTTAATTTTAAAAATATGAGAGGTATCTGGGAAGACCTATTGAGGGAGATATTTTAGAGACAATTGTAAATGCAAACGATGTAATCTATTTTTTCTTCGAAAATTGTTTAACGTTAATATTTTCTGTAACGAGTAGCGCAATTATCTACTAAAAGTGCAAGGAATTTTAATAACAACGTATTATAACAATTTATTGTTTTTTATTTATTGTTTTTTTTTGTTTAAGACAAATTAAGTTATGCATTTGAAAGCATTCTATTTTTGCAATATTGTATTTAATGATAAAATAATACTCTTTGTCCACTAAAAATTTTGTAGATACACAATGCGTAATTGTTTGATGCAGATCGGAGTACCGTTATGCAAGCGTGTTTTTAATTTATTCAAGTAACTTGTTTAAAAAAGGATTGACAACAAAAAATGTGTACAGAACTATGTAAGTATGTATCGTGGCGTTGTAGTTTTTGAACATAGCATCGTAGGTGAATGCCGTCTGTTTTTAACACTGTGCCTAATGAGTTAGACTGATGCACTCGTACGAAGTGCAGTGATGATTGTACTTTTGAATGTTATAGATCCGAATAGTGGGCGTTCTGTTGAAGCTACTACATACATCAATAAATCATTAATTAGATTAAATAATATTTTAATCAAAATGAGTTTTTTTAATGCCTTATCCTTCATCCTTTTTTATACACGTGTCCAAGATAAGAACAAACAGCATGGGGATCTCGGGAATGGTAAGAGATACAAACTTGTTCAAATTGGCGAAAGGTGCGCATTTTAGTGACCTTTTACATGGCGTTTATTTAATTCAATTAAGTTGTTTAGTTTGTGAGATATTTAGGAAAACGTGTTTTTTTAAATTTTCGTTTTTATTTTTTCTTTGACTTTATTTTACAAGTTATCGAAAAATAAATAGTTAAAAGGTGTTCATTGACACTTTTATAGCTCTACAAGACTGTATTTTTATATTTTCTGTTCGACGTTTTGTTTTTCGGAAATCAACTTCTTTTTTTATATGGACGGAGAAAAAAGTACATACTGTACCTGATGGCATTTTTCGTTACGAATTCAACAATGCATCACACATTATATATATTTTGGAAATTACTTTTTGACAAAAAGAAGTAAATTTATATATTTTTAGATTCTTTTATAGTAGGCCTGGAAATAATAACGCACTTGCGTTAATATTACCAGGCTTACTATAAAAGAATGTATCATCAGATACAGTATGTACTTTTTGCTCCGTAC
This sequence comes from Holotrichia oblita, assembly GCA_023690525.1. Taxonomy (NCBI): domain Eukaryota; kingdom Metazoa; phylum Arthropoda; class Insecta; order Coleoptera; family Scarabaeidae; genus Holotrichia; species Holotrichia oblita. The sequence continues at coordinate 133,027,477 of CM043017.1, read as the reverse complement.
CTATATCTAAAAGAAAAGAAGTTGATGATGGTTTCTAAAAAACGAAACGTCGAACAAAAATATAAAAATACAGTCTTGTAGAAAGTGCCAATGAACACCTATTAACTATTTATTTTTCGATAATTCGTAAAATAAAGTCAGAAAAAATAAAAACGAAAATTAAAAACCACACACGTTTTCCTAAATATCTCAAAAATTAAACAACACGATTGAGTTAAATAAACGCCATGTAAAAGATCACTAAAATGCGCAACTTTTCGCTTTTTAAGCAACTTTGTATTTTTTACCGTTCCCGAGATCCCCATGCAGTTCATTCTTATCTTGGACACAGTGTATATGGGAGCTATGAAATTAAGTTTTGAATTACCATATAATGTCTTAATTTATTATTTAAAATAATAGATACCTATCATAAAAAATAATAATCTCTCGGAAAATAAACACAAATAATGTTTGTCGTTCATAAAGTAACATATACGATACATAATTTTGAAACAGAACCGATAAAACATCCGAATCATGTTTTTTATTTTAATTTTTTTTTTATGCTGTATTTTCACATGATAAAATGAATATACAGGATGTTTGCTAATTGAATGCCAATATTTTAGGGGACGATTTTTTGGTCCATTTTAAAAAGAAAACTTCATATCTAATAACTACAACGAAATGTGGCAGCCTTCTTAGAATCAAATTCAACAATCTAATCCTGATGGGTATACACACAATATAGGTTTTCGACTTTCAATTATATGATATGGCGATGGCAGATTCAATTGGTCGTGAATAGTTTGGAAATTCATAGAAAAGGCTTCGTTTGAATGATTGTCAATGACATCATCACTTGAAGACAGTTCAGCATATTGAATTGTTTTGAGCAATATGACAAATTAAAATAAAAGATCCACACGTGTCTTGGGAATTTCGATCAAAGTTGTTTATTTGACGTACTTAACATACAGATATTGAAAGATGCACCGCTAATTAGTTGGTGTAAATAAAATATTGAGTGCGTGAATAGCGTATTTACAACACTTGTGAGCAAGTGTTGTAGATTGTGCAATATGTATATGTGCGATAATATTCAATGACTTGTAAAATATTTTTTACTCTTAATGCCGACTCCCAATTTAAAATATTATTATTTGATAATTCCCTATATATCCAACAAAGTTACTTGCTGTTCCCTTACCGTTTGTGTTCCAAATGATCCACAACTTTGTACTTTTTTGTTTGAATATACACATTTATAAATTTGATGGAGTAGCAGTTAATTTCATTATGATTTCAAATAATAATAATATATAGATCTGTAATATTAGGATTATAAAAATTTATATTTAAATTTTTAAAGACGAATTCCTTTTAAGCTATTCAATAAGAGACATCTATAGTTAAGATAAATAAACATTATAGCGATTTATCTGACTAATCCTAACCTAAAAAATTACCGACAAGCACTTGACATTTGTTTGATTTCTCATTCTTGATTTGCAGATATATCATGGCGTTCAATTTTTCCGCCTTATCATATATAATTGCTTTAATTGTTGACGCATTCTTAATATTCTTTTCATTATTTCACGTGATAGCATTCGATGAACTGAAGACGGACTACAAGAACCCAATTGATCAATGCAATAGTTTAAATCCTGTAAGGAAATTGCGACCTTAATTCTTAATTTTTTTGACCACTTAAATTATTTTTCTGTTTTAGCTGGTGTTACCTGAATACATACTCCATTTATTTTTTAATTTATTATTCGCCGCCGCAGGAGAATGGTTCGCGTTATTTATAAATATACCACTCATTGCGTATCATATAAACAGATATCGAACAAGGCCAGTTATGTCAGGGCCTGGATTATATGATCCAACAAGTATTATGAATGCTGATGTTCTGACAAGATGCCAGCGTGAAGGTTGGATCAAGCTAGCATTTTATTTACTTTCATTCTTCTATTATTTGTATGGGTATGTAATAGCGCTGGAAAGAGCTCATGAGCATGTAACGTGATAATATTTAGTAGCTTATGTAGTTATTAAAGTAATATTTGCAATTACACTAATTTTAGTGTTCTATTCTGTTTTATTCTTATGTGTATCACGTAAGCGTGTCTTGATAATAGCTGTTATGACTTCCTGATTATTGGAAATTGCCATTTTATATAAAATTATCTTTTTCATTTTGTACATAGTTTTATATAATTATGTATGAAATAAGAACCGAAATCCTGTAACTAAATCTTCGTCTATCTGTTGCAGAATGATATATAGTCTAATTTCGTCGTGAAGGAGTTAAGAAAAAATAAAGAGGTATGGGACTTCAGGTGTTATTTTTGTATACAATCGACAAGGATTTCGGTTCTTATTATGCTGATTGAAAAATGTATTTAAAGTAATAGTGCATAATAAGTGAACTGAAATCTTTTTAGGTAATACTATGTTTTAGTTTATGTTTTGCATTTTTTTATATAAATCATGTTGTAAATTATTGTAAAAATTAATCATTTGCAGGGTTTTCATATGCTTTTATTTATAATTTTTTTCACGTTACTATCTTCAAATGTAATTAATTTACTTCATTAAGGTACTCTTATTTCATTTATATATTTTATTAAAAGTAATATTTTTGTTAAATATTTCTTCTTGAAAGAAAATAAATGATTATGAAATTGTGATTTAACATTTATTATTCATTTTTAAGCAAACCACTTTTAATTTATGTTTAAGGGAGTATTGAAATATGCGACTTTATATACCGTCTGTAAACATAGTAAATCAACGCTGGAGGCATAAATGATTCTCCACCAATACTCTAGATGAGAGAGAAGAAAGCTTCATAACTTTGTGCTTGTTGACTTACCACACTTACAGGTGCTATACAGAGTCTGTGATAAAGTTTTGGAGGTCGAGGGGATGAATAGCAAAACTTTGATGATTTTTTCTTAAGATGTCTTAATGGGAAGTTATAACTGAGGAAACCAATAGTTTTGCTCATGTGTGCCAGTTTTATACATGAAGCGAAAAGGCACATAAATAAGCTACTTTAGTGTCTCTGTGCGCTAGAATGTGTATACGATCCTTTCCCAGTTGGTAGCCTCGAAACAAGTTTTGCGTATAGATACAGAAAAATTCCGATTAGAAAATGAACGAATCTTCTAACAAGACAAAGATCACTAACACACTGTTCTAATCGTGCGGAAATAGTTATTATACAACGCACGTAAACAACTAAATCATTACCCCAGTCACCGGACGTAAATTCGATAAAACATGTTCGATGTTATCCTGAATGAAAGATTACACATCATTACTATAACTATAAAATTAAGCACAGAGAGAGGTATATAGGAATAAAAAAGTGTACTTGTCCAAAAAAATAATGTACTCCATCCGTAGACGGTTAGCCATCGCAAGAAAAATTAATGGAGTTTTAACAAAGTACAACAATACATTTTCTGTGATTGTGAAAGTCTTTAAGCGTTGTTTATTGTCAATTCAAATACAAAGATTTAGAAAAAGGTGATATGTTAGAAGCGTACATAATATTTAAAAAAATGGAAAGAGTATGAATATTATAATGAGTTTAGTATTCTGAACCTAACATTTCAAATCCTGGATATTTTTTTAAGCTTTATAGAAAATCGAGGATAAAGGAAAAAGTTTGCAAGATAAAGAGAAGAACAAAGATATCATAACGTCTTTATTTTTGATTTTTTTCTTAGAGATGTATTACAACTTTTTGTCCGGAATTAAATTCTCAATTAAACAGTACCTAATGAAAAAATATGCAGAATGTTCCATTGAAAAGATGCTCAATTGTTTTTCTGTTTTCGCCACTGCAATCGCTATATAAAATCTCTGAAACATGCCCATTTTACCGACTTTGTAGCTCCAATAATGAGGAACTTGACAATGGTACGTATACTTAACTTAGAGCAATATGTAGGTATACAGTCAATCGTGAAAGTTTTCGTACATTTACCAAATGTTAAAGAATATGAAATCTAAACGTTATAGAATGATAACAACAACAAAATTAGAAAGCACTCCTAACATCATGAAGTTTAAGTTATTTAAACTATTAAATCATATACAGCGTGTCTACTTAAGTTGGCGCCGTATGGAAAACTTTGTTATTATACGTTTTACGAAAAAAAGTAATTCTTTATAAAAATCTCTGCTTTCGGAAACAATGATATTTAGCTATTCACATTTGACATCGAATGTATAGAGTGTCCACAGAGCGAAAAAGTTCGATAGGAATTTTTTTAGCACTTCAATTTTAAATTAAATTTTGCAAATCCTACTTGTGAAACACGTTATTTCCTATCTTAATTAAACAGTCATCATACTTCAAATGTTTAATAGCCTATCTGTAACATTTTAGCAATCCATGTAAATAAACAAACATATAATAATAAAGTAATACTCAACAGAATAATGAATTTTCTACTGTAATACACAAAGATAAACGGAATATTTTAGAATCTAGTTTACTCTGACAACGACATTTCTCTTTCCGAACGTCCATCAATGTAGTAACAAATAAACAAAATATGCCGCCGATATTGAGTTTAGAAGAGAAAATTGAAGTAGTCTTAATTATGGGTGACAAGTATAAAACTTTTCGAGAAACTGCAGTCATCTTTAATCACCGACATCCATAGAAACATATTCACCAGGCAACAGTGAGGAAAATTTTTAATAAATTCAAAACAGCTGGAAATGTTTTCAGCAAATATACAAACAAGCGTCAAGAAAAAGGATTTGCAAAATTTAATTTAAAATTGAAGTGGTAAAAAATTTCTATCGAACTTTTCGCTTTATGGACATCCTGTACATTTGATGTCAAATGTTGAATGCTGAATATTAATGTTTTCGAAAGCAGAGATTTTTATAAAGAATTTTTTTTTCGTAAAACTTATACTAAAGTTTTTCATATGGAGCCAATTTAAGTAAACACGTTGTATATTATAAAATTGAATCTCACCAAAGTTTTTGTATAACAAAGCAAATACTAATTCTGTACACTACGACAGGTGTAAAATAAGCAGATTGAATGGTTTTTTCATAGTTTTACCGTTGATTGAAGGAATACATAAAGATGCGCAACCTATGACAGTTAACAGAAATTTCAGATCCCATCCAATGCAAATCTCCATTTGATGGGATCTGAAATTTCTGTCAACTGTCATAGGTTGCTCATCTTTATGTATTCCTTCAATCAACGGTTTTACTTTGTTTCAAAAAGTGAGAGATGAAATTCTGAACAGATCTGGCCCAAATTACAAATAAGTAGCGAAAAAAAATGTACGCGACAAAATTAAGTTTGACTAGTCATGGTAGCATTATATGTCTATACAGGATGTTTCATAATATATGCGCAGGACTTCAGGATGTGATAACTTGTCAAAAAATTTGAAAAAAGGTTTCTATCAACTTACCTTCTAAAATGCACCATTTTCGAGATACAGGGTGTTGACATTTAATAATAAAAAAATCGCTTTTTGGAAATATCTCCGGAACCGTTTATCGTAAAGACAACAGCTTTTGTAACCATTTTCTACTTGTAATAAGCTAAGTTGTGTGCGAGAAAAAAAAATTAAGTCATAATTGGTGAAGATTTTGAAGGGGTAGTGGTTGTTTTTCTCCCCAACTTCTACGCTACTGGAGAAAGTACGGTTTTGAGACGCCCATTTGAACCGCCAATGTTTTCTACACAACGAAGGTACTGTTAGTCATGAGCTCTAAAGTTGACCGTTTTCGAGAAAAATCAACTTTTATGTTGTTAACGTTTGCTTTTCTTACTTGTTCTAATGTTTTAGTAAAATAAAACTTTTATTTCAAAAAATTTACAATGTTTTTCAACATAAAAAGGTATCACGACATCCTGAAGTCCTGCGCATATATTATGAAACATCCTCTATTTGTTGACGAAAATTGAAAAAGTTCATGTCATTATAGAAAATATTATGTAGGTATACTACATAATAAGTAATAGTGTAGGAAATAGCTCTGATTCTACAGCTATAACAACGTATAACAATTAATTCATCAAGTTAATTACAACAATAGTTTATTTTATAACTTTTTCTTTTGATCTGATGTTTGTGAGGAAAACGAGTCGTTGTTGGTGTTTGCTCAACCTTGCGACTATGAGATATTCATAATTACGACAGCATTCTCTATAAACAATGTCAACATATTTGACAATGGGTAGCAATCAGTAGCAATAATAGAATGTTGCATAATATGATTTTTCCCTGCTTCCAGCCAAAAACAACTGTTATTTAGGTTTGTTCAGAATTTTGTGCTATGAGTTTTTCAAATAAAGTGTAGGTTGTCAACATATTTTTTCTTAGATTTTATAAAATAACTCATAATGGAGATTGCTTTTTCTTAAATATAAAATATCTTTTATTTTTTTTGATTTTTGTCGGTTGTTCATTACAACTTCTCAATCGCTACATAAAATCTCTGAAATGTGTTCATTTAACCAACTTATTATAACAAAATTAGCAGTGGTGCGCACTTAAGTTAGAACACCTATAAATTTACAATAATTTACCTGATGTATGTAGTTAATCAGTCACTGCGAATTAGTACTGTACATACATATAGTGTTTTTCAAAAAACAAGAAACATCTAAATAACTTTTTTATTATGAAATTTAGGTACAAAGAAATGGTTAAGTCGTTTTTTTGTTTAGGATGACGTATACTATTTGGTGACACTTTCAAATATTTGACGAAAACGGACACAATTTTTGTTTTTTCAATGAGACCCTGTACATTTTTTATATTTTTCTATTTCATGGCCTTTTTGTTTTCATATTATATCAAACTTTGTAGATGCTGCGTAACAAAATTTCATGCAATTATTATTATTTTTATAAGATTGTTTGGTCTAGAAGTTGAACATAAAAAACATTATTTCACTCACAAAACAGCAAACAGTGGAAAGCCGACGTGTTTCAACAACGAAGTTTTGTTATTATCAAAGCAATAATAATTACTGGGTATTATTTCTGTTTACCGTGGGTATGCTGCTATCTTTTCTTGCGTATCAGTCTTGGGCATATATAATTAAAATTAACAAAAAGAACGTATGCGGAATAGAAAAATGTACGGGGCTGTTGTTTAAAAAGAAAATTGTGACCGTTTTCGGTAAAAAACAACAAGGTGCCACCCAATAGCGTATGTTGTTCAATTTTTTTGTAAATTTCATAGTAAGAAAGTTTGTGTTCTCTATTGCTTTATATAAATGTATTTAAAAAAGATTATGATATAGTTTTTTTCGAATTTTTTGAGTTATGCCATCTATCAATGCAGGTAATAAATAATAACGAGTTATCTGTAAAAGAACTCTGTAAAATATGTGATAGATCTATTGACAATACACGAAAGAATCTTGGCACCCAAATCAAGTCGATTTCAGCGATTTGCGGAGATAGTACGAAGCTGACCGTGAACATGTAGTGGTTGCATGGAATGGGAGGGGAAGAAATTGTAAATAGCCTTGAGTTTGATGAATTGTTTTTCTGTTAATGTTTGCAAAACAACTTTGCGATAGTGCCGATCGACAAGTATATTATGCGTCAAAGATTTCGGTTCGTAATTTCGTATTAGTGTCCGCAATACTTCTATTTATAATCCATAACACAATGTCCTGAAAACGTAAACAGCGCAATCATGAATATTGTCAACATCAGCTGAGAAAATGTCAGAGAGTTACAAGGGAGAAAATTACTGGATAGTCCAAATAAATAGTATGTCATATTAATTTTTTGCTCATGGCTCGTACAAAATCCTTTGTTTATGCAATTGGCAATTCGCAAACGCGTAAATAATTTCGCATTTCATTCGTATTGTTTATTCATTACTTGGCTTAACACGCGCTTTTTGAAATAACGAATGCACCTGTAATATCGTAATATGACACACACGATAATTATTTTGGCGTGATTACCACTTGATAACGAACATATACTGGATGGGTGACAAAAAGTGTGCATTGACCCATATTTTGAGAAGCGTGAAATGAATTTGCCAGTTTGATAACGTTATCAATAGACAAAACAAAGTTTTCCAAAACATAACTTACACTAGCATCAATGACCTTTATTTTTAGGTAACCAATTTGTCTTCTATGTTAGTTATACATTATAAATATAATATATTAAGATGTTGTACGTGTTCCATGTTGATACTGGGACAATGATGACGTGCGATATGAATCTCGCATTAGAAAGGTATGTTTATTGATTAATTCTATTAACGTATCAGAGTTAATTTTTCATTTCTATTGCAGCGTACATCATCTGAAAGAGTATGTGCAGAGGACCTGCAATATTCCGTTAGATAAACAAGTTTTATTGGTTAGTGGTGGCGAATCGCTGGATCCAGAGTCTCGAGTTTGTTCATATTCTGCTGGAACAGATACAAATCCGATATTCTTGTTTAGCAAGTCTGTAATAGAATCGACAACGCCACCATCAACAAATGTGGAATACGGGTCTGATGCAGGTATGTGTAGCTAATAGAATTCTTATATTTTGTGTGTGAGTGTGTGTGTATATACTACGTATGCATTTTTGCAGTAATTTTTTGGTTTACAATATGTAGCGTACAGGTTACACATACCTATCTATATGCTTTATGGCAACATAATTATATAGCGTCCACTTTTTATATCTTTTTTAAGGAAATATACCAATGAAATTTTAATTTTGAATAATCAAAGCATTTCTACTTAATTTTTTCGGTCATGTATTATTTCGTCATGTAAAGGATTATTATTTTTATTTGTACAGTTACAATTACTATTAACGCATTTACTACTCTCTATATTGTTCAAATATTACAAAAATTAAGTCTGTTAAATGCCCTTTTTGTTAGCAAAAAGAAACATTCACAATTCTTAATTTTTAAATGAATAAAAATCTAAAAGATGAAAAAAAAAGAATTGACGGAGAGAACATGCTGTATGTATTAATAGGAGTACAAAGAGATGTAATAATAAAGATGGGCTGTAAAATGCACACAATGACAATTGTATCTTTTTCAGTAACGCTTTCTTTGTAATAGACCAGGCAATGTTTTACAAGGGTATTGACGCAGGTAGATACACTATCCCGTCCATACAAATATTACAAAACATTTTCCTAATACCATTAGGCATAGAAACAACACAAAAGTTTATTAGTTTTGCAAAACTTTGTGTATCTACCTGCTTACCATTTTTACAAGCAGTAGGTAGAAAATCATTTAGAATTAGATGAAAAATTTCAAAAAGTGTCATTCTTAGGAAAGCGGGATTTATAATTCTTAAGTTAAGGGTATTTAAACTTTTGCTATAATTTAAGTATGCAAATGCCTTGTGTTAAATATGTACTAACTGAGCTAATCATTATGTTATTTGACATGGTTTAAAGACCCATGAATTTTTGTTTATCTTTAAGCGTTCATGGTCAGCGGTTCAAGTGTAGATAGAGTTGAAAAAACGCAAATAATGTTTGAGTACATCAAACACGTTCCTCTAGAATTATTATAGTCCGTTGACCCAATCAAGATCATCAGTTGAACATATTACTCTATTATATGTTGACTAATCTAGTAATAGAAATTGTTTCTGATTGTAGTAACTATGAAATCAAACCGTGCGCGATTAGCAGTGATTATAATCATTAAAATATGTTTTCAACATCAATTAACATTATTTTTTTTGTTATTATATAGGATGAAACATATTCTCCATACATATGCATCGATATTTTCGTCATTGTATTTACGAGCATCATACTCATTTACACACACACACATATATACATTTTTGTTGTATTATACAAAGTGAACGACTAGCTAGTCGCTGGAAAGCATAATGTATCGATAATTTACGTATGCTTTGATCACAATGTTTTCTATCAAAATTGATTAAATACAGTAGCTTTCTTTAGACATTTAGTTACTTACTGCAAAATTGCGACAGATGGCAAAGAAACCCAAGAGAGAAATTTTGTATAAAATAAATAACATATTTTAAAAATATAACTTGCTAAAGAAAATCCATATAGAGCATAACTTCATATGAAAAATATAATTTTTTTATTGCCAACCTTTATGTTACATTCTCTAAATCTTCTTCATTCTCAACTTTGGATTGGCAGTCCTAGAAACTTGACGTAGATTTTTTTTAGTTGTTCAGAAGTTATATAACATCGTAAAACCAAAATAAAATTTTCTGTTCAAAAACTTTTTCAAAAAGTGAAGTATGAAATATGATATGTAGGTACTTTGGAACCCAAACAACCACAAAAAAAATTAATGTTGGATAATTTATTTCATTAAAAAATATGTAAAAACACTTTTTTGCTAGTATAAAGAAAAATCCCTTTGATTAAGAAAATATTATAATAAATTTTTTCATAAAATTTAATTTTCGTGGAATTTAGAGAAACAGTTTCTACTTGTTGAAAAACAAAGGAAAACGTTGCAGGTTTTACACCTTACAAAAGTTAACATCATATAGCCAGGGTATCTACATTTTGAACGTGTTTATTGAGCTTTAGTCATGTTTATAGGCATATGTTTTGCATGTTTTCTTCTGGAGTTACGATCTGGAAGTGACCTTATCCTTCTTCGTTTTCGAGGCCGCACATCATCGTCATTACTCTCAAAATCAGAATCACAACTGCCCTCGCTATAGAAAATTTAAAATTAAAATAATCTAATATCTCTTTGGGCTGCATATTTGCGTCAGAACCATCCTCACGATATTCAAGTCAACCAGCTGCACTGGCAAAATCGAAAAAATGAAAGATAGCCCGAACCATTGTCGATTTCTTAGTTCTTGTGTGCATCGAATAATTACCAATAATCCGGTCGAGCAAATCTACGCCACCCATATTGGAGTTGTAACTCTTCACAACTGCCGGTTGTTTCACTTCAATACAGGGTGTTTCATAATATATGCGCAGGACTTCAGGATGTGATAGCTTGTCCAAAAATTTGAAAAAAAGTTTCTATCAACTTAGCTTCTAAAATGCACCATTTTCGAGATGCAGGGCGTTGAAATTTAATTAAAAAAATCGTTTTTTGGAGATATCTCCGGAACGGTTTATCGTAAAGAAAACAGCTTTTGTAACCATTTTCTACTTATAATAAGCTGTGTGCGAGAAAATTTTTTTTTATAGGCGTTATTTATTATCTTAATTGTTACAACAAACTTAAAAACGATAACATGTTTGAATAGAGAATAAAGAGACCTTTTAAAGGATATATCACAAGCCTATACTTCCCATTTTAAAAAATGGGGGTTGTACCTGTCATTCGGTCAGGTGGTTGAAGGTAGGGATCGCATTCTCACGCCGAAGAATGTCAATTTATAAATTAAATTTTACGTATTTCGGGATTTTTTATAAATATTGACGATAACCGAAATAATGAATTTATTCCATTTGGCTTTTACACACTATATAATGCGAAACAGTATTATATTATAGAGTCAAAAAATGCAGTAGAGTATAACAATAGATATATTGAGGAATAACGCATCTATGTTATATCCTGTATATGTTATTTTATCAACAAAATAAAATAAAAGAATGATAAGGAGTTAAGATAATTACATTGTTACATTAGCAGCTTGGTATTATAATATATTATAATAGATATTTTTCAAATTCAATTCAGAATTGTTATTTTACTTTGCTGTCTAGTAGCATTTTGTTATAAAAAAACACAATTAAAATATGTCACGTGATTAAAATAATTTATTTTTTGAGCTTTCGGTAATACTCGTACTATGTATTGAATTTCTGTAACGTTTTATCTGGATTATGAGTTGTGAGTTTAAAACAGTTTCTTGTTTATTCTATTAATTTATGTAGTGTTGACTTTAGTCAGATTTACCACCAACTTTTTTTCGTCTGGCATATTATATCAACGACCTTGAGAAATTTTATTTTACATTCTAGACGTTTTATTTTTATCGCAAGTTAATTTATTTATCAGTTGCATTGTGATCTTTTATACGCTCTTATTTCTTATATATTTTTTGGTTTCACTTCATGTTTATGTATATAAATTTATACGTATGTAGTACATATTTTGATCATGTCTCATATTTTGTGTTTCTATTTTGGTATTTGGACTTTAGGTTAATAATGTTATCTTTCAATTAAATGCGAATTTTTCGTTTCTTAAAAAAAAAGGACTACTAAAGAGAACACAAAATAATTTTTTTAAGAAGTAAAATAATACTTGACAATACATACCTACATATTTACGTAAAACTAATAAATTACCGGCGATTTTTTGAAATTTCGCTCGTTTTCTCTGGACAAAGAAATTTGCGAGATTAAGATCTAGTGAGCCAACTAGCGATGTGATCCGATCGTTTCGCTTGTTACTGAGGTATTATATAATAAAAATGTGCACTGAAACCCAAATGTATGGGTTAATTTTCAAAAATACATATTAGGTAAACATTCATTTAAAGCTCCAAAACAATTGGTCAGAAACGCAAATTTTCTTTGCAAATTGCTGGGTATGAATGCATAAACTAAACGAAAAAAATATTCCGGACTTTAGCGACAAGCGTTGTTGCTTTCGTCATTTTCCAGTTACTCATTACAGTTAAATACGATAAAGTCGATTGTAAAATTATGTGATATCCCACTTAATTATCATTAATTAATATCTGTGAATATATTATCGCTTTGTATTTACTTTGTATAAGGTGTTGTTTCAGTATGTTTACAAGTTTGAATGGTACATTTTTGATCCTGTTATAGTCTGATCTTATTTTCGAGAACATACTCTACATCACCCACTTTTGTTTCGTTTTTCCCTAGTAATTTACCTACTTTTTTTTTATGTGTGGTGGGTGCTTAGTTGCAGTGACTCCTTGACTTGATTTGTGTATTTCCCCCATATCCATATATACATACAAATATTTTTGAGTCAAGGATTTATCAGACACTTGTTTCTTTGTTGGTACTTTGTCCACGAAATCTAAATTATAAAATGGTGGAATTTTTCATACAATGATAATAGTACAATTCCTCCATTTATTATAGTCTCAAAGTGGCCATCTTTTTATTTGCCTTTGAACCAAATAAAATTGTTGGTACATTTGGTCCAAACTTCTCGGCAAATGCGAACTGTAACGGATGATCAGCTAGAACTTAGATAAAACAACATGTTGCTAGTTTGCTTTTTTGTGGTTTTCCAAACTTCTTGGCAAATGCGAACTGTAACGGATTGATGAACTTAGATAAAACAACATGTTGCTATTAATAACATTGATGCTTAATTTGGAGCATCTTTGCTTGGTTTATTTTGTTTATTATTTGCATACACCATTCTTGCAAATTGTTTTCAGAAGTTTTGTAAGAAGTTCAGGGCAGTTGAGCCATATTGTAAATGTATAAGAATCGGAATTCATTCATTTCTGTTCCTTAATTTAAAAGTAATTTTCGTTTTTTTCCCCGTGGAAAACATTTACTGCCGGTTAAAATTTAGTGCTTTAGCCACATTGGGAGAAGGGCTCGTTTTAGGTACCGCAAAATTTTGCACGAGAGGGTGTAATTCCCAACTTTTACAGTTGCCATACATTCATGGGGGAAATGCACAATTATGTATGTGGAACTGTAGAAATCTATATAGTTTTGTTTGTGATAATTACATATATCCTAGTATGTTTGGTTATCTGTGATTTTCTGGCGCGGATTTTGTTCCCGAACGTCGAAAGTAACCGTCTGTTTGTTGCAATGGTTATGACGGTTTTTTTTTATTCTAAACAATGGTTTGAAAGTTTTAATGTCGTTTATTTTTATTGTTCCATTTAACGACTATTTTAAGTATGTAAACACTTTAATTGCATACTGTATATGCTGTACGTAAGTTTTGCTTTGAATATTGAATAATTACATTTGGTATAATATTTACTATATATTTTGAAAAAAGTGTCTTCATAACAAGTGTATATAGACATCTACATATTTACTAACATAAAACAATTTAATCACACCAATTAGCAATCTTATTTGTCTTTTTGTATAATAAATTATAAATATTTTGTTTAATATTCATAATTTTATCGTGTGCACTTCCGATACTATTATAATACAAACAGAAACTTCTATTAGTTCTTTTGTTTTGATAAAAAAGCCGCTATTAATAACGAAAATCAACAACGTACAATAAAAAGAGTAAATATAAGTGTATCGCGTAGATATGAACATTACGGATATGATTAACTTCCAAGTCTCTTAATTAATACTAATACCACTGCTTTATTATTGCCGCCCAGAAACATTAATCTTATCTCGTCAGTGTTGATTAATTTGATAAATCTGTAATTCTGTGACGTACAATAATAATAAGTCCATTACCAGTAGTTGCACGTGTGTGCAACATTCTAAATTGGTGATGTTTATGGCTTGATAGGATTAAAGAATAAATACTATAAAATAAACTAGTTATTTAATGCTACCTTGATCAATTTTTCGTAATTCTGAATAAACTAGACGACGTTCAATTAATTTTAAAGTTTGTTCGAGTTATAATTAAATGATGAAGATTAATGGCATTTACCCGTGATTTACGATTAATTGTTGTTTGTGCAAGGTAGAATTAAACCAAAACTGACTACAGAAAAATAAATACAGAAATAGAACAAATGCCTTCGAATGGCATAATATCATTTGAAGTATTATCCAAAACAATACAAACAATTATAAAACAAAATCAAACATCGGCGGTAGTTCGGAGAAGGCAAGAATGTCAGTGGATCGACGAAAGTATAATTACACAAATCAAAAAAAGAAACAAATTATGCAAGAAACACAGAAGGCACCTAAAAAACGAAAATCAGAAAGAAATTACAAAAAATTTAATAAAGACTACCAAGAAACAATATTTCCAAAACTATATAAAAAAACATAATAAAGACTGCTCCAAGATTTGGAAACTAATAAACTATCAAACAAACAAGAACCAAAAAAACGAAAAATGTATTAATGAAATTAAAAAACAAGACAAAACAATTACCACAAACAAAAAGGATTTTGCTAATGAATTAAATACCTTCTTTGCTGATATAGGGCAAAGCTTAGCAGAGAAGCAAATAAAAGATTCGAAAAAACAACCGAAAACCACAACAACAAAAAGAAATATCCCACTAGTAACTTTCAAAAATACTACCGAAGAGGAAGTAGAAAAATCGTTAATAACTTAAAAAAAGGAAAAGCTCCAGGATTTGATGAAATATCAGCTAACATAGTCCAATGCAACAAACAAAAATTGGTTCCAATAAGAAAGATTAAATAAACACAACCTTAGAAGAAGGCAGTTATCCAGAGTATTTAAAAAAAAACCATAATAATCCCTATCCACAAAAAAACAAGCCCATGACGACCCGCAAAACTACCGTCCTATCTCATTGCTATCAACTTTAAATAAAATATTAGAAAAAGTGATACAAATTAGAGTTAAAGAACATATCCAAAACCACAAATTAATCCATTATAACCAATACGGTTTTCAAGAACAGTCAGGTACAACATCAGCAGCATACGACTTAATAAATAGCATAAGTAAAGAACTAGATAATAAAACCGTTGTAGTACTTTTTGTAGACATGAAAAAAACCTTTGTTACAGTGTCTAAAGAAAAGTTAATAGAAAAGATGCAAAAATACGGTTTCGCAAACAAGGAGCCACAACTTCTCAAAACATATCTCGAAAACAGACCTCAAAAAACGAGAGTGAATAACATCGCTATATGCTAAATATGGAATACCACAAGACGGAATTCTTCCACCCATATTATACATACTTTACACAAATGCTTTAATGGAACAGCCCCTACAAGGATAATTATGTGTGTATGCTGACGACGTTTGTAGTACATACTCGGCCCGAAATATAAAGGATATAGAACATACAGAAAGATATGAAACTATTAGAAGAATGGTGCTTTCACAACTTGCATACATATATGACATTCACAAATAGAAGAGCAAAACAAGATACTACTAAAGGAAGTAAAAGAAACTGTATATCTAGGGTTAAACATACAAAATACGCTAAAATGGAATATTCACTTAGAAAAACAAATTAAACAAAATGCGAAAACAATAGCAAATTAAATAAAGTAAAGCATATACTTCCCTTAGAGTACAGAAAAGCTGTCTACCACACTCTATTTTCCGCACAGAACAATTACCTATATAGCTGCTATATGGGGAAATACATCCAAGAAATATCTACAGAAACTGCAAAGACAACAAAACAAAATACTTAAAATAATTTACAAGATGGATTACAAAACACCAACCACAGATGTATACGAGAGAACAAGAATTAAACATACAGCAATCCTTCACACTCAATAATATTCTGTTATTATATAAAATTGAAAAAAAAACCAAATTAAAATCAACGTAAAACTGAACACGAGTAAAGAGATACATGATTACAAAACGCGTAGAGTGTTGCATATTAGGAGAAATACCTACACAAAAAAAATATAGTCAACTACTAACAACTGAAACAACCAACGTGTACAATAATCCATAAAACAACTACCATACAGTAGTTTCAAGAACAAAATAAAAATTATGCTAAAACGTCATGAATAGGAAAAAAAAACAATCCGATTTCGATTTCGATCCTTTACGATACAAATGAGGCCCTCGATACCAGTAGCCCGAGATAGGAGATCCCGCGGTAAAGAAGAGGGACGGACCTCTAACTTTCTTTATACATATTTATTTTTTGTACTCTTAGTATTATATATTTTTTTGGAATGTACCATCTTTGGCAAATTAAATGCGAATTTTTCAGCCAGAGATTTCCATTTACTAAATAAAGGCTATAGTTTGAAGCAAATTTAATTTCTCTAAAAGAGAGTACTGCTTTGATGAACTTTTTTAGAGTAATTAAATTCACTTTAAAGCAAGGCCTTTATTTACAAAATCAACATTCACCGATAAAAGACTCGCATTTAATTTGCCAAAGATGGTACAAATGTGTGAAGAAGTAAATAAAGAACTTAATAATAAAAAAAAGAATAACGTTTGTAAACATTTTTATTGTTAACTCTTATGACTAGAATAGTAATACACTGCTATCATTTGGTATACAGAACATTTTTTTAAAACACTGCTTTAATTAGGTGTGAACGGTAACATTTTAAGAAAGGGAATAATAAAACTGGCCATATGTAGTGCACCACTTATAGTTCGGCTCGCGAATCTTGTTGGTGACGCTTGTGGCAAGGTTTCGTTAGATTAGTACACTAGTTGAGCTACCATTCGCTGTTGAGACATAATTTACTGTGCAACATTATGTACGGCGAAGTAATATTGTAAAAAAGTCGGGGAAATAAATTTACACAACAAGAGCTGCAGTGGATAGTCTTGACTTAGACACACCACAGAAAATATACCAACATGTGTGACTCTAGGATGTATTGCAGTAGCTTCATATACCGTTTCGTGCAAATTTTATCCACCACGTCTACCAATTTACAATACTAATATTTTTTTCTTATTTAAACGAATTTTGATTACGATTCTGGTGAAAATAATGGCGCTAATAGCAACGAGAGATAATGTACAGTATGTTTCAGAAGTAAATACTATCTATCACTACATTATCAAAAACTTCATACAAAACCGAACCATAAAATTTAATCGACACTTGTTGAAAATAGCGGTTAGATTAGTACTCACAATCCAAAATGTTACACGTAACATAGGATTGATGTATGTTTTAGTCCCGAAGGAAACTTTTTTGTAGTGTGTGCTAGTTACAGCAGATTCTTAAGCTGTATTGCTTGTCTGACTACCGTGGAACTTTTGCTGTCATTTGTGTGTGTAAATGTTTTCAATGGCTTTGTCATAGTATTACTTCGCCGTGTATAATGTTCTGCTATTAATCACTTAGCGAATAGCGAATGATTGAGAGGAGAGGGTGGGGGGAGTTAAAATTAAATGTATCCATTTTACTATTGTCAACTTTTTATATGACAGGAATGTCAGTGGTTATGTCAAATACTTTACCGAACCATCAAACTATCCTAATGAAATACACACTTAATGAAAAAGTGCAAATTATAAAGTGGTTTTATAATTTGCCATAATATTTGACATAACCACTGACATTCCTGTCACACAAACAGTTGACAATACTAAAATGGATACTTTTAATTTTACCCCGCACTACCTTCTGCTATCAATAGGCTTTCGTAGTTCAAGTTGTTATCCTGTATATACAGAATAACAACTTGAACTACGAATACTGCAATAAATTCCATAAAATTGTTTGAAATATAATTCTAACTTTATTGAATGTGTCGAGAAACTTATTTCTAAACAAAACCTATCATAAATGCTCCTTGCCACACCGCGAAAAAGACAACAGATTGGTTCACTAGTAATGATGTTCCCCTGCTTCCATGGCCCCCTCAGTCTCCAGACTTATCCCCGATAGAAAATTTGTGGGCAATACTAAAGCAGAAAGTATTCGTTTATAAATGTAAATCAAAAAAAGAACTAAAGGAGATAATTTTTTAAGAATGGAGAAAAATTCACGTCAACTTGTGCAAGAAACTTGTGGACAGTATGCCTAAAAGAGTTCGTGCAGTAATCAAAGCACGAGAAGGTGCCATAAAATAGTAAAGAATACCTTTAACATTGTTAATAAAGTTAAAAACGTTAAATATCTCTAAAAAGCTTGAGTTTAGGTGCTTTATTATGTCTGATATACAATCTTTTTAAAAATGGAAAATATATGGTGCTACGTTTATATCAACAAAGTTTATATCATACTAGTCAAAGACCGTGTTCTAAGTTTCTTGTTTATAGAGTTACACCTAACTGTTTCATATTATGGTATTTTATATTTTGTATATTTCACAATTTCCTAAATTATTTCATAACATTTACACTTTTCACTTCTTATGTTACTCATATCTACATTTAATCTTTTTTTGTCTGCATGATTCATTAAATCACCTTTAGTATTTATTATTTAAACGATTCTAATTGAAATTTACTGCTTTTTACGTGTATAGATATGACGTAGCGTTTCAATCGAATCTTGGCTTGTTGGCTACTGTTAAAAATAGATAAAATCGTAATTGCACATATATTTTGTAAAACTGCAGATACATATACAGCTAAACAAAGATGAAATGTTTTTGTTTATCAGGAGGACTATCTATGTAACTTTAAAAAAATTGATAAGTATTACATATACGAAGTTTTATCTACAGTTCAGTTTTAAAAATAAAATTGAAATATTTTTAATGCAAACTCCTTTTGCCAATTTAAATGAATTTTAATGAATACAGGAAAATGTTATCACGTTTTCCATGGAAACTGAGAGGTTCTTAAGTTATTTGCAAATAATTATAAATGATAAAATGCAAAGACTTAACAAAGATGAAATTAAAATAAATTTCTCAGATCTCCTGCTTCTATTACCATTTCCAACAATTATTAACAAAGTTGATTGCTCGTTGCCCCTCAGGTAGGAGGGGAAACTTTGTTTTAAAAGGACGCTTGTAACTCCAGTTCTGTTGACCAGAATTTTGCAAACATAATCTCGTTGAAAACAGCATTCCTCCTCGAATCTAATGCTGACAAATTTAAACCAATATAATAAGTAACGTCCATGTTAGAGAGCGCTGTTTAAATTGTTTCAGAAATTTTGATTTTTATTGAAAATATTACATGGAAACATACATCTTTAGGCCTGTTCATTTGCGTTGCTGGAAGTGCTCAATATCATTGTTGTCAATTTATTTGCTCACTTTATCCGATCAAACTCATATATTGCTATTTCGCTCACTTGCTATTTTTGGCAAAACTTACCAAAGTTAGCAATTCAAACGAACAGGCCTTTTGACTCTAGATTAAAAATGTGGGCTAAATTACCAGCAATCAGCAGAAAATCGGGTATCGCTATCTTTTACCGATCTGAAAATATCTTGAGAAATGTGTGAATGGTAAGAATTTCATGTATAAATTTAAATTATTCTGCTGTCGCTGAACGAAATTTAGCAAATTATTAGAAAGGATTTTCCTCGGTCTACATTTAGTGATTCTGAACTGTTTAATACGATTTTGTCCATCACTACTAGAGGTCGTTAAAGAAATTTAAATATGTAAATTTTGTGACTTAAAAAGAACGGTGTGTGGAATGTTTGGTGGCCAAGAAAATAGACTATTATGGATTTTCCTAAGCCTACTGCTAGTGATTCAAATTGTTTAATGTTATTGTTTATTCCACCGCTAGAGGGCGTTAAGGAAATGTAAATAGAAGACATGCCACTAGCAATTCGCAACAATATGATTTTCAATATTATAATTGTGCTGTGTATTTCTACGTAAATGTTCGTGATTTTCTGGATCCTGATTTGATACAACACGTCAGTCTGTTCCCTTGGCCATTCAGGACGCCAAATTTGACTTTTTTAGATTTTTTGTTGTTGTTTTGCTGCACTGCTTATTTCAATCATACTGCTAAGCTTTCCACTAACATCTTAAGCTTTTAATTTATTATTCTATAGTATGAGCATAAATAGAATCTTCCACCCACTGTTCTTTTGAAAAAATACAAAATTTACGTATTTAAATTTACAGATTGTGTGATTTATACAATAACTTAACGATTAACATTATTGTATAAATCACTTCCTAGTCATTTCATCAACTGTGTATTCATGCAAAATTGAGCGTTAACCGCTTTACTGTGAGGATGACCATCGATTTACTTTGATGGCTTATCTTATTATTCCGATCTTGTGTCTCTGATGAAGTAAATAAATTTTACGAAAGCTTAGACAGTAATAAGGAATTACTAGCTGCTTCCCCAGTAGTGTGTCTCTGAAATCTAATGTTGTACAGTCTCAGTACTTCCACCTCTCCTATAATAACATTCTTGGTATTATCGAATGCATCCAAAACAGCATTGCACTTTCGACATTTCATGTTCATGCTTAATTTCGAATACATACTTTGTAAGTGATGGATTCATTATCCGCTCATTTAGTGGTTGCTATTGTTATTAATTATTATACATATTGGGTAAATAGTTCAATAATCACGCGAAGAATAAGTGAGTTTGTGTATAATATCATACATTAAAAAAAACATTAGAAGCGTGCCATCATAAAGTTTTGTTTATATTGGAATTTGATACTTTAGACAGTATTAGCGATAAGTATTAGATACTAATAATCGGTTACACGATGCAAGAATGTTGCAGTTCATTCACTTTCTGCGAAATAATTTCATTTACGTATTAATTTAAAGTTTAACATGAAAAAATGTTTACAGAATTTTTAGAGAAAGTAAGAGAAGCAACTACAGATTTACCACCTGATTATGCTACAGTTGCCCATAGAACGCAGTTGGCCCAGCAATTTTATGAACTGGCTAAGGATCAAGCGAAAGTATGCAAGAAATTGGTGCACGATCAACATCTTCAACAACAAGGTTGGGCAGCCGTCGTCGCCAATCTGGACGATATTACGATGGAATTCAGGAAACGAGCCGATTTATGTGAAAAACAATTCAGTGATTACATGACCGAACATGAATCGTATTTGAAATTCCTGCAAAGGTATTTTGATTCCTAAATCACACGATTTTGTTATATTTATTGATTTTTACATTAGCTTTCACGAAGACCTTCAAACTTTATCTCGTATTCCTCTACTGCCGGTTCTGTTAGAAAACGAGAAACCTTTGGAAGAGACGTTGAACGTAGAAGGTTCCACAAAAACTGAAATCTCAGATAATTTGGAAAGAAGTAAGAAAAATATAACACTTTTAGAATGGATATCCGCATCGGATAATAAAAATTCTATGGATCAGTTGTACGAAATGTGTTCGCGAGGTTTGCAACAGGTAATAGATAGTGATTTGCTTAAATTTATTAATTTAAAATCTCTACTTGGCGGATCTTGATTTTAAATTTGTACAATCTATTTTACAGTTTGATTACAATGTATACAACGCTATTAAATCAGACATCAAAGTAGCATTGGAGGATGCTAATAAACCCGACATGAAGGAAGTTCGAGGTATAGGCGATCGACTGTTTGGTTTAGAACAGTTGATGTACGAAGCTAAACGATATGTCCAGGAACAAGGAGATTTAGCACAATCTTTGCTGCAGGTATATTACTACTTTTTTGCTTGGGATTATTAGATCTGAATTATCTATTTCAATTACAGAATCAAAATAGAGCGGGGAACTTGGGTGATAGGTCGGTTCTTCCTGATTTGTGTGCATCACATCGGAAGCAACTGTTGGTAATGTTGAACAATCATCAGCAATTGTGTGACATTCGACGAAGGTGCACGAAAGCCAAAGAAGAATTGATCGTTAACTTGTATTATAGGCTTAAATGGGTTATGTACGTAGAGAATACTATTCTAGATACTAGTCACAGATTATTTATTTGTCACGAGAACCTGAAACGATTACGTAAGCACTTGGAAGTATTGCAACAGATACACTTAGCACCGGCGATATACTTAACTGCTGTTACAGAAGTAGTCAGAAGGAAAACTTTCTCGCAAGCTTTCTTAGTGGTAAGATTACATTGAAATAATTCAAGACCTGCGTTATTTACTATAATCCGTTGTTATTTTGCTTGTAGTGGGCATCGGAATTAGCATGTCATCTACTAACAATTCACAATAATGAAGTGACTAGACGAAAGGAGTTTCAGTCTCAATTCGAAGGTCATTTCTTAAATTCTCTCTTTCCTGGTATGGACGATCTACCTCCTACGTTCGCAACTCAAGCGCCATCTGTCTTCGATTCCACCTTACCGAATATAACCGCTGAAGATATGCAAACGTTGAAAACGGCCTTGCCGGAAATGGCTGAAAGGCTTTCCGTTCCGGATTTAACAGCTATTTTAAAATTCTTCGATTCTAAGCTTGACAGTAAATTTGATAAAGAAGAAAATATAGGTGCGATTCAGGAATTAGTCCAAGAAGTGCAAGATTTACGGTTATCGACGAACGCAGAACAAAGTTTGTTGAAGGAAAACGAATCTTGTTTAATAGCGCCTAGTTTACCGCATCTTAAAGATCTTGACAGGTAAGATAGCTGGAAATGTAAAGTAAAAATTCCTCGTGAGTAGCAGTTGAAAAATCCACTAGTCAGGAATCGTTTAGTTTTACAGCAGAATTGTCTTATTGTATCGTATTATATATTATATTTTTAGGGGCTGTGAATCTGAAACTGATACGGAAGAATTCGAGAAAGTATGCCAGAGTCCGTTAGATCTCCACTTCGATAAGGATATACCATCACCGCGAACTAAGACGCAAGATGTCGCTACAATCACAGAGGTCGGTGAGAGAAGCCAATTGCCACCTAAAAAACCACCGCGTATCTTCCAAAAACTACACTCCACCGCGACTAACACACAAAACACCCTTTCCATCGAGACATCCACTTCCCAATTTAATCTGTCCGGTCAAGGGCAGCGCACTTTCAGCTACAGCGGTAGTCAGAGTAACACAACCGACAGTTTTACGAACATTAAAAACCCATCCATAGATTCCATTGACGACCTTTCCAGTTTAAGAAATTTGCCCGTAACGATGGAGAGTTGCTACAATTCTCATCACCATCAGCAGCAACAACAGCAGATGCAACAGCAGGGCGTTTTAACTTGTGCTGTTGGTGTCGCTGTAAGCGCCGATTGTGGTGGGGAACGTAGTGCTTTTTCCGTATCGGCACGTACGCCCTCTAGTCCTAGAGATGTGCACATGAACGAACAACAGTCACCCACTTCCCCGGTTCAGGTCCACCAACAGGTCGGCGGTGAATTTGTGACCGACGAATATTACATTGACGAGAGTCTGCCTTCGAGTTTGAGTATGGAGGCGGCAGGGGGCGGGCAGAGTCAAGGCGAGTTCGCCAAGCAGCTCGATACGGCGAATAATGTGGTCGCCCTGCTCCAGGTACCGTAAACACATTGACGTTGTAGCACCCGAAAAAATACGAATTATTATAGTTTGTTGGTGTAGATGCTTTCTTTTTATGTTGATTCTTTCCATTTCTTCTCTTCGTTACAATTACTTTTCTTTAACATTCTTTCATTGTATTCATTTTTTTGGTTATTTTAGGATTATTTTAAGTACGCAATCAAGACCCTTGCTTTTCTATACATTTACTTAATAATGTAATGTATACCTCTGTTAATTACGATAAACAACTACATGGGTTATTTGACTCCTGAATAGCGTTCCTATAGATAAGATGGTCTTCACCTAACTCATACATATATCCGCAGAGCGTGTTTATTGTAGTACAAACAGAAAACAGTGTTCAGTTAGAATTTGACAAGTATCACGAATGTTGCGGAATCTAGTAAAAAATAGGATTTATTTTGGTATTACCAGGATCATTCATTTGATTGCGTATAGTAATTTTGAAAAATTGTCTCTTCTCTGTTAGATTGAGAAATCTAGAAGTGGAAACGTGGACTTTTGGATATAACTGTATATACGAGGTTCGAACGAAATATTTGTGGAAGTTTTTTGAATAATATACACTATATCGTGTACTTAGTTACGAAATATTTTATAGTGTGTTGGTCTGAACTGTTTGATGTTATTAAGTTAATTACATTCACAATAAATATTGCTGTATTAACAGATTGTTTCATAGGAATAATAAACAATTTCAAGAAACTTGCATATTCCAGATATTTTCTGAACTACATACATAGAAGCAATCGGTACAATTTTGATAATGATTGAGTTCTTTTTTACTGATGCGCAGTTTTTTTGTCAAATAAATTGGAGTATTTGGTAATTTTTCTATTTTGACAATGATTGGGAAATTTATGGAAACAAACAATAGGCACCTACTTCTAAAAAAAATTGAATCTATAAAACACAAGAGATACATTCTGTTAGACTGTTGGTGGGTGTTTCGCCCACTATTTCTCGCAATCTAAACGAGGTTCTCACATCAAGTTGCTATTTTAAAGCCCGGTTAAAAAAAATCTAGCTGTTCGTAGAATGCACCAAAGTCTGGTCTGTAGTACGTGTTGCAGTGGATTTAATATCTAAATATCCTTTAGGTACGTTAAATTTTATTTTGCGTGTCCAATGACATTGATCTATGTCTTTGATGTGTTTTTATACCAAAATTTACACCTTAGGACCATTTAAATTTGATTTTTTATTGATTTACACAAAAATATACTAGGTGTAAATATATATTTTTCAAGCAATATCTACATTGTGATAAAATGGAAAATAATTTTAAATAATATCTCCAAAACTGTTAGACACTTAGAGAGGCTGATTGAAAATGAACTTCGCAGCCTTTTAATCTACAATTGATGAAAACATCGACCAAATCCGGAATACTGTCTTTCTCTCGAGAGAGGAACGTGCTTGAATTTCTGAAACGGTTTAAAAATGACCTCATCAACGCCAAATGGTCTGAGAATTGCCAATACTCAGCAAGAGTCAAGGCAAATTTCAGTTTCAATTAGTGATTTTTTGGGAAGTGTGAAAACCATATCCAGTGATGACCAAGTGATGGGGGAGACAACTGAATATGAAAACTATAAAAAATATTTACACATCTATATAGTAGATATACAGAATTTTCAAAAGATGTAAAACGCGAGTACATAGTATGAATAAATAGAATTTTGCATTGTGGACTTCGTTAGTGTTTGGCAAGTTTTTAATATACGAGGTGTGGCACCAATTGTTCAAACACATTAGCACAACAGTAATCAAATACATCGATTTTGTTAAACTGCTGTAAATTAATTTAAATGGCAGAAAAGTAATGAAACTGGCAACACTGCAAGTGATCTGGCAACGCTGCGCTGCCTATCAGTACTCTCCAATAGCTCAGTGCGAGTTTCAACTTGTTCCGTTAACGATGTGTTTTTTGTGACTGCTATTAGCGAAGTTGTGTTTTGGTTGTCCGTCACGCAAAATGGAACAGCGGAATTTGGAGCAACATTGTGCCATTAAATTTTGTGCTAAGCTTGGAGAATCGACAAGTGTGACGTGTGAAAAGTGAAAACATGCCTATGGGAAACATTGTCTATCCCCAGCTTAAGTTTTTCGCTGGCACAAATCACTGTTCAGGGAATCCTTCAACTTCTAAAACCGATGAAAACATTGAACGTGTCAACACTCTAGTGAGATCAGACCGTCGTTTAACATTAAGAATGTTGAATGAACAATTATATTTGAACAGATTTACCGTTCACCAAATTTTGACTGAACATCTGCACAAAATTGTGCCGAAATACCTCACAATTGAGCAGAAGTAATTCGCGTGAGACCAGACATTGCAGACAAATGCATGCTCCATTATGAAAACGCCCCATGTCACACTGCTGTCTCTATAACAGAATTTTTGACCTCAAAAGGCATTCCTGTGATTCCCCAGCACCTGACCTCAGTCCCTGCAACTTTCTTTTTTCCTAAACTGAAAAATGCCCTCAAAGGACGTCATTTCGGGACTTTAGATAACATCCAAAAGAGTGTAATGGACACATTGAAGACCGGTTGAAGACTTCCAGCGCTGCTACCAACTGTGGGAACAACGTCTCCATCGGTGTGTAGCTGCCCAAGAAAATTACTTTGATTACTCATTATTTTACTGGCACACCTCGTATACAGACATATCTTTTCGTTAAGACTCTTGAAAAGATGCTATCTTTCGCTAGTGTATTAAGTCATCAACATAGTATATGCATGCATAAATTGCTTTGTTGAAGGCCGTAATAATCAAATGAATTTATTACGCAGATATGTAGATTACAACGCTACTCAATTATCGTTCGTAATTATTGAAACAGACAAAAGTGATGCTTTAAAGTATGGTGAATGCTGAAAATGCATTGCAATGAAAACACAGCTTCATCGAAAATTCTTTAAAAAATATATTTTTACCTTAAACTAGCTCAGTAGATTTAGAAAAGTGGGAAGATTATTAACCGCAGATGTTTAATAATAGTTGGCACCAGTTACAGTATTCCTAACGTTTTATTGCGAAAACTCACTCAGAACGTCCTAATCCTCGTGAGGGAGGACAAATTTATGGTATTTTTCACAGACTCAGTTGGTTCCAATAACACCAATTGGTCAATAATAACTATATTTAAACTTTTTGTCATCTGTAATGACACATACGGGATTCAAAGTTAAGTGTTCACCATTGCTAGCTTTCTTATTGTTGGACTTACCAACTCGATTAAATTAAAAAATTAGTGGCAATTTTTATTCTGATTGAGATAGTGAACAAACGCAATTGAATATTTCGTTTTGGTAATAAATTGGTACAAAAATATATTTTTAATGGAACACGCTGTATATTTTTAGATACTTTTAAAGAAAATCATATTTTGAATTTCTTCATATTACTGCTGTAAATCTAAAATAAATAGCTTTTTGTGATTATCTATTTATCATCTAATAAATTATTGCTCATTTACTTACATTGAACAATACTATATGCTAAAAGATATCTGGTTTGTAGAAAAAAATAGTAGAAGCACTACAGCACCAAATAAGCAGCGCTTTTTGCGTTTATACAGAAAATTACGGAATAATAAATCTGCATTTAAGAAAAGTCTAGAAAATAAGGTTTTCAGTTTAGACCTGAAAACGAAAGTAAGCTTATTAGCTTATTTTGAAACATCTATCGAAATTTCTGAATTGACAATTAATAGTACATGTATGTAGTTAAAAAATGTATTGATGAATTAGAAATATCTGGAAGATAGTATGTAGTGGCTGATTTCAAATAAAATTAAATAATAAACCGTTTGTTAAGTTGTGCGTTGGATCAATTACTCCTCAATTGCAGAATTGTTAGTGATAGTAGTTAGTATACAGTTAATTAAGGGTGGGTTTATCAATGTGAGGATAAAAGTGTTAGTTAAGTAACTGACAGATATTGCTAACTGACAGATAAAATTACTACAATGCTTTATCTTGCAGATAACTTCTATTTAACACTCAATAAACGTTTCATTGTAATTATCTTACGAATAAAATTTTATCTGGAAGTTAATTTATTTATCCTCACATTGATAAACCCACCGTAAGTGTATTACTAAACTTTTATTTTTATTCTTGATCATATGAACTTATATTAATCCTACAAAAGCATCAATAGGTACATACCAATATAACTGAATTTTAAAACTTTAAGCATACAGTTAAAAAGTAATTTCTAATTTCCTGTTCTGTACTTGAAATGTTAGAAAACACTACATTCGAATGAATGACATCAATTGTTGGTAGTTGAGCGATATTCCATAGACAGTTGTCGTAATTTGTATTTTTGCTAGAATTTGCTATCTTAACTTGGTTGTTTCTTTCTCAATTATATTTTTTACGCGTTTGAGAGCACTAAACCAGTTAACAATTATCAGATTTTGCGGACATTTTAGGTTTGTCATAAAGTTTATCGAATTTATTAGCCTAAAACTTTCGCGAAATTTGGAAATGTTTTACTGGAAATTATCTTTGTTCCACTAAATTATGTATTATTATTTTTTTAGTTTTGATTAATTTTCTACTGGTTGCATTTTATCTTATAGAAAAGTAGGTCCTGAGGTATTTTTATCTCCGAGAATTGCAGGTAATACTAGGCGAGTGTGCGATTTGTAGTAACGTTGGTGGCCTGAAAATCCCTTATTCCTTCCTACCTGATGAAATAAAAACTCAATCACACAGTACATTTAGTTATCGCATGAGAGTTTCCGTTGTTTTTTATTTAATAGTTTTCTTTAAATTAGTTTTTATTCTATTTATTTTTATTTTACCATCGATACATTATTTCACATTTTTAAATTAACAATCTCCAACGATCCATCACTTCTTATCCTTCTTATAGGATAATCTGCAAACGTCGAGGATAGAATACGATAAATTGAAATCCGTTTTATGTAACTTATCGGAACTCTTCCGACAAGCCTTGCCGAATCTGAAAGCCGAATTATCGTCGTTAAAAGATACTTCTTTGCGGGAAAGAAATGAGATTCTAAAATATTATGAAAGCCTAACGGAATCCTTCGAAAAAATGAATCTCGACGGGTGTATGAGAGAGCGAATCGAATTGGCAGCCTGCCAGCAGGAACTGACGTGCAAAATTGAGGAGTTAAAGTGCCTTAATAACGAAAATACGAGTCTAGAAAATCAATTCAAATTATGCATGGCAGAAAATATAGGTTTAAAAAATGAAATCGATAAATTAAAAGCGGCAGCTGTTACGGAATCAGCACAAGAAGAAGAACGAGAAAAAATGATGAAGGATCTGCGAGAATCGTTAGTCCGAGATCATAGAGCAGAATTGGACAATTTAAGATCTAGGTTTAAGTTTATGATAGATCAGAGCCCGACGGATGTCAATCAGGATAGATTAGATCAGTTTAGGGAAGATTTTGAAAGTAAAAAGGCGGAAGCTGTGGAAGTTGCCTTAATTGTTGAAAGAAATAAGTGGGAGCATGTGCTGAAGGATACCATCGCCAAACTTACCAAAGTAAGGGACTCGGAAAGGCAACGACTTGTCAAGGAAAATGAAGAGAAGGAACGTCAGTTGAATGCATTGAGATCGGAAATTGATGCAATAAGAGAAGCTCAGGCAGAACATAGTTCACTTACCGAAAGTAATAAAATCGATGAGATGGCTGCCTCGGTTGGATTATTTGAAGGTAAGTGCATACATATTCTTGTTATTAAAGTGTAGAATAATATTCTTCTTAGCAGAATAAATCACTAAATCAGGACGCACAAGAAAAGTGCTTCCTTTGAATTTTATTAATTTCTTTTATAGCTCGTCTAGAGAGACTACTAAATTAGAGGTTACACAGCACTTTCGAAGTTAATTTATGGATTTGTGATGAATCGGCAGTGTTTGTAACTTGCTTAATAGGCTTAGGTATTAAGAGCTTGAAAGAGATCTTAAAAGGCAACTAGACAATATATCGTACACTCGACACGACTTAGTCTTCGAACGGGATTTATTAAGCGATAGTGTGCTGTCTTTGTCAGTCCATCCTCCCTTCCCCCCACATTTATCGTGACCGTTTCTTCGACAATCGTAATGGTACATTACGAAAAATACGCTAAAGAACCGGTTACGTTAAATGTGGAGGGGGTAGACTGACAAAGACAGCACACTGTCGCTTCATAAAACCGTTCGAAGGCTAAGTCGTGTCGAGTATACCTTTGAAGATATTCTTCATTTGATCTATTACTTGATGAATTTGTTCTACCATGTTGCTCAACGACAATTAACTTGATGTTAAACTCAGGCTTATACCTGGCCTGAGTTTGTTTGGAGAAATAATTTTTCAAAAAGTTTGGATAACGTGCAAAGCAGGTTAAATTTGTTAATAAGACGTCATTCCCTCAATAGGTTTTTTAGATAGATTTTAGTGTGCGAATAATTGGAACAATTTTTTATTGGTTTGGAAGATGTGTAATTCCAAGTTCTAACAGGGTGCTTAGGATTAATTTTAGTAATCTTTTTGACTTTATCGTTATAGATTTTATAAGTAATGTCATTTGATGGAATTTTTTACAACAAAAATAAAATGCGTTCTACTTTCGGCGGAATATAGTCTCGGACAAGATGATTGCGAACCTCTTGATTTTTTCGCTTTGGAAAGTAAATCAATTAAATTGAGCCTTATCTGGTGAAGCATTGGTAGTAACCTCACTTAGTTTTATTTTGCGCTGTTGATATTATTTAAATCCTACTCAGATTGTACAATAAATAACTAGCGATTCTATTTATTTGTTTCCCTATTTTAAGTGAGATATCAAGGTGTTTATTTTCTGATTTAGCAGGTTTTTACATAATTTCTAGTTGGTACCTCTGTTAGTTATAGTAACCCGTTTTTCCCTTTGATTTATATTATTATTATTTGTATCATTAGAGGAATGTACAGGCGGTTTAATTAACTAATTAGGTTTAAATTTCTTGTTAATTTTTATTTATATCGTCATCACTTTCGAAATGAAGAAAATAAAAGGCACCGTGTTAAAGTAGCTTTTTGGGATAAAGATGGAGAACCATTTTATTCAATACATAGTTATCGAATTCTTCATCATTCTATTGTAAGCTATGCGTTTTTTTCTAAAATACAAAATTGATGATTTAGTAACGTCTCAACAAGTAACAAGATTACTACGATCTCCACAGATTCTGGTGAATTCGAAACAGCCTGTATAGTCTGCTTCAACATAAATATTTCCCTTCATCATTATGAAATATAAAAACACTTTTTTACAGGACGTGTTGATGCTGCTACGAGTCCAGTTCGACACCAAGATAAACTCACCAGAAGTCAAATGTCTCTTCTAAAATCCGGAAAATTTAGTCTAAGTTCTTGTATCACGGGTGATATAGTGCTGGTTTTATGGGAACCTACACACGAAAACTATAAAATACTTCAAGAAAGTACTACATTGTACTTTCTTCACTCGGATTGTCTGGAAGGGTTGGGGTTGAAAAAAGGCGAAGACGAAGAACAAAAGCCATATTGTGTAGGCCAGGTTACGAACAAAGAATACTGCCATGCTAGAAAGGTAAGTTTTCAAACAATTTATTTTTTAGTTGTTTATATTTTATTGCCCAGTTACAGATATTTTAGTGGAATGGGAGAAATATATCTTTCATAAACAAGATTGTTTATAACCGGGTTTAATATTGGAATTCATAACTATACTGTTTGAATAACACATAAATTGATTGAATATATCTGTTTAACGTCAGTTGAAAAATTGCACGTTTCATAATCGAGAATCTTATAAACTCGTTAATTATAATTGATTTTGTCTTATGAATGTTTGAGAAAATATGTTAAAGATATAAATAAAATTAGGATATTAATATGTAAAAGGAGTTTGGTGTATTTATATGTTTAAATAAACTTGTCTAAATTTAAACAAGGGCGTCGCAGTTTTTTACTGTAGACTGCACAGTTATTGTTTTTAATTGTTTTTGTGTCAAATATGTAGTGCATACTTTTTCAGTCACACTTTTCTATCGCAATGAAAGATCGAATGAAGTACTTATTCCAATGTAATACATATGGTCGTAGTATTCTTATCAATTTTACAATTAAATCTCTACAATTCTTACATTAGGGCTAACTAGATTACAAGCAGTCAGAGTGCATGGATGTAATTCTCTTTACAATAAAGATTACGTCAGGTGCGGCGCAGGCATCACACTTCTTATTCTTAGTGTATATAAATGATATCGATACTTGTTTCCGTCATTTTCGGTTTTTGGGCTGTGCTTTTATTACAGGACGACCTTAATCGTCTCGCACTCTACTGCTCTCGCCGCTGTCTGTATTTTAATAGTGACAAATGCATTCCGATTATCTTTACCAGAAATTATAATAAGTTCGTTTTTCAGTACCAAATTAATAACCACAATCTCTCGCAGCTCAGGAAGCTATTTTATCTATCTAATAATCAAATTCACTTGACTGGCATCGAAGTACTCGAATAAATAAAGGAACCACGACGTTTTAATTACGACATCCACGGTTTTTTCGATTTTTATTTCTTTGGAAGGTCACCAACAGCCAGCCAAGTGAATTTAATTGTTAGATAGATAAAATAGCTTCCGCTAGAGAGAAATCGGTTAATATATTGTGCTAAGAAAACAACATCTGTATGTATTACATTGGTATAATTATTTCATTCGATCTTTCATGGCGATAAAAAAGTGTGAGTAACTCACGCAAAATGCGTCATTATTAAGTTATTTGTTTACAAAATAATTAAACATTTCAATATGTGATCATTTGAATATTCTACTGTTTTGATTAAGCTTTATTCGATTTTCTTTGAATATTCGAATATGATTCGTCAACTCCAGTTGAAAGCATGGTTATTTTATGCCAAAAATTCTAATTCTGTTAAAGACGTAATTTTTACACTTGGAAACAGATGCAAAAACATTGTAGAATGCATGAAATACCTGCCTTATTTCATTAATCTTTCAGACTTAGCGATTCTCTTCTCATTTGTATCATTGTAGTTTACGAGATTTAATACTGATAATATACATACTTAGATCGGTTCCAGGTATATAAAGCAAGTTCACAAAATGTAATTAATATGTCTGTTATTATTTTCAGGCGCAGAACCGTTACAAAGTTCCTATCGGCACAAAGTTCTATCGTGTTAGCGTTAAACCCGTTAACTTGGAGTCACTACGGAGTTTAGATGCGACAATTTCTTCGCGGCATCTTCCACACCAAATGTCAGAGAGTCAACCAGCTACGCTATCTTCGTCCGAACATCATTCACTGCAGCTATCGGAAACTTCCTCGATGACATCACAGTCGACTTTGTCGAGATCAAAGTCGACAATGGAGAGTTCCATTGTGACGGGATGTACGGTTGAGGTGCCGTCTTCACAGAACGAGTCACTGTCGTCAAATCGGTAGGTTCCGTTGAATTCTAAAAGAAAGAAGCGAGAAAGATAGGATAATTAAATAAAGAAGTATATACATTAATACGAAGGGAAGAGATGAAATGAAAACGATAATAAATAATAATGTAATATTGTTGTCCTTAAGCGAGGCCATTGCTTTATATACAAAACTTGTATTTCTTAGAGGCTGTTTTTTCATGTTTTTTAATTATGATTTTGTTTTCCATTTTTTTATATAAATTATGCAAGTATGAATTTAGTATGTAGGAGAAAGAAACAGTAACAAGATTAATTTTTTTTTCATGTGTAAAAGGAAAACAGCAAACAATTGTGGATGTTGTTAATAGTATGTGTTGTCGAGACTATAATAATGATAAAAAAAAACAAGAGTATTGTGATAACAGAGAAAACAAAAGAAAACTCATTATTTCGCGTGTGCAGACATCTTCGTTGCAATGATAAGCGGAATATATATGGGCTGTCCTAGATTGGATGTTTGGTTAGTGTTAACTTAGATAAATAAGAATGTTTCAAGAACATGTCAACTTTGCTTATATCGAAAAATTGCTTCACTACAGCACTAAATTGTTATATTTTTTAAACGTGTTTTGACTGCGTTGGTAAAAAAGAGATTTTCGTAAATGCTGATGGTTGTATAAGAGTACAATTAACGTTTCGTTTTAAATACATTACTATTACCATGATTTTACATTATGAAGATTGATTAAATTAGATTAGAAGAAGGTTAGAAGTTTTGGGAATGCAAAATATAGCTTGAAAGCTTTTGAAAAATCGTTTTGTAGGAATTAATTCTTGTCATCTGTACGACTTATTTTAGGAGCATTTCTCGTTCTTTTTTGCTAACTATTCTGTTTCTAATATTTTATTTGAATTGCTCAGAAATGTCCAATAAAATGATTCATGTACTGCTTCAGTTTGTCAAGGGTTTATATTTGAATTTGTTGCTAATACAGTCTTGTAGTTATGAAATATTGATTAATTTTGCTATAACGTGGTGTTCGGTGTTACAGTACCGGGAAACCATTAATGTATTTTTATTTATAGAATAATAAAAGTATACACAATAATAATAATAAATAGTAATAGGTAACAAGTAAATATATATAAAAAGTTAATTATTAAAAAAGTCGGTAACAAGAGTTTGTCGTTTTGATTTTGTGAAACAAATAGATTCTAAAAAATGTTCAATACCTAATGCATTATTTAAAATTATATTGGTAGTACGTTCTTCAGTTTCTAAATATCGTGTAAGTGTCCTTACTCCAGAAAGTACGTTATAAGGGAGCGCTACTGTAATTATTTTAAAGCTTACTATTGATTAAATTTTAATGAATGCTTTAAGTGTTTGGAAAATTAAATTTTAATGAATGCTTTAAGTGTTTGGAAAATATAACTGATTTTCGCAAGAAAGTAGAGTTAAGGCTTTTTTCTTATTATGGCAATTTAGGGTATCAATATCAATTTCTCTTAACGGTTTCTCCGGAGGTCTATCTGTTACAGTTGAAGGACAAAAATCACTATCTGAAAAATTTTCTCGATTAAACGGCCAATATACCTATGGAAGAGAATCTAGTAAGAATATTGTTTGGTGTAGTAGCCAATAGAAGGGGCGCTCTCTCAATGGACGGTAAATCATAGATAATCATCTGCTGTTTTGGGTTGAAATATTTTTTAAAAGGCCCAGTTGAAGCCGATGGAATGTGCAAGAGGGGAAACGACAGCAAGATAATGCAGTTAGATCTGCAATAATTAATCAATGTCTAACAACGCAAGCACTTACTGGCTTCGTAGAGTTAAAGAAATTCGGTTTCTTGCGTCACCCGGATTTATTTGTACGAGCTTCAGGTCTCTTCTAAGGTACATCTCCTACAATGTGATTTTTATAATGGACACGGAGAAATATAAACATTGGAGGAACAGTATTACTAACTACCTTGATAACCAAACACACAGTAACCAGTGTGTCTCGTTCCTGCGCTGCTATGTATCCTATCCGTTTTATTCTCTTTTAGCAGTCACCTTGATTGGCTTGTCAACCGTGGAAGCGTCAGTTTAACCAATATTGTAATTATTTTGGGACTTATAACTCCAAAAAAGACGACTTATTGTAGAATGGCATTGGCATTTTTTCCATTGAAATTTATGGCTTGTGCAAGACTCGTTGCTTGGAGGCTACAATTTCGTAGAAATGCTAGAAACCAAATTTTCGGATGCTAATTCCGTTTCATTTCATTTTTCTATAGATTTCAGTATAATTAGTTTTTTTTTAGTTATACATTTTAAAATACATGGTCGTCGTTTTCCACTGTTTAATTTGCTAATAAGCAGAATACTATGTAGAATAGTATGTACACAATTATTCATTCACGTGCGACATATGTCCTATTGTTACTCATGGACGGAGAAGAGTGAGACACACAATGACAGAAACTTTATTTATATCAGAAAACAATCAAATCTTAAACAGTAGTTGATACATAAAAAGAGCATTTTATTGCATATTAATTAAATGAAGAAATGCATTTGAAATGAATGTCTCTTAATCTGTGCACAGTTTAAGGACTGAGAAGAAAATCATTTTAACATTGTCTTTGGAAATCGTAGCGATCTCAGGATTTTCAGTGAAATAAAAAAAATCAATTGAAACAAAATCATCTCTTGGTTCTTCAAAAGCTGGTAGATCCACTCTTTACGAACTGTCAGAAGATGCGTCCGATTTCCAATTTCGTTCTTCATCATTGCTGTTCTCTATTTTTCAGTTATTAGTTTTCTTTTTCTGTTTGCAAATACGTGTACTTGAAGAGGCATGCTATTCCGTTGTGATTTGCCAACCTATAATCTTAACCTTCAATGAATTTCATAATTGTAATAAAGCAAAAGAGTGGTTGATGAAATGTTATATTACGTCGTAAATCCTAAGATTCTAGGCTAGGCTTCTGTCAGCATGTGCTTTTTAAAGTGTGCTCGCGGAGAAACCATGGCAGGGGGCATGTGATTTCCTGCAGCACTAATTATTACATAAGCAGTCACTAAGACACTCTTCTCGCTTTACTCACTTGCTTCGTATCTTTCGCGGCTAAAACTTGATTGATTTCTGCGCAGTCACGTCAGTTTCATTTAGATTAAACATCATGCTCCGTTAGAAAACCTGATATTATGGCTGAATGCACTGTCCTGTGTAAGTTATATAAAATTATTTAAATTATCCGAAGTTCTTAGACAAATGTTGAGATTTCTTATTATAAAATTCGTCATGGACTCTTCGCCTGCTATCTTATTTGTTGGCAAGTCCTGTGTATTTTGAGGTTGTTGCTTAATGCCAATTCGAATACAAGTTTTCTGCATTTCATAAGGAGTAAGTCATAAAATGTTTGGGCATATTTTGTGACATATTCAGCTAGCGAATGTTCTAGCTTGTTGAAGCTTTTGATTTACAGAGAAGCTAAGATAATTACAGCTTTCTTCGTTTTTTTTTTTGTTTTCTGAATATCCTAATATTGGTTATTCTAGGTAGATTTCTGGGCATTGTTATCTTTATAAGTTATATTCTGAAACAAAATTTTGTACTAAGTATAACATTTTACAAACATATTCTCAATAGAAGAAGTGTTTTGGTGAAACATTTTGTGATACAATAAGATAGTCAAAGAATAATGGGACATGTCTCATTGTTACCTCTTTTAATAGGTCTCATTGTAACCCATACTGCAGGAAGTAAAATTATACCATCATTACGTACCATCGAGCAGTGATGAACTTTTCAAAACATTATAAGTTATGTTCCTTATGCGATATAAAACAATAACCGTTTGTTGTGCTTTTAACTATGTACTAATTTTGGCACGAACAAAAAACTTCCGATTAGCGATACTCACACTATTGCGAGTCAGTGTTGGCAACGCATACACATACACTCCATCTATGCATTACGTTGTTATGTCTCGCTGTTGCGTTGTTCTTGTATATAGTGCGTCCGAACAAAGCACCTTCATTATTATCTCAGAAATTGCTGAATACATTTTAAGAAAATCACTAAAACTATTTTCGCTTCGTGCTTTTAGCTTTTCATTGGTCGCTTGTAATTTGTGAAATATTTTTGTGCAATAACTTCACCGTAACATTTCACGTGATACACGACTGTTTGCTTATAATCTATTCCTTTTTCGTTCTCAAATTGAATGCCTTCAGAAATTTTCTCGTCTAAAATCCATCGATGCTCTTTGCAGAACTCTATCAGCTGCATTCAAATTTAGTATTCTAACGTAACGGCGTCGATTGGCTTATTATGTTAAATAGTATCATTGATATTGTGAACGTGGTCATTGTCCTACCAGTTTTTTGCATTGTAAAATTGTTCCTCGATCTGCCAGGGTTGTCAGTCATCGTTGTTTCATTCAAACATATTCCTTAAACTAAGAACGATAATGTACACGTTGATATTTGCATTACAATAACTTCCAAAATTTGAAGACTGGCTCACGATGTGTAAATTTGGTCAAAATTTTGTCAAATGTCTAAATAATCGGACAAATTTTTCGACCGCAAGTTTTATAGAAAAGTTCGCAGCATTTTTATAAAAACGATATAATTTTGACATACAAAGTTTGTTTACGCTTTGTGATTGATTACTAGCGTAAAAACTAACAAAATACAATTGTCAATCAAACACTGTGGTGCTAAGGCTCAAATACATGAGTATAATCGCGGACAACATAATGTAATCATAATATTGTATACTATATTATATCTTTTTAGAATATGATTTTATTTCGAAAAATTGAAAGTATTTGAAACTATAGAACAAGTTTTGATAAGTGTACAGTTTAGTATTTTCTAATAATTTTTTATATCCATCGATAATACCCATCAGTGACAATATAATTAGTACATACACGTAACTATTGCTTAATTTTGACTTGAGTAAAAGAAAATTTGGAGTCTGTGCAAATGCTCACGATTTCTAGGCCTGGTTTTAACAGGTGGGAACTATCAAACCGAACTAACCTTCAAATGTCAAATATCAAACCTAAATATTGATGGTAGCTAACAGTAAATATAAACATCCTAGACTAGAAGAGTTTGTACTTCTTTTTGCCCACCATAATAGGAGATTCCATTTTTCGAAGTTACAATAACAATAATGATAGTAGCAACGTTGTATGTCGTGATAAATTTCAGGAATTAAAAATATAGAGTAGAAGCTAAAATCGGAAATATTGTTATTTCAGCTGTAAATACTTTCGGTACAAGCAAAAATAATATAACGTCCTTTTATATTCATTCAAAATAAAATCCCTGCTGAGTGCTTCAAATTTTTATTACGGAGCGTTTTATATGAAACAGCCAGTATATATTCTTTGTAACTATAATTACAATATTGATAATAATAATCGAGAAGATTTCTGCACACGTCGATGATATTTTGTACATATTTTAAAAACTAAGTATAAATAATATATGAATTTCTATCTCTGGACTCCGTGAGATTAGTTTGATTTTATATACGATTTTTGTTTAATTTTTTGCCAAAGTATATGACTGTATTAAAAATACGTGTGTAAGATGAAACATAATTCTCTTTAGAACGATTTATAATAAACTAGATATAATTCGTATATTATTACATCATTTAAGCTATTAAATATACACAATATGAGCCTTCCAATCGAGGAAAAATTTTATGCATTAAATTAATGCTGTATTTTGAAATAATAACGCTGAAAATAATTAAATATATTCGAAGCTAAATATAACTTGCTAATTTCTATATTTAATCCTATTGTATTTTGGGTGATTATACGAAAATGTTGATCTCTAAGATTAATGAACTATACTAACTAAATTTATTGATTCCTAATACTTATTTTATGAATATTTATCTCTAAAATAATTATTCTCTTTGTATTTAATGATTTTAGAGTGTTCTCAACAAAAGCATGTTGATTATAAATTATATATACTTATTATTGGAATATTTTTCTTTAGTCGATATTGGAAAACATTTTAAAGATTACGACATTTTGAAAGGAGTTGCAAATATTAAATTTGTTCTGTTTTTCCATTTCCAACTTGTGCAAAGTTTGAATTACTTTATTATAATGTTCAAATTTTGTAAACATTTGCTTGAAATATTACTGCATACTATTATTGGTTTGAACAGTAACATAAGAATAATATTGTAAATGAATTTAATATTATTGGCATTGTACTTAAACTTTATTTGTTTTTGTATATTTTGCATTTTTCTTTTATTATGAATACTTAAT
Organism: Holotrichia oblita; assembly: GCA_023690525.1. Taxonomy (NCBI): domain Eukaryota; kingdom Metazoa; phylum Arthropoda; class Insecta; order Coleoptera; family Scarabaeidae; genus Holotrichia; species Holotrichia oblita. The sequence goes on along the minus strand of CM043017.1, from coordinate 132,987,691 downwards.
GGAATATTGAATATTATTTAAAAATTAGGAACTTTATTCGTATTCTAATTTTATTAATCATCTTCAGTTATACCAATAAGGGGTATTTTAAAAAATGCTTCATTTTAAAAGCGAAAGATTTTCTCGATTAAAATATTTTTAACCTTGATCGCAGAAGTAACAATTGAAATATATTTAATGAATTGAAAATTGTTTCAGAAATACGTTTTCATATTTTCTAAATGATACGTGGATTGTCGGAAGCCCATGGATAGTAGAAAATTCATGAAAATGTACCGAAAGTCAGATGGCCACCGTATTACGCGGAAGAAATTGTCTTGATCTATTTAGTTGGTTTTGTTTTGTTTTTTTCTTCTTTTTATTGGAATGACAGTATAGAAGAATAGGCAATAAACTATAGCATGAATTTTTAATACAGTCTGACCCGTCGTTTTCATATAGATTTAAGTTTAATATCTTAGTATAAAGCAAAGTTACGCAAACATTTACGGACGTAACAAAATGAGAAATCGTAGACCGTGAACAATTACTTTAGAAAAATATATATTTATTTTAGTATTGTGTATTGTGGTGGATTTCCTTGTTTTGTTTAATCCGTCGTATTTATGTATTTCATGTATTTTTTTTATTTATACTTTTTAAAAACTGAAACTCGATATATTTTTACTGGAAGATATTAAACTTGATATTTTTTAAGTTTTATGAACTTACTTAACGAAACCACATTTACTGCTAGTTATGAGAAGTAAAGTCCAGAGGTTCTAGGAAATCACAGTTTTTAAATCTATTATAATTACTATCTATGTGAATATTTATTTCTTTTGTAAGAAATTGGAAGGCGCAATAAAAAATTATTAAAATATATTTAGCGTTTTATTTGTTTCTTCTTTTAATATATGCTATATATCATATGACAGTTACACAAACACTACTAGAACTAGAATTTTGGAAAATATAAGAGCTACAGTGACTAATCTGATTCTAGCTGCTATTTTGCAGAGTAACGAATAGGGATTTTTAATTGATATAATTTGTACCATTACAATCATTCGTATGTAAAAACACCGACTATATTCAAATTTTTGCTATCACTGTGTAAGGTGTCTTCTAGTGTGTCCAAGTACCATACTTCCTTTTGTAAGTGCTATACTGAAAAAACATTAGAGACATGTTGCTTGAATTAATATGGCACATGTTCTAAAATTAATTTTCCTTTCGGGATGTTGCATTTTCGTTGAACAAAGTACAACTTTATTATTTTAAATATATATATTTTGTCATTTTTGGATTAATTCCTAGATTTTATATCGATTTGTTTAAACATTTCCCATACTGTCAACTTGAGTGACTTGAAAGCACAATGGTGACTTGAAACTCAGATTCGTGTTTTCAGATAATTGATGCTGGCACCTTACTGTGAGTATAAGTAGCAAAATAAAAATGTTGAAATCTTCTACAGGATTTATCTACCAATTGACACACACAAAACTTACAAACGAAAGTGGTCCATACATGAAAATAATTTGTGACGTTCTTGACTAAAACCTTTTTATTGCTTCTTTAGTTCCTCTAAAGTTAGTTGATTCTGAAAACAGTCAAGTAAAATGGGAAAATCTGACACCCTCTTCCAACAGATATTGTCGTCCAATATCAATTGAGTTTACTAAAGAAACTCCAGCAAAAACAAGGCAAGTTATTTTAGGCATCAAAAATGAAGTTTCTGCGCTTCAACCTACCCAGGTGGTTATTTCTGAACAAACAACTGTTTCGGTAAAACACGAACTAATTTTAATGATGATTAACGCAAGTCTTGACTGATACACCTTCTTCTTCGGCATGCAAAGCCATCTGAAATGAATAATTTGGAACTTGTTAGAAGCAAACAGGTTAGGCAAGAAGCTTACAGATTCGGACTTTCAACATTACATTGCTGGATTAGATTATGGAATGTATATTACATATTTCGTATAACTTACAATTTTAAAAGTGGTCCGCTCGAAGCGAAGAAGAAAAAAAGAGAAAGAAGGAAACGAAAGAAGAAATATAAAGAAAATTCAGAGACGAGCTTGGGTTGATTGTCGATAAACCACGTCAAGGTAGCGGAAATTCGAATGACGAAAACACCGCCAGAAGGTTATTTGTTAATTACACATGTACTGCTAATATAACTGGAGTAAATGAATATCTGATCAAAAGATTTTACATACTTTTACAAACTATGGTTAGCGGAAAACCTATTGACGCAAAAAAATTCCGGGAATATGCAAGAACAGCGGAATATTATGTAGAAGCGTACGGATGGTACTATATGTCAGCTTCTGTTCATAAGGTGTTAATCCATGAAATCATAAAACATCTTGCCCTGCTACTATTGGGACAGCTTTCAGAGGATGCTCAGGAAGCACGAAAGATTATAAAAATTTTCGCTTATACCATGCTAGAAAACGCTCCCGATCGTCAACAAATGAAGATGTGTTTCACACCCTCATGTATACTTCCGATCCATATACTAGTAAACGTTGGTCTCAAGCACGAAAACTTATGGAATTAGATGATGAAGCTAAAGTTCTGTTACAAACTTTAAGTGTAGAATCGGAAGAAAGTGTAAATAGCGAATAGAGAACATTTTTTGTGTATTTATTTTTTTAACACTGCATATAATAGAAAAGCCTAAAATGTTTTTTTTAAATATTAAGTATCTATTGTATATTATTATTTACAAGCATTTTCTCAAGTTATGTTCGTATACAATTTGTAGTTTGGCGCAGATTTACACAGTTTATTGTCATTATGCTTATTGTTATATATCTAGTTTAATATTTTATAAACTCTATAAATTATAAACCTGCTTGTATTCATTAACTTACATTACAAATTTTACTAGGATATATGCATTACTGTTAAAGTTATTCAATTTTGAAATGATATATACGCGTTTGCGCCACAGTGCGGCGCCAGGAAATATAAAGACTTTACGCCCGCAACGTTGAAAAGGGTAATAAATGACATTAAAACTAACCATCTAAGTTACCGTAGGACGGCTAGAAGTGTTTTTATCCCTTATTTTATGTATTTTCATTTTTTTTTTACTTTTTCTATGTTAAGTTAATGTTTTTTAAAGATAGAGGTGTTTCGAGTAGGTAACCTATAAAAGGAGTATAAATGAAATATACATGAATTCGTATGAGCATTTCATTTCACCCCCACACATGGGTTTCTTGAAACTTCACTTTTTTTTTAACGAACCCATAATAGTTGTTACTACCCACAATAGGGATTATATTTCTCCAACCTATGCGACAGCAAAAGTAATTTAACATATTGCCTAATTTTTTTAAGTCGAAATCTATCCTAAATGTTGAAAACTGTCGTTAAGTCATCCAAGTTGACCGTAACTACCTCTAACCGTTTTTCCTATGACTAAACTATACTTATCATTTTTAAACAAATTAATATTTAAAACAAGGTCAGCATGTTGTACATTCGTAGCAATAACTATGCTAAATGTATTTTTTACCGTATTGATAGAAGTAGAGAGTATTACAAAACCAACTGTTTGAAAGTATATCTATCGAAATAATATCGTTTATACAAAAAATTATACATAAAAAATTATGATGTGTTCATAGTTACGCCAATGAATAATTTTTGTCAAATTTAGTGACTTTACCATATCTGAAATTCTAGAACGTTAACCTAACACACACATGACGTCACGTACTATTATCTAAGTACACTCTTTATGTGGTAGAACAGATTGTAAATTTATAAATTAACTAGCTGGCCCAGCAGACTTTGTTCTGCCTAGAAAAGTATTGATTTAGATATTTAATGTTTTATTGTTACGGGTACCATTCCCCCGTGTCCCGCCCGTTTGGTACCACCTCCGTGTCCCGCTCGACCCGTACCCCCACCCGTGTCCCACCCGTCCCGTACCGCCCCCCGTGTCCCGCCCGTAAAAACAAATGGTCACAACGTAACGTAAACATAAACGTCATCTATCATACAGATGGCGTCGTAAAATTACTCCATACAAAATGAATTTTCTTGATAATTTTTTTCGGGGATATTTCGTGAATTTTCTTGGGTATTCTTCTTGTTTGGTCAGAGACCAGTCCAAATTGGTGCGAATCATCGAAATCGGTCCAGGCGTTCTTGAGTTATAAGCGTAGTAACTTTCTCTTTTATACTTATATAGAGTGAGGTTTTTTATAACACCGTACATAGCCCCTATGTTCGATTTTATTTGTCCCATGTCAACTCATGGGTAGTTATACAACCAACATTACTCCCATTGCAAACAAGGGCATTTACATGTTGAATACGTGTCCAATTGAGGGCGTATACATACATAGTAATATCGTTGATACTATACGTCTGTCGGGGTATTTTGCAGCAAACTGATCTCGTATATTTCTAATACTGTTTCTGACTTGTTACCAATTTATAATTTCAATTTTTTCATCTTTAGAATACATTTCATGGATTATTTTATCTCGTCACGACTTTGACAGTTATCGATAAGATGTTTACGTAGAAACCAATAATATATAGGAGTAATGTTGGTTGCAGAACTGCTCATGTGTTGACATGGGACAAATAAAATCGAACATAGGGATGTACGGTGTTATAAAAACCTCACTGTATATATAGATATTCAGAACAACGTGTTTTATGTACAGTGATGTGCTTTAGTACTGACTCACCCATCGAGGGCAGTCGGCTATCAATCGTCGTACATATCATCTAAGATGGTTTTGATATTTATAAATTAATAGTGACAATTTATGGCAGTTTGCGTTGTATTTCATTTGTTAATTTTTTGGTGTCTAATTAATAGATTTTGTTTATAATTAAATTATCATTTAAAATGTGCAAAAATCACGTTAATATCTCGTTCAATTGTTTTTTAAATTTTATCATCGTATTCGGAAGGCAAAACCCTACTACTTTGCTATTTAACTGACATCGAGCATCACCCCTCGAAGTTAAATCCGCTATAATTTCAAACAACGTCGTGATGTGCTTTGTACATAAGGGTTATATTTATAAAGTTTTATGGCAGTTTGCGTCAGTACTAAAGCACATCACTGTACATACTTGAGTTTGTAATCCTTTAGATAATTTAAATAATGACTTTGTATATTTGTTCTGCTTCTCATCTTTTTGTAAATTTATTTTTTTATATCATCTATATTAATCAGCCTTGATGTTGCCAAATCATTTGGAAGTCTATATAATAAAAGTTATAATAATAATTGAATGTTTTTATTTAATTTATATGTATATGTATTTGAACTTTTATGATTATCGCTTGTACAATATTGATCTAGTTTTTAATGTTTTTTCATAATTTAGTAACTCTTCATTCTTTACAAGTTTCATTTTTTTTAATTTATGAACGGATGGATTTTGTGAAGCGAGACGATCTTGAGACCATACATCGATATAAGCCGATATATTTTTCAATTCAATGAAATGCATAACGGCACAGGTCTGTTAGAAAAAATGTTTTGATTCATTTCTCACCCAACAAAATCAGATTTGAGGATAAAGTATGCATGATTATTAATATTACAATTTCTTAAGTAGTACAAATTTTATGAAATTATATAAACAAATCTCTCGGGAAGTTATGAAATTTATTTTTATACCTTCATGTAATCAAAGCTGCATAATTTAGTACATTTTTTCACGGAATACCTAATATTTTCATTTCCAACGTAATGCACGAAATTTGCGAGCTTAATTCCGAGTTCTTGAAATTTATTACTACTATGATTTTAATGGTTGGGAATTAATCTCAATTAACGTCAACTTTAATATTCTATTTCCGCCTTATCATACAAAATGATTAATGAGATCTAATTTATTTTACAGGATATTATAATTTTAAAAATGTATTAAAAAAGTGAGTGGTTTGTGACAACGTGCAATAAACTTCTTATTTATTATAGTGAACTTATTATTTGATTTTATAGATCGTTAGAATCATTTATAATGAAATTCTTCTAAGTTAATTTATTCAAGCGGAAGGGGATTTTAATTACTTATACCATTCAATATTATAAACATTCCGCGGTGGGAGTTCTACATAAACAATATTTCGAATTGCTGCTCCTAAATGTATACTCAATAAATATAACTCATATTGAGGTTATTCAATTATTAACAATGTTATTTTAACTTGAGAGACTGCGAATATTGTCTATTTATCCATAAATCTGTCTTGAAATTTTATAAACGAGTATTTTATAAATTATGATCTAGTCTGCGGAACACGTGTGTTTTGATCGCCTCTTACTGTGGGTATCTCAATCTTTCAATACTATTTACCTTAATAAGCTGCCCGAATCTTATTTTTTGTGTTTCATTAAAAAACCCATGATTTACAATCAAAAGTTAATATAGGTATTAATATTGATTTAAATATTTTAAAAAGTTTTGTTTTCTGAGATGCTTTTTTTGGTTATTGAATGAGATGTATTGTTTTTTCAAATCTTTTGTTTTTCTTCTGCTTCCCGAGTGCCAGTTTCGTCTAAGTGCTTCTAGATATGTTTATTTGTATGTATTATTTTCACTTTGATAAACGTAAATCTAGTTTGCGTATGTTTTAATCTATAACATACATAAGTAGGTATTATCAAGTTTATAGTGCAAAGCATTTGTCTTGTCCACGTGTACCTATACTATTTAAACTGAAATGCAATTATATTATTGTAAAAGATTTATTTTAAAGCAGAATTGTGACAATCTTCGAACAATAAAATTAAGAGCTAACAAAACTAAAGCATAGTGGATTAAATTAAAAGTAATAATAAAGGGAAACCAGTAACAATTTAATTCAACGAATCAGGTTAGCAATCTTAAGTTTCTTAAATTGACCCTTTGGAACAAGTCCAAATCTTTATTGTACTGTGCATATGATAGCGTTCACAACCGTTAGAAATTAAAGTCACTAGATATTTAAAGTACGCCAATAGGTAAGGAACCTGTGTTAAGAGAAAGAGAAATATATTTTTGGTTCAAAATCACAGATAAGTAATAAGAGATAGTGAACTCTTTCGGATCCCGCCAAAAGTAATAACCGTAGTTTAGTATTCAATCGCTAAAGTCGCTGATCGTAACCGCTCTCAATTTGAATATAAAATTTTATGTTGTTTCCTGGGTTTCCATAATCATAATTGTAAATTAGTCACTTCAAATTTTAGAAATTATGTTATATTCCAAAGAATATAAGATACATATAAAACAGAAAAAGCATCACTTATTTGTTCGATTATGGTGTGTTCATCTCATTTGTAAAATGTTTATCACAAATTCGATAGTTTCTCCGTTTATTGTGGTAAATATCTTCACGGCACACACTCTTAAGCCATTTCTTAAACATCTAGAATTGACAGTATTATAATACTAAAATATCATAATAAATAAAAAAAGTACCTCGAAATCCGTTGGAAGTGCGTGAAGAATTGTGTCTTTCTGAGTGCTTTCCCAGTTCGATACTATACACTTAAATCCCATACCGAATGATGAATATATAAAATTAATTAGTTAATATGATAAATATCAACATACAATACGGTCACGTACGGTCGACCGTCTTAGGGTCAGTCGATATCATCCGAACGAGTACGCAAAACACCACAGATGCGTTCACAGACAGATTCAGTTTCTTGCTGTCAGTTTGACAGTATCGCTCCGTGCTATTTACTACTATACTACTATTTATTGTTGTTCTCCTATTATTATTTTTCTTTTTAATAGTGAATATGTTCTCCCTTGAAGAAAAGAAATTCGTAGTGCAATATCATCATCGTCGTCAGTCTGTCGGACAAATTACCCGTTCTTTCCAAGCAAAATTTGAAAAAAGTATTGGTTATGAAACTGTACGCCGCATAATTAAGAATTTTGAAAAACATGGTTGTTTGTACCCAAATCGCCATAAAAAGACTCTAATACCACAAAATGCGCAAAGGGATATTTTAATTTGTGCCGCAGTAGAAGAAACCTCGCGTACATCTAGCAGAAAAATTGCAGAGCAGCTGAATGTTTCACACAATACGGTCTTGAGAGTTAATTTTAAAGAAAAATGAATATCAATCCTATAAGTTAAATAAAACAAATGAAATATCATCTAATAAATAATAAACATGACAGATTCGACTTTTGTGAATCATTTATCAGACGTTGCATCAATGACAAAAACTTTGTCAAAATCATTTTATTTACTGATGAATCCTCTTTCGTGTTGCATGGACTTCATAATCCCTCTGTTACACGTTATTGGTCTGAAGATAGTCAACGCGTAACTTACAACGCTCGCACTCAATATCTTCAAAAGATGAATGTGTGGGCAGGTCTTTTAGGAGATCACATAATTGGCCCTTTTTTATTGCAGACAATTTAAACGCGGCAAGATATTTACAGTTTCTACAATATACTGTGTTACCGTACATAGGACACCTTCAAAATGTCGCAATGCGCGATGTTTGGTTTCACCAAGACGGTTGTCCGACTCATAACGCAGTTATCGTACGAAGATACTTAGAGGAAATCCTTGATAATCGGCTGATCACCGGGTGGAGTGTCTAATTGGGTGACCTGGTCATGCCAGGTTGGGTATCTCGGATTTTGATGTGCGATCGACAATTTAAATTTAGGCCTGTACTTTTGACTAAGCTTTAAGTAGGTAATTACTCAAATTAACTGATATATGTCTTTTCAAGAGAGTATAGGATGAGGGATACTACTGGGGCATTTTCTTGATATAAGCAGATTTTTGTAGGTTACTTGATTTCTGGTGGAATATTTATGAGATCTAACCGGAGTTTAATTGAGTTGAAATGATCATGTTTGCGTGGTATATCGTAGCAGGTGCCTGATGCCCCTAGATTTTCACGTCAAAGCTACTGATTGGTTTTTAACTTTGAGCCACTCTTCTGAGTTTAATATTATAGGTGGTCGATCTTTGCGATTTCTCGATTTATGCGGATGATAGGATAATCTGCAGCATATGCAAGAGCGAAAGAACAATTTGTAGCAAAGGAAAGCTAAAAATCAATATAGTGGCATATTGACTATCCTCTTAGTGGGTATGCTACAAGTCTTCTGGGTACAGCGCAACGGTTTAATGTCTTGGTATTTTTTAAACACAGCACATTAAAACAACATTTTAGACAGATAGATAGATAGATCTAATTTGTAAGTTGCGATATTAAGTCATGGTCGAATTCAGAGTAATTCCTATTCCTATCTTCGTGAATAAGGGGAAGGGTTTTCAAAAAAGCTAAATGAATTGTCAGAATAATAGCCAACCTTCTAAATAGTGACGACACAAAAGCAAAAGTCTCCGAAGGATGGAAGTTATTGTGAGGTAAAGCGAAATAGTACTCGCTTGTCATTTAGTTAAATAACACCTTCATTAATGTAAGAATTGGTTCACCGATATTGTAAATGTATTTTAATAGTGACAACATTGTTATTTTTTGATTTAAATCCCAGCTATTTAAAAGGAATGTCAAAATTCAATCATTCGATATTTCTCATTTAGTTTTATCTTAATAAATACATTTTATTTCAGCGTAATAAGTAAAAGGATAATGCCTCTCGACTATTGGAGTTTTGAGGCGTTTTGCCTTTCCAACGCTCATCAACACGCTTTTGTCAGAACAAGTTCTCCTTTTTCTAGTCTCTCGATTGTACTACCGACGCGACGATCTGTTTTTTCTTCGTATTTCTGTATAAAATAAAAGCGTTTTTACATTCACTACATTAATTAAGACCGTTCACCCTGCAGTTTGAGATGAATAATCGTGTTTGTTTTGAACACGTTGAAATTGATTGAAAACTCATTCACTTTTTAAATTACTTTTCAAACGATTTTTCACTTAAAGTAATTATAGGTGTGAGCTCTGATACCAAGGCGTAGACGAAAGATTGCATGAACATTATTCGGAGCAAACGGGGCACAGTGTAAAAACATGTTTGTTTAGACGAGCTATTCACTTGCAGATCCAAATAATATGGCGTCGTTAGAGTAACTGACATTTTAAAGTAAGATCTTTCGTTTATAAATAAAAAAAATTGAAGTTTCAACGATGACGAATTAGGAGAACTACTAAAACTCTAAATTGAGAGGTTTATAAGAATATTCCTTGTGGTAAATATAAATAATAGATGGCTTTGTTTGTGTCTCAAAAAGATATCAATTTTTAATATTTGCTATTAAGTGAATATTGAATGAATTATTTTGTATAATTGTTTTTTTGTCTACGAAATTCCGATGATGAGTATATCATATGGGAGAGCAGTGTATACGTAGGCAGGTGTTTCATTCAACAGAGACTTTATTTTGGTGTTACCTTTAGGGAACACTACTATCTTTTATCTTTTCGAGCGAAAGTACTGCAAAAACTTAGATGAAAGCAAGTTTTTAGAACTATTACTTCTTGGGAAAGTTCGTAACTATGCTAAGAATTGCTTTATTTCATTTGACAAGTTTGAACTGGAACTGTGTAAGCAAAGAGGAAGACCGTTGCTTTGCTCTTGCTATTTTAGTACGTGTATTAGATTTTAATGGCGATTGGAAAGTTCTCAAAAGTTCATTCGGAAGTTGATCGATTGTTGTAGTACTAAGTGCTAACTGTTGAGAAATAGCCCGGAAATTATTCATCCAATAAAATTTATAATTTATCGACAAACATGTGATAACTTCTTTAATAACGTGAAGATTTAAAAAAAATAGTAAATCTTGTATCATTTTTTTTGGTAATTATATTGTTATTGTTGGCACGATGTTGGTCTTCTTTTTATAAAAGTCTATTATTAGAACAAAATGGATAAGTATAATGACATGGGATCTATTCCACGTTTCGAAATCTTCAGGAGGTCGTCTGTTTTGCGTAAGCAATGTAAAAATGGAATATTAGATATTTCAAATTACCGTTTATAGTTTAAAAATGGTCATATCAAAATAAAAAATAAGTAAAAAAACGTAGAAGTTTTGATCTTTTAGTACAGCATGTTTCAAAATTTGAGGTTCTTATTTATTCTTTTTGTTTATTTTTATTTTTCCAACATATTTTCAATCCAAGTCCAATTTTACATTAATTTTGGAAATAGATACTAGCGTAGTTATTTTAAACGCAATCCTAATGTGTTTAAAATCTCTCGGGTGCCACGGTGTATGAGCAAATTCTCCTCGTGAAGCCACGATGACGGATGTTACTGATACCGAAATAAAGAAATTAATTCCCCTGACTAGGAAAATGTCGGTAGCAATGTCTCTAACGTAATAAAGAAAACATATACTTACTTTACAAACTTTCTTTCTTTATACGTTCCTAAGACGTGCGGTAAATGGAGAATTTATAATATTTTAACAATAAATAATAACACAAAATATGTAGGCTTATTTGTCACTGAATAAATGAAAATGCAGCAAATAAACGATTAACAAATATATTAAATAAAATGAATAAATATGTGGATACAAAATTAGAATATACGGGACCAAAACATTGGCCGTGTTCAGTTAGTACATTGGTGAGTTACCGGTAGGTACCGGTGAGTGAAATAGCACGGTGAATGCCTTCGGTTACTTACCGGTTAGTTCCACCGGTCGCCATTTTTCTCACGGTATTTAAAATATGGTTAGTCACCGGTGAGTACTTACCGGTTTCTTAACCTATCGCAACTTATCGAATCATCTGAAAGATAACGCATACATAGACATATTCTTATTCAGTTTTACCTACCGGTATCATATCGTCGGTCACGCATCGGTAATCTACCGAAAAGCTGACTGAACACCGCCAGTAAATGCACCTTTAGTCAAGTTAAACAACTACGCGATTAAATGACTAAAAACCTAACATAAAAGCAATAGTTAATAATTTTATTTTCTACGAGCTCGTATTATGAAAAATAATAGTTTTCTGGCCACATACCTTTACGTTATTCTTTCTTCGCATACGCTCGCTGACGCTGTTCCTTCCCGCCGAATGTCCGCTTCCTTCAGTGATTTAAGCTTCTTTTACCAGTATTTTATACTTATTGGCAACGTGCTGGACCTTCCCAGTAACCACGGCCTTATTTTATACTGATTATTTAAACAAATATACTAATTACAAAAAAACTAACTGGCACTAACTTTACAACTATATTTTACACTAATTTCGGAGTAGACTAGACTCCTCGGCGTCCTGACGGGAAGTGTCCTATTACATGCGGAGTCGAGCCAAATTCCTACGCGGTACAGTACTAATCATAAGTCACCTGTTTGCTCGTGGTCTGTTAAAACCGTTACATTTTTTAACTATTGCGGATACATAGAATTTTAACATAAGGAAGTTATATACAGCTACGAAATATATACAGTCAGGTGCACTACATTAATTAAAATAAAATAACATTTCTTAATATATATCTATAATAAGTACTTGTCTTCCTTATTACGTTAATGTTTGATAGAATAAAATAATTGCATATTCGCGTCCCGTTACACACTGAACCAGTTACCAGGTTATTGTGAGAGCTTTGTGTGTCTGAATTATTGTGTATTACATATTTACAAATTTATTTCTTTTAATTAGTTGATAGTTATAAACTGCATAGAGTTTTGTTAAATCATTGTAACACCTTTTGTTAAATATGTGGTGAAGTGATGATCAAGTCCCAAAAGCGAAACATTATTAGTGAAAAGTGTTACCAATTTTATTTTTAGTGTAAAGTGGGAGATCACACGAGAGCCTGCGCTCCACATATCTGTTGTTAAAAAAAATAGCACACGCTACATGCCATTTGCTATCCCTATGATTTGAAAGCAACCCAAAGATCACTCAGTATCACTTGCAATCAGCAATGAGACAGGTTCTACACTGTGAAGAATTGTTCACACCAACGTGTCTAGAACATGTGATATTAAACGAAGAGAGTTCAAATTCTGGTGAAAGTATAGAAGAGAATGAAACACATTTTGGTCATACAACTTTTGAATCAAGCTGTTTATCTGGGTCTCACTTGTTGACTCAAGAAGATCGTAACGATGTCATAGAAGATTTCAAGATATCCAAAAAAAATTTGAAATGCTTGGTTCTCGGGGATAGAAGCTTCTTCAAGAGAATACAAAAATATGTATTTATGCTAATCTCTAAGTCTTCTCAATTTAAGTGTATAGTGTTTCGTTTACTTCTCTTACGGAGATATTTGGTATCGAACCTGGTAATAGAATAGCCCCTGTTCATTGATTTATCTAAATTTAATTTGAAAACCGTGCTTCGGCATAACAGCAATAAATTTCCATTAGTGCTTGTGGCTCCCTCTGTTGGTATGAAAGAAGCATAAGAGATTCTAGCTATGGAAGAGAAGTATCAAAGCAAATGGAATCCTAATATGACGGCCAATTATTGTTGTATTGTCATGAGAGATCGTCAACAAGTGAAATATAACAGAAAACTGTCATTTTTTACTTTCTACGTGTCAGAATGTTTGAATATTGTATAATTAAGAATGTAGAAAGCGATGAAATGTTTGAAAGTATGACTGACTATCTCTCGGAAACCTTGCGTGATGGGCAAAAACTGATACATATTTGTTATGTCAGAAGAAAAAATACTATCACCAGCACATATTTTTCTCAAATAAGTATTTATTGTAAAATTAGAAAACAATAGAAATTGTTTAGTAGTGTATAGAATTTTGAATTTCGAGTAGCAGCAGAAAAAACTAACTACTAACGACGTGTAGTTCAACTATATGTTAGATACTTCACTAGCTCTTCAATCTATACATACTAACGACATACTTAGTGAAGTTTAGGAAGGACGTATTAAGTGTCATAAAAAAGCCCCCACTGGTACATCTGGATGATATTACGATGGAACATTGGGATGAGATAGAGCGTAGAACAATATTTCACTTTAGATGCAAATAAGAGAACGAAAATAGATGATAGTTCTGAGTGCGATTAGAATAAAATAGGTCGCGGATTAAGATCAATACTTTATGCATGTCTGGGGATGCTTGAGCAATTTATATCTGTAGGAGAAACTTTATACCATTAAATCTATATTGAAGCCAGATGGTTTTGTGTCATCGTATTTTTTAAATCAATTACAGAGAACTAAGTACGACTGCAAATTTATGACTGACATACTTATTGATATCTAAAGGTGAACATTTTAATTGAAAGTATATAAAATACTGTGTATCACATAGAAGCAGTCAATTGAGTGTCCAAACTTACCTGAGAACGAATTGTTGGTAGTCATCTCTGGCGTATTGGTATAATCTCGAGCTACCATTTGATGCTGGGATAAACTTCTTCTGAACGGCTACCTGTTAGCTCTGTTATTGCCGAAATAATGTTCGTAAGACGCGTCTATAGAAGTAAATCTACTACTTGTCCATGCTCTCTCATTAAAGGAGGGTTTTGCTTATGTCGATTTACGAAGAAATGTACACCACAGCTATCATGTTGAAAAACATATTGTTGCGAATTGCTAGCGATAAGTCTTCTATTTAAACTTCATTAACGCCCTCTAGCGGAGGCAGAAACAGCAATGTTAAACAATTTCATTCAATAGTAGTAGACCAACAAAAATCCATGATAGTCTATTTCCTTGGCCACCTAACATTCCACGCACTCTACGTTCTAAAAATATTGCGAGCGACGTCTTCTATGTACGTATTTAAATTTCTTTCGAATTTGTAAGCATTAGATTGGAGGAGTAGACCTGTTTTGAACGAGACTAAGTGTTAAAGCGTTTCTTCAACAAAGTTTGCCTTCCTCTCTTGCCTTATTTGACAAAATACAAAAAATTTATCCAGTTCCAATGTTCATATTTGTGATAGACCTCAAGTTGATAAATTTTGTATAAAATAAGAATTTAAATTTTTGGTGTTCAATTATGCCACTACTTTAGTGATATTTTTTTTTTGAAGCTATACTATAAACTGTTTCTGAGATATGAGCGAGCGCCATTCTTAGTTGGCCACCCGGTACATATTATTGACTTTGTACTTTGTTTGCAATGTACACAGACGCACAGTAAACAAAACGATATATGTATATTCGCAATATGGGTCTGCTATTTGTTTCGATTCATTAAATACTAGTTTAATTTGGCGAGAGAACTGTTTAATTTGAAACATAAGTTTTGTGAAGTGACGCTACTGTATTTTGGCGTCGAGAATTTTATATCTGCTTTGAGGGTAGATTTGTACACTAAAAAACAAGCGAGCTTACAAGTGGGATGGATAAACGATAATCTTGCCAAACATTTATGATACCTACTAAAGATTATTCGTTAAAGGTGTTAAGTATATAATAAATTAACAGATTAAATTAAAAATTGTCATTAAGTATTAAAGATATTTTAATTTAATGTTCTCTTTAACGTTACTTACAGTTTGATCTTTTCGGTTAAATTGAATTTCACAGAATTTTAGAATATAATTGCACTGAAAAAGTACAAATCGATAGTCCTATCTTAAAAAATACCTTATAGTATTTATTAATAAATGTTCTAATATCAAGAATATGTGTTGTATGATAATTAATTGAAAACATTATTTTCAACACGATAATTGTTTTAGCAAACGCTGTACGTTAGCGGTTTCAAACCGCATTTTGCCAACCATGCAATCTTACACGGTCTACGAAATTTAAATTATGTGCTTGTTGTCAATACGGCACTAACAGTTTTAGGTCAGATTCCGAACGTGCATTTGGCTCGTATTCAATTCGAGTTAGAGATGACTATTCTAGGTTATCTGATTAACAAAAGCGATTATTTTTCCCCTTCCTTATATTTGTGATGTGTACTTTGTGCGGCTTTTCCCGTCAAATTCGTTGCGTTAGTACAAAAGTTAACAGCGCAATAATTATTTTTTCACCAACATATTTTAAGGCTGATATTCTTTTAAAAATTTGTAATCGATAGTACAATGAAGTAAGTGTCTGTTTTGCAGTATCATTCCAAGGAAAAAACGATACAAGAAAAAATGTTGCACTTTTGCTTTTAAGAGATACTACTAATTTAAATGTTTTGTGTCATAACACCTGGCTTCTAATAATTTTGGGCTGTTAACTACTAACTATTAAACATCTGTTTCAACACGATCCAGCTTGGAAAATTGTGTAGGTAAGTACGAGGGCGGATCAATAAATACTCGTGTTAGGAATCAAATCGTAATTGTTTTATTTTTAAACGTAATCTCCTTTGTGGTCGGTACACTTGTCGGTAATTTCTTTAACCCCTAAATGCGATTTGTCAAACTTTTCAAAGTAGGCTTCTGTATGAGCAATAACTTTTTCGTTTGAGTTGATTTTCTCTCATGTTTTCATGTTGGAAACAAACGTAGGAAGCTAGGTCAAGTGCGTACGGTGAGTGCGGCAGCAATTCGTAGCGTAGTTAATGCAATTTACCTGTGACAATTTTGGATAAATGTGTTCCTGCGTCATCATGGCGAAAAAGAATTTTTTTTCTTACTGAAACCGGCTTATACTTTCTTGAATCTCTTATCGAATTGGTACAATAATTTTGCAGTAATATTGCCCCGTGATCGTTCTTCCTTTGTGTAAAAAGTTCATGAGGGGTCCCAAAAAATTGTAGCCACGACTTTTACAACTGCTGGAGTTGACTCTGCTCTTTTGAGAGTACATTCACCTTGAAAAATCCATTATTTCAACTGTTATTTTGTTTCTGGTGTATGATGTGTATTTAGATTTTATCAACGGCGAGTCGACGCAAAACCTTCTGCGAACTCCGCTTAAAGAACGCCAACACTCCTTCTACATTGACAGCCGTATCTGGTTGTTGTCCATCGAGAGCAATTGCCGCACTTTCGTTACTTTGCGTACTTTAGTTCGGTGATCAGCGAGAGTCATGTCATGAACTGTTTCAATTATTCTATTCTATTCAGTTAGGGTTGGACACCTATAGTTCAGGCACTTGAGCTGGGTGCTCTTTGTACCATCCCTATTGAAGCCCTCATTTCCAGTTGAGAAGTTTACTGTCCTCTATAAAATCCAGTAACATTCCCACTGGAAACTTGAGTACCCTCGAAGGATCCAGTAGATCTTTTCCGAAATGTTTCTGTCCGAGTACTTTCAATTCCTCACATGTGCAGATTACATGTGAACTTGTTTCCTCCTGTAACTCGCTTCTTCTGCAGCATGGGTTCACTCACCCGACCCGTGTTGCATAGATGCTTCCTTAAGGGACAGTGTCCAGTTATCAACCCAATAATGGTCTTAACTTGTTTTTTATTGCGTCTAATTAGGCTTTCAGAGAACTTAGCGTCTCCGCCCCTTATTAGCGCTTTAGTATGAGGTTGACCCTCAGTCGACCTCCATTTCCTTACTCTTTCTTTATCTAACCAAGACCAAATCACCTTTCTAGTGGAATCACCTTGTGATTGTGACATACGGGTTCTGGTCCTATGAAGTGTTTCCTAGACCCCTCCTTGGCTAGTTCATCGGCTATTATATTGCCTCTAATATCCTCATGTCCGGGCACCCAGATCAAAGACATCTTGTTGTCTTGTGCCAGTTTATTGAGGTGCTGTTTACAGTCTTTAACTAGTTTTGACCTGGTAAGAGGATTCATAACTGCCTTGATAGCGGCCTGACTATCAGTCATTATCTTTATTGTTCTCTTCGTGCAGCCTCCCTTTACAATCAGTTCTGCGCAGGCTGCAATAGCGAATACTTCTGCCTGGAAGACCGTTGCATGCTCTCCCAGGCTTAAAAATATCTTATGTTTTGGGCTCAGACCATAAATACCGGCTCCTGTCCCCTTACTGGATTTGGATCCGTCCATGAACCAGTTATCAGAGGCAACGAAGTCACCCCGTGGCCGGTCTCTGTTCGGTATTGAGATTTTCACCTTTTCGGTGAAAATAATTTCGGGTGCCGTACTGTCTGTTAGCATTTGCAGCAAAGGCCTGTCCAGTACCGTATCCGTAGTATCAGTGTGCCCTGCTATCCCAATATTGGGGTACTACACTTTATTGGCTTTCAGTCTAAAGATCGCAGCCATAGCTCTCGCCTTTACGTAAAATCTCCAGCGGAGGGAGGCCCACAATGGTCTTTAAGGATGCGGTTCCTGTGCTGTTAGTTGCTCCGGTGATTCCCAGCAGCGCCTGTCGCTGTACAGCAGTTAGCAGTCCCACTGCCGAGAACACTTCTGTCCTTCTCCACCAGACTACGGCTCCGTAGGTTATCGTCGGCCTCACCACTACAGTGTATAGCCAATGAATCACCTTCGGTTTCAATCCCCAGGTTTTCCCAACAACTGTTTTGCAGCGCCAGAATAGATGCGTAGCCCTATTCTTTATGTTGACTAAGTGATTCCTCCAGTTCAGTTTAGCATCAAGCGTAACGTCCAGATACTTTACTTCCTTGGTTAATTGTAACTCTTGCCCAAACAGTTTAATGCCACCCAGGTCATCGAGTTTCCTCATATTGGTGAAAGCAACCAACTTTGTTTTCTTTGGATTAATTGAGAGTCCCTGTGTAAGGCACCATTCCTCCACAATTCGCAGTGCATAGCGCATGATGCCCGCTACTACGCCCGGGAATTTCCCTTTGGCTGCTATGACGATGTCATCTGCGAAACTCTCCGTCCATATCCCTCTGTCATTTAGTGATAAAGTGATAAGGTCATCCACGACCAACTTTTTCAATTAATTCCTGGGTAATTACTATTGCTGGGCGGTCTGGTCGCTCAACAGTTACGACTACGTTTAAATTCGTTATACCAATATCTTACGGTTGTCTTAGATGGTAAAGAGTCCCCGTAGAGTATCCAGCTTTGCTTTTATTTCTTTGTATGTCTGAACATCCAAAACAACAAACACAGTGTTACCAACCTCTGGGACTTAGATTATTACCACACACGTAAATTAACATTTATTTTATACTGCAATGATTAGATGGTGATGTTTTTTGCCTATAAGAAAGTTACTGCTGGTTAAGTGGCATTTTAAAATTGTAATTTAAAATTCTGAAAATTTCTTGTCGTTATAAAACTACCGTACAATTGCGTAGGTAATATGCTCAGAACCATATTCCACTCCTTCATTGAAGATGAACAATACGTGAATTCTTTAGTAGAAAAGTCCTGAGATTCTTTAATTTCGTCTTCAGACTTTTATGTGTACATTAATAAGCTAATCAAATATGATTACTAGACCATAATGCCAATAATAATTTTAATTAATGAGATTAATACTTATTTTGGAAGACTCTGTATATTTCTGGAAATAAGGAAAAGCTTTAGAGCAAAAGGCATAAGTATGTATAAGGATTATATGTGTAAAGGAAAGATTTTGCAAGGTTCAGGTAATGTGCAAAATAACGATATTTATTAGGAAGGAAACGATCACTTTCCCTATATAAAGGCTTTGTTACGGCCAACTTCAATTTACTAGAAAGATCCTACATGTAGAAAAAGACTTAATAAATCTCTATGGCGTATAGTCTTATATTCAGATCCACATATTACAATGTGCTACGCAGTTATATTAAATTATACTCATATTTTTTTGCGTGAACTACATATGTATACTCTCTTTATCATTTTACAGGAAAAAGTAGCACAAGGTGTTAAATTCTTTTTCCAATAAAAGGGTTGCTATTACAATATGAGGTTCCTATTAATCATTTCTACTCACCAGTGGATCGCGTTGAAATATCACTTTTATGCATTTAGCGAATATTGATGTTGTGAGTGTCTGTACTATTTTGTTTTTGCTAATAAATAAAGTGAGGCGGCATATTTTGAAACCGAAACATGTCACATGCAGTGTTTTATGACTCGCTATATTCAGCGAAGTCAATTTGCAAAGTTTATGCGAAATATGCTACCGAAGAAAAATTTAAAACACAAATTTTATATCACTTATTCGACAAGTATCCACGCTGTCTATACATGGACCACATATACAATAGCAGTGATTAAAATGAAAAAGAACATTAGCTCCGTATAGTAAAGTTTTAATTTGTTAAGTACATCTGACGCAGGTACAAGAACGTTAATAATCACCGAGCTTTAAGGTAATTATTAACCAGTGGTATTTTAAATATATGAACACAATTCTTAGCGGACTTCGCCTGATACACTCTGTCTGCAACTTTGACATTAAAAAAAATTTTTTTGTTGGAGATCTATTTGCACCCCGAAGAGTTCAATAAAAAATTAAACGTTCTGAAATGATTTTTTGTCTTGATTTTGGCGAGGTACGAAAAATGGCGCTAATTTTCAAAATATTGATTTGAGTCTCTCGAACATCATGAAGTACTACTAGAACTCCTAACCTGCTATCTGGAACTCAAGAAATAAAGGTTCAGAATTCGATTATATCTTTGGAGCGGTTTATAGTAGAACTTCGGGAGAAACATGGCTATGTCGTAGAATAACTGCTACATGGCGTAACTGAAAGCCAAAAATTAAAATGACTTTTCGTAAGGAACCATGATGACTATGACATTTATGTCGATAAGGTTCTATTTTATAACATTTATAAAGTAGTATTTATTAGGACACTTTACAGAGTTTATAACTTCGTTTAGGTAACTTTATCAAATTCTTAAGCGCTACTTTTTTGTTTTGAGTAACGATTAGATAATGGTAATGTACTTGGTTTATCACCACCATTTGCAAAATTATTACTCGTTGGGAGTCAAAGTTCAATTTTTCGACGAGACGATATAATTTTTCTTGGAGAATTGGGTCTTGATCCATCTATCATTCGCTGTAATAAGGCTATTGAACACATTTAATCTTTCAATTCCTGAAATATTTCCACTTGTAGGTCAATAAAACAACAATTAATTATATACCAATTTATTCCAGAACATATAATATTGTGTTTTCGTTAATTCATTTAATATTAAATGTTAATTTCTTCCACTGGTCTCATTAACGAAAACATAATATTATATGTTCTGGAATAAATTGGTATTTAATTAATAGTTGTTTTATTGACCTACAAGAGGAAATATTTCAGAAATTGAAAGATAAGTACATAAAGGTCACAAAATAGTTATATTAACACATTTAATACACACATACATATTACACACACAGCAAGAGTTGCAATACAGTTTAGAAAGTCGCTGCAGCCGCACTCACCACAAAGTGCTAGTTTTCAATTTCTATATACTGCTCTTATACTTCGTTTTAATAATAATAATAATAATAATATTTATTGATCCATTGTACATATAATTGTAATTGGATAAGTCAAATTTAAACATAAGTGTTTGATTTCATCTAACTTAGCAAAAAAAAGAGAAAAGAAGAATTACAAGGATATAACTGCAAAACAAAGGTATATTACAATAAAAAATGACAATTGACATTGCATTATATTGAGGTATCAGACAGATTTACAAATTCATCTACAGTGTAGAATTCTCTATTTATTAAGAACTCTTTATATGCATTTTTAAAATTCTTGGAACACTTAATGTTACTAGGTATGTTATTATATATCTTGACGCCAATAAATTCGAGACTAAGTTCCGCAGATTTTAATAATGGTTTGTTTTGGTGTAGATCGTCTCTTTGTCGGGTATTATAATCATGATAATGCTTATTTTTTGCGTATTGCAATATATTGTTATGAAAATAGCAGCCTGCATGCCAGAGAAAAAGACAGGGAAGAGTCAGTGCTTTGAGTTCTCTAAAGAGCGATCGACAGGAGTCTCTTGGTTTAAGTCCCATTATGACACGGATAATATTCTTTTGAGCTACAAATACCTTCGACGCATAAGAGCTTGACCCCCAAGTAAAATGCCGTAACTCAGGCGTGATTGAATTTCAGCGTTGTATAATGACAGTAGAACATCTCGCGAAACCGAAGTACGCAAAGTGCGGAATAAGTATATGCATTGCGCGATCTTCTGTACTAAACAGTTGCAGTGCAAGTCCCACGATAAATTTTCATGTAAGTTGATTCCCAGAAATTTCGTAGTTTGACTCTGTGTGACTTGTTCATCATTCATTGAGACAGCTAGTTCATTTTCCAAGACTTTTTGCCGAGGGTGGAATAATAGATAGGTAGTTTTTTCACGATTTAGCTGTAGTTTATTACACGCGAACCAATCAGCAATGGATCTCAAATAAAAATTCGTCGCTTGCTCAGTATCTCTTACAGAACTGGTTGATGTGATAAAGGTCGTGTCATCAGCATACATAAGTAAATACAAATCAGTGAAACACTGGAAAATGTCGTTAGTGTAGAGTGTGAACAACATTGGGCCGAGTACTGATCCCTGAGGTACACCATGAAGTACAGGTAGATATTGTGACTTTCGAGTCATCTGACAGCCATTCTCCTCAAATTTTACACAGACATATTGCACGCGGCCCATAATATAAGAGGATTTCTGTAGCACTTCGTCTCTCTGTGGTTAATAGATGCTCAAACGACAGGTATAATATTTTCAAGCATCAAGTACTTATGTACGGATTTGGAAATTTTGAAAAGGCACAACAATTGCAGTGAAACTTTTTCACGGCATGTTATACGTATGTAAACAGTGTATATATACATTTTGGACTGGCGGTAATTGGAGAAAATCAGTATACGCAATCCAAACTCAAAAAACAGATTCGTAATAATACCGTAGAATGGGGTGAATAGGATCACTTTTGGACTTTGAAACTGTGTAACGTTTTAACTAATAGGCATACAATTTTGGTATACACATCAAAACAACAGTTTACACCTGATCTATTGATTTGCAATGTCGAAATTTTTTTAAGACCAGTGGCGTACCAGAAATATATTTTTTTTATTATTTTTTTTTTACTCATCCTATTCATCCGCCATTGGGGTGAATAGGATCACCTATGTGTTTACAATGTTTAATCATATTCATCTTTCCTTGGGATGCATAGAATTATATAATTTCGTTAAATATAACTTTAAAACATGTAGATCTCAATTTATTCAAATTAATATGAAGTATGAACGTTTATTATTATAATTACAAGGAAATACTATATATTTAACCACAATTTTAATTATATTTTTGTTTATTGTATTCTTGTAAATTTATTTTAAATCTGAAGAGTCCGCGTCCATATCTTTCGGTAGATTCTAGCTTTGCTGCAATTTGTTGGAACGTAAAATCATACTCATCTCTTACATCGGGAAATGTATAAACATAACCAGAATAATCTCTGGTATCTTTTTCGCGTAAGAAATTGCTTTCGTATCGTTCTTTATTTACTTTTAAAACTTGTGCTATATAAAATTTACTGAAAGACCTAGATGTACCTTCTCTTTTGTCATTAGTGGAATATTACCCCAACACCTGATTCCATTCACCCCAAGTATTGATCCGATTCACCCCATTAATCAAAAAAAATTATCAAATTACAATTAAATTTCCAAATTATTTTTTTTTGAATTTTGACTAAAACTGTTTCATGTGCCTTAACTAGTAACCTGTTGGAGTCACGAACACGAAGTACGTTGATTATATCTCATAAATTTCGGAATTTCAAACAAAGTTTTGAAACCCGCGAAGACAGCTACTAACAAAGTTTTTAGGTTATATACTGATTGTCAACACTAATAAACTGCGAGTCACGATGTATTATCAACTTTTTTCTTACTATGCTATTCGGAGTCCATCGAGGTCAAATACAAAGGGTTTTATTGGTTATTTTGGCTTTGGCGATTTCTTTAAACAAACTCCGACTTTTGGTCCTATTCACCCCAGCGATCCTATTCACCCCATTCTACAGTATATTATGCAATGAGAATTTAATGATAGCTAGACACGAGTATGAAAATAGTAATACGAGGCGAAGCCGAGCATTGTAATGAATACGAGTGTCTTAATAGCCATTAAATGCGAGTTGCATACGCTACTTTTTCTACGACTCCATAATATCATACGTATTTCCTTAATTTTTACTATATTTATATAGATACAGAGAACTGCCAAGTTTAATTAATTTGTACATCAGATATGTTAGTTACGGCCATATTGAATATTGGAATGTCGCATTCTTATTGGATATAAACTTGAGTCGCAATGAAAAATCTGTATTCCTATTGGATATAAGTAAACTAAACTTGTATCATAATGAAAATCTGTATCGTAATGGACATCATTAAAGTGTAGGTTTAGCATGTCTAATAATACAATTAAAGTATGAGAGTAGAAAAAGATTATAATAATTGATGAACTACGGATATAAAAACGAGCGGACAGCAACGCTTCGTTTTCATTCCATTCCCGACGACGCTCCAAGAGCACTTTAAAATCAATGTCTAAGCTATTATTTTTATGCCACCGATGGTGAAAAAGAGTATACGATCACTATGAGCTATAGTAGTTTGCAAATTTACAACACCATCTCAAGATAACAGTGTTATCAATCTAAAAAATAACTTCAAAATTATATTTTAAGGTAGTTAAGATTTAAAAGAAATATTATAAAAGTTGGTGTAATCGTTGTCAGCGCCATCTATGTGCCGAGTGTAATACAATTAAGACTTATACATATCAAAGCGAGACCTCTATTGCAAATTAAAAAAACTACATTTTGTATGTCTGAATTAATTAAAATAAATTGGTATACTAAATTGTAAAGTTTTCTGTCCCTATTATTATTATGTTATAAAATGCCTTATTTGTTGTTCTGCACTGTTCAGTATCGAAGCTTAGTTTACTTTTTTGTCAGTGTTAGAAGTAAAAAAAGTCAAAATTATTAAAAATTATAAAGGCATTATGATTGAAATTCATTAAAATTGATTAAAATTTGTGCACAGACATTTTAAAAGTAATTAACATGTTAATTTGAATTAATATTTTTACTGACGTCATTACGAAATTTCTCTTGTGTAAGTGTTTACACAATAAAAATCACGACAATGAGGTCAATCAGCTTCCTCAGCAGAACATAATGGTCAACGCTATAGAAAGCTTTTGTTAAGTCTATCAGTATGCACGCCGTCGACTATCTCCCATTGATTCCTTCGGCCGCCTCTTTAAGAAGCTGCAAGCTAGCCTATCGTTCTACAGCTGCTTAGTTGTAGAGCGATTTTTGGCGATCCATTCTGCACATTTTCGAGCATATCGTCTTTGCGTGTGAAAGGAGTGATGCTTGCATGAGAATGAAATTTATTTTTAAATTTTTGACTTGTTAGATAGTAAACCTTATAAGTCGATAATTCTCAAAGAATTCTATATGCCTTCTTTTTATGTATATGTATATGAGAACAACTACAGAATATAGAAATTGACCCCATTGGAACGACAGGTCTACAAATGCAGCCGTCAATTCGTCCTAACAGTATTGTAAAAGTTTAAGAGGAATTTCACTTATTCCAGTGCATTGGTGCTTTTTGCTATTGAGTAAATTAACATGTCTCGCTATTTTCTGGATCTGTCAATATAAGTAGTGAGTTATAAGAGATGTCCAACTTCTGTTTGCAATCATGTGGACGATATTGTACTTGTGCATGATATCCACAAATTGGCTTCTAGGTTTATATTGAAGTCGTTAGTGAAATTTTGCAGTATAGGTATCTAAAAACTTATGTAAAGTTGGTGGACTATGAATATTCACCACAACAATTCGCAATTAAGGTATGTCAAACGCATTTATTTCTATAACTAATATATAATTATATAATTATTTTCTAATTTTTCCAGTTCTAGGAATTCAATGCCGTTTTTGCTCAAACAGAATAGCCATCATAATGAAGTAAGTTTCTTGAAAAGCAGGAAGCCATGACGAAGCCATCGATACAACAGTACCCTATTTCTCAACCAATGTTCTGATAGGCATATTACATGAATTGGATAGTTCAGATTGGCAATAAATATCATTAGTTCCTTAACTGCCATATTGCTGCATCATCAAATATTCTCTCATGCAGATTTTCGTTTATAGTAATCCTAACGGAGTTATAATTTAGTATCCTGCTCTTCACAATTCATTGGAATTTACGATTTTTAACGGTTGATATAGTCGTATTATTCTTTGTACGACGAAAAGTTTTTCATCGTGTTTTCTTAGAGTTCGATGAACTAGCCTGTTATTGTGGAGAGGTATGCTGGGAGTTCCCTGTTTTTTTATTACTTATCCTTTGTCCTTGTCTTCTCTGCTTTTTGTCAGCCTAGTTTAACATTGAATTTATAGGTATAAGCGGCGCTCTGTAAAAGTGCTTGCCAAATTGAGCAAATTACGGTTCTTTAATCAATTGTTATTAGCTATATAACAATTGATATATAACAATTGATTTGATTTCATTTATTGATCACTTGTGCCGGAGAATTCCGGATGTGAAACGTCACAATATACTAGCATAAAAAATAACGATGTAAAACATATGATCGGAAACATATTATCACATAAGATACAAAATTAATTACTATAAAACTACACATGCAAAAAACTATGTTACACAATTTCCATTAACCTACAAGTCAGCAAGAAATTCTCTCAGGCTGTAATAAGTCTTGTTCGTGAGTATCTGCTTCAATCTGTATTTAAAATTATTAAGATTTGGCGCAGCCTTAATGTCACCGGGCAGCGCATTATATAGTCTACTACCAAACTGTAAAGGAGTTTTATAGTTTATATATACAGTGTGTCCCAAATTGTCCGCAACAGCCCTGTAAGTTCTGTGTTATAGTCGTAATAAAAAAGTGTTTCAAATAAAAGTTGTTCCAATTTACATGATCTACTTTGTGACCTGAGGAGATTTCGAAAATTTGATACAGCCTGGTCATTATGTCGTTACTTCTTTTCATCTCTTATGGCAGCCATCTTGAATTCGCTTCCAATCGACAAATGTTATAAGAAACAGTTGTTCAGAATTACGAAATACCGCCGCATGCAAAATTTCAACTCGATCGTCAAATATTTATTTTTCCCATGTATTATCTATCGCGGTGGCCCAAAATGTCCGCAACAGCCTTGTAAATCCTGTATTATAGTTGTCATAAAAAAGTGTTTCAAATAAAAGTTGTTCCAATTTACATGATCTACTTTGTGAGCTGAAGAGATTTCCAAAATTTTATACAGCCTGTTCATTATGTCGTTACTTCTTTTCATCTCTTATGGCAGCCATCTTGAATTCGCTGTTGCGGACATTTTGGGCCACCGCGATAGATAATACATGGGAAAAATAAATATTTGACGATCGAGTTGAAATTTTGCATGCGGCGGTATTTCGTAATTCTGAACAACTTTTTCTTATAACATTTTTCGATTGGAAGCGAATTCAAGATGGCTGCCATAAGAGATGAAAAGAAGTAACGACATAATGACCAGGCTGTATAAAATTTTGGAAATCTCTTCAGCTCACAAAGTAGATCATGTAAATTGGAACAACTTTTATTTGAAACACTTTTTTATTACGACTATAACACAGGACTTGCAGGGCTGTTGCGGACATTTTGGGACACACTATACTATACTATACTATACTATACTAACCAAATAAATCTACACAAAGAAATGTAATACAATCTATTTGAAATCGGTAATAAAAATAACTATTATAACCTTCTAAGTGCTCATAGTAATAGCAATTAAGCGATCATATTTGAAAATAAATGTTATTTCACGAGCTCTAACAATAAGTTAAATAAGTAGCGCATTCGACAGAGAATAAGCTGATAGTTAATATAAAGAAATTCAGTTAATAAAGTATTATTAATTATTAGGGTGGCATTACGTTCAGCAATGTGCAAAAACTTAATGTTTTGACGAATAAGTATTCAAATGTATTTTGACATTCGGAATTCCTAGTTATTATACGTAATTACTTGAAGTACAAACATGAAATAGAAATTTAATGGGAAAGCACGTAGCGTCAAGCCACCAAACCACTCTAAGAAGCTTTTTGCAATTCATTTGTATATTTTGTGGAACGTATTTTGCGGCAAGGTATTTTTAGAACTTCAAAAGCTTTTGAAAAAAAAACTGCAATTCACAATTTTTATTTTTGACGTAAAAAATTCGCATTATTCAAAATAGCACCGTTGAAACCTTACCGATCGTTTCAGTTGAATGAAGGTATACCTATATACATATACACTTAGATATAGAGAGTTGGTGGGGGTCATACGAACGCTATCAATGTGGTAGCGTCGCGGCGCCTGAAGTTTTATTATCAGTAACCGCCGCGCTTTTCCGTCGAAGCAAGCTGTGGAAGTTGTAGCGCGAAAATTCGTATTCCTTACGTAGCACGTAGATTTTCTTGGACTAACAAACTTTTTGAAACTTTTCTGTGGTATGAAAATTATCATAAAATAATTCTGTATTTGTGATAAAGTTTTATAGAAGAAGATAGCAGTGGGAGCTGGTAAGTTAGTTTTTTTATTTTAAATTAAATCAAAGAAATAACTTTTATAAAAATTAAAAATTTTCGGAGTGTGACGGAGTAATCGTGAAACAAATTAGAAAGAAATTAGAAAAAGTTTATTTAAATCATTGGCAACAGAGATTAGATTAGGATGGCAATAGTGTTTATACAACTTTTATAGATCTTACAAACTAGTTTCACTGCCTATATAAACTAAATGTTTAGGAAGCGATAGCATTGTTTGCAGTGATAGAAATAAGTTCATATAAGTAGTTGTTTATTATGTATATATTAAGAATTCGTTGTTTCGAGAATAATTTTGGTTTGATGGAAAATGTGTTTCTCCAAAACTTTCTGCAGTAAACATGTTTTCAAGTTATTCAGATTAGACGAAATTTGTAAGAAACTTCAATCTTCGGACAAACGTGTCCAGTGAAAAATAAGGAATAAGATTAAATATAAATAATATATATAAATATGTATTTACGTATACACTTATAATATAAAGAGTTTAAAAGACTCCACAGGTGAAAACTAAATTTTTTCAAACTTGTTATAGATTATATTGGAATCATATTAACCTCAGATACGAGCGTTAATACGAAATTAAAACCCGAATAACACTATGGGAGATTTATTTTAACAATACGAGATATTTTATATGTTGAGCTTTTACACTCTTCATTTTAAAAAATGATCTAGAAGTTGCATGAAACACTTGGGACTATGCAGAAAATGTAAACTACTTGTTTTTAAAACTCAATTAGACACATAGATAAGGTTTAGATTTAATGTCTGATGATATATTTTATATTTTGTACTACCGGGCCGGTACTTTTTAACGAAAAATGAAAGGGGGAAAGTATTTCAATTCATTGCAGATATATTTAAATATATCGGAATAAAACTAGCGTCAACAGTATACTGCTCGACCTCACAATGACATTTATGTACTAACTACTCTGACAATACCCAAATTCGCCCATAGCTAATCTCTTAAGGTAAAAGAGATTGTTTTGAGAATACAAACCTATAAAAAAAATAATTTCTATGAACATTGTTCGCTAAACAATATTACGTTAATACTAGAATATAGCTAGAATAGTTTCCAGCAAGTGTAAAGTATAACTGAAACTATGTGCATAGTTTTACTAAAAACCAATAGTGCTTTGATTCGGATAATGCCAAGATATAAATTCTACTGGCAACAAAAAATATTTTTGTAAGAAATTTATCAAATTGTGTTTATTTCAAATACCTTAGTATTTTGACGTTTAACACTGCATTCATGTTAAGAGGATGAAGTGAGTCTAATAAAGGTCCTTTCTTTTTTGATGTAAAATGCTTTCAAAATTTTAAAGCTAGATATTATCTTATTACTTGGTATTTTTTGAACCGGCATGCTAAAAGACTGTTTGGAAGAATATTGCGTTTCAGGTGAAATTACTGAAGGGATAGTTTACTTATTGAAATAGATGTCAGTGAATGGATGCACAAGAAACTTGCTTGTTAAGTTATTTTATCCAATGAAATATTAGATTTTTCGGAAATGACAGAATCTAAGCCGAAGATGTTGTTGGTGGTTCTAAGCAATATATATGTAATTAAAACGATATCGTATTTAGCTGAAGTGATCAATGAAGAAGAATCTTTAGATATATATTTCGTCCAATTTTTCAAAAATATAGGAAGGGTGTAACATATTTAAAACAACGAACATTCACTATAAAAAATTCACCACGAATAGAAATGTAGTAGTATATAAATAAATAATTGAAATAGTTACAAAAAAATAGTTTTCTTGTAAAAAATTCGTATATTCTATTTTTTTAGCAGAAAAGTTTAACAAAGTTAAACTCTTTACACCCAATGAACAAAAATATTGTTGAATATTTTATTAGTATTTCTATAGCATTAAGCGCAAAGAAGATGCTGAAGTGGCTATTATTTTGCTATAGCCAACTAAACTACATATTTGGTTGGTTTCAATAGCTAATCTTATTGTCTTCATTTCGGTTTGGCCAGCATTCTTTTAATAATTTCAGGGCAAAAGTCACATTCTTCAAAGCGTCTCTTACTACAAGGATTCAGAAGATATGAAGCAAGTAGATAATAGCTTTCTTCTTTAAAAGATTATTTTATATTAAAAAATGTAATTGTTCTTAGTTCATTACAACATATTTATGCCCTTTAATTTATATTGCGCTGATCGCCATAGATAGAACATTCTTTGCATATGTAAATATTTTATATCCCTCTTATATTTTTGAAAACAATGTTACACATAGGTATGTAACCATTATATCGACAAGAAACGGCAGATGTACACATGTTATAAAATACCTAAAAAAATCATAAAAAAAGGATTTTTTTAGTATGTTATTAAATGTATACTTCGTTTACATACATATTTTTTAACATAAAAATTTCAAATCAATACGTTTTAATACGGAGTAGTTTACGACAAAAAAAATCTGCGAATCTCATCCCATACAACTTACCGACAAAGTACCAGCTAATAATTCGCAAGAGTATTTTCCTTTACTGCCTTAAAATAGGGATACCCATCGCTAAGTGGCCCATAGCTGTTTCAAATATATAGCCGCATTGTTTGCCTTTTTTCTCCCAACTTTAGCACGAACATTATCCGAAATTACTCTATAGGTGCGAAAAGTTTTAGCATTAAAATAAATATTCAAACTTTGGACTTTATTCACAATATTTTTACATGGTATTTTAAGATACTATTACAAACAATAATGTTATAGATCAATTTAAATGAGATAGAAACATTTATACGAAACTTAGGGTGGGTTTATCAATGTGAGGATAAATAAATCAACTTGCAGATAAAATTTTATTCGTAAGATTATTCCAATGAAACGTTTATTGAGTGTTAAATAGAAGTTATCTGCAAGACAAAGCATTGTAGTTGCTAAATTTTATCTGCCAGTTAGCAATATCTGTCAGTTACTTACCCTAGCACTTCTATCCTCACATTGATAAACCCACCATTAATGGTGATTCCCAACGAATCAGTGAGACATT
The DNA here is from genome assembly GCA_023690525.1 of Holotrichia oblita. NCBI lineage: Eukaryota > Metazoa > Arthropoda > Insecta > Coleoptera > Scarabaeidae > Holotrichia > Holotrichia oblita. The sequence goes on along the minus strand of CM043017.1, from coordinate 132,956,290 downwards.
TTTCAAGTTGACGAAACTAATAAGATATTATTTCTGTAAACATCGGTACAAAATTATTTTTTTAATTTTTAAGAATGTTGATGGAACTTTTAAAAAGTTTTTTTTATCTTTAATACATCATAAATTTTCTTCTACTCGTGCTTGGGCTCGGTCTTTTTATTTATTTTAATATGATGTATAATGTGACATACCTACTTTATGAAAAAAGATATTTGCGAATCTTTTTTAAAAGCTTTTCAAAAATAAATAAGGCATATCACAATAAGATTTGAGCAGCAGAATTTTGAAAGTAATAATTTCGTGCTACGTGCTTTTCAATTACAATAATTTCTTCTGGTTACACAGAAAATGTGTAGGTATCTACGTATACTTCCTTATTTAAAACACAGGCTATTACAAAAAATTATATACATTTTTTTTTTTTTTTTTTTAAAAGATAATGAATGTACAGATTTTTTTCGATAACTATTTAGGAGTCTATTATATCAGATGCACTTATATAAACTTCACAAAACAATACCAGGTGTTTCGAATAGTATTCCAAAAATATTATTTATTATTTTTATTTTATTTTCAAATTTTCAAAAAAAAACTTATATTTTTTAGTTCTATATAAAATCTATCTAAGATCTAAAACGTTAACACTCCTGTGTTATCAGACCAGGGAGCAATGTGAACTTTCCTTTTGGTTGCTTTTAGCAAGAATGATCCAAAAGAAAATGTTTTTCTTTATTGTTGCAAAACTTTGGATAGATATTGACCAATTTGAATGTATTTTCATGCTTATACTAAGTAGTTTCTGTTGACTGTATTTGCACATTCAGCGTAGGTAATTCTTATAAATTTCAGAAGTCTTTGTTATAAAAAAGGTAGAAAAAAAAATAGTTTTGTGTAATTAAACTGACTATGTTACATAAAGTCATGAAAATATTCATGACTGAGCTTTATTAAAGCGTGTATGGTTTTATAATTGTCTAACCAATTAGCTAAGATGAAAGATTTTTATAAAAATTATTTTCAACATAATAAATAATATCTTTAAAATAAAATACAAAATAATACGTTTATATTAAAGTAAATTCAATCAAGCCCTTCCATAAGTTATAAAAGAAGGAAATCTAGTTGACGTAGTATTACCAAAAGATAGTACATTCCAAGGTTATGGTATAATAATAGTTTGTTAACAAAAACGAAGAATTTTTTATTGCAAACGTATTGCAGAATTGTATGCATAGGTTCTCAGTTGAAAAATCGAAAAAAAAACTGAATTTCGTCGATTACAGCTCCAACTATCATGAATAGAAAATGTTTGTGACAAGGTATGTTTTTCAGTCGTAGAATCCAAATCTCATCAATCAATAAAATATAAAGGTTTCTACTTAGACTAAAATTTTCATCCCCCTTCCGATCTCCACCGTGGAATGATACATTTTAATTATTTTTCATGTAAAGAGCTTCTTTACCAAGATATTTGAAAGTTTTCGGTTGCAAAACAAGCATATTTTATTTTATTTCAATACCTTCTTTCTATTCTACGAGAAAACTTAAATCGAGTCATTCAAACTGGAATAGAGTGCGATATAAAAAATCTAAAAAAAAAAAATTCAAATTTTATTGTGTAAAAAAATGCTTTAAGTTAAGACGTTTCTGTGAAATAAAATTTAACATTTTTATTTAGTTAAAAGAACTGTACCGAATTTTATAAAATGAAAAACGGCAAATAACTTTTTTAATTTTAAAGGTTTAAGTAAAATATCTATTTTCGGAATATTATGTTAGTATGAGTTCGGCAGAAGTTAGAGTGAAGGAGGAGAAGATGGTTAGCACATACCCCGTTTGGATAAATGTTTTTATTATGTTAGGATTGTACAATTCAGTTTAATAAGGAACCAACTAACTATAACACTCCAGAAAGCTGACATCAGTTTACAAAGTAAAGAAGTTAGGCGAATTTTCAGACACGCAGCTTTGTATGGTATATTGTTTAGAATTGGTGGTGTTTTGTGGACGATGCTGAAGCTAAGATCTGTATTAATATTTTTTACAATTTAATTTCAATGTGATCATTAATAGGTCTACGTGGTTTTAGTTGGTTCAAATATTTAGTTTGGAAAAATAATTTTTCTATACCTACCTTTCAATCGCTATTCGTATGCTCACGGCTCTCCTATAAGCGTTTCCATAAAGTTTATCTATTTAGAATATCGATTATAAACACACATGCTGACAGGTAAAATTAAAATCGAGTTGTTGCGGATTTATAAAGTGTTTCATAATTTTTGATGAGTGGAATATTACATTACAATATTAATTACCGCTCACACTGGCTTAACGGTAGTTTTGCATTGTATATTCTATGTATGTAAATACAAAATGCACTGCAGAATATCGTAAAAATACTTAAACATTAGTCTGTAAGCAAAGTTTTGAGTAGTATAAAAAAGTAGTAAATTCTTGTACTAAGCAAATTGGCAATTTATTGACTGAAAAATATCTGGATGAGATCTAGCAGCTCTGATGAACAAGTTAAATTAGTAAGTGAGAGAAAGACATGAATGTGATTAACGGTAATACAAAACTACACCGTAGTTTGAGTCGAGTTTGAAATTAAAAAAAACTGCCTGTTAGCAACGTGAAACGTCGGCTGTTGAAGTTTACATCGCCGCGTCGTTTTGTGATATAAAACGGTAAACTTTAGAAAGTAAAATAATCCAGAAACTTTTTATAGTCTGTTAGGTTAAAATAGGAAGTCTTTGATAAAAAACTCTTAACCTTAATCAGATATTCAATGAATGAAAAATTGATTTACGAATATTTTTTCCAAGCAGTCAACCATGGTGTCGGTTCTACCTTGTGGTGAGGCAACTTTCTTTGGAAGGGGAGTTGAAAAGAATTAGGAAATATTTGACAGAGATAATTATGATTAAATTAAATTATAATACTTCATTTCAGAATAATGGGTCATTATTACCATGAATAAATAAATAAATTCCAATAGCATCTGTCAGTTACCTCCACAAGATAGAACACATTTTAATATGACAATCCTAATTGCCAGTTCAATTTATCACCACTTCCTTTTTGAAACAGGGCATAGATTGATATGTAACCTAAATTGATTCGGATAACAAAATAATATATATAAAACCATTTAGAACAGTTTTTATCAATTCTGGGCATGACCAATGCGTTTTTAATATGACTTTAGACGATGCTGCATCCAAACCGTAAGATATAATTTCTATGATAATATCCTTTACCCTATCCTTTAAGACAAAGGACATTTTTATTATTCAAATTTAACTAAAGAGTTCAGCGATAGTCGTATTACCAAATAAGATGAAAGCGATGAAATGAAGATGCATTTAATATCAAGTTCATATCCAGTGCAATCACTAAATTGTTGATCCATTACTTAACAATATATAAACGTCGTTTACGGTGACTTGCTAATTCAACTAATTTTCAATTCCAATCCTCTACTTCTCAGTGTGTTACCACTATACTAGTGGTGTTAAAGTCACTGCAGCTTTACTAATTGATTACACGATTACAGCTATATATATGTATGTACATCCGGAAATCGTCAATTAAAACAAGTATTTTGTAAAAATGTAACGGCCACAATAATAAACTTACTTTATAAAATAACATTTATCAAGAATTGGATAGCATTTTTGTTTCCTCTATTAGATAGGGATATTGATGTATCCACTATTCGAAGAACCCTTCAAAATAGCGTGCAATAGGTCCAACAAATTATTAGTGCGGCATTTCAAGCCGTTGACAAGTTGTTGACAAGACTCATGCCGATAGAACGAATTAGTGTAGATTTAGTCTACTGTCTGAGCCATTGTGCAATATAGGTAGGGTGACGAGACGAGATGAAGATTTGGACAAACGCTGATAGGCTGTCTTTAATGCTTGGTCTATTTTTATTTGTCTTGGTAATAGCCGTGATTCCTGAAATTATACCATGATAGGCGCCCATGGTATAAAGGAATTTTTTTGTTATTAAAAAAAATATTTTGCTAATCTTCGACGTTTGCAATTCGAGCTTACGGTTGTTAAGTTTTTTACATTTTCAGTTGGTCTGAGAGTATGTGATTATCTTCGAAATTATGACAAACAACTTCTATAGTTGCAATCTTGCGTTTAAAAACCAATTTTGGAGTGTATTGCAGAAGGAATGAAACAGTGTTCACCAGTTTTAATAACAACATGCTCTTACAGCATCCCGTTCTAATGTAATTTTTAGATCGACTATTTTATCCACGCCTCAGCCTGACTGGCGGTTGCTACCAGACATTAAACATTTTAATTTTTTACTTCGCCTTGGCCTTCTCCATCAAAATCCGGCTGATATTGCTCAAAATGAAAAATCATCTTAGGATTGTTTCTGCGGCTAATGAAGACAATATTAAAGGAAAAATAAGTTGTTTCTGCAAAAATAAGCCTTTCTGCCGTATGTCAGGGGCATTTAAGGGGTAAAGTCTGTTGGTAAAAGTAGTTCCTTTGGGCCGCAACTGGCATTCGTAATATTGTTATCAAAAGTTTGCCTGATACTGATCCGTGTCTGGAAATACGCCAACGTAATTATATTACCTGAGTGTGATAAAGATTCTTTTGTATTCCTTCTAAATCTTTGGCAGATAACTGAAGTTTTTTTCAGTCAATCAGCAGTCTTCGAGAATTTATGATCAAAAACAACACCCTCTTCGATGAGTAGATTTATTATCGGGCTTTTTCAGATCATGTCATTCAATTTGTCATGATGGACTCATTTCTAAGATGTAGAGGGATTACATCGAGTCACCTGTGCTGTTTCGCTCCTACCTACCTAATGCGATCTTTTGGATAAAGCTAGGTATCACTTCTTCAATATGCAGATCTATGCTTTCTAGCGTATCTCAATGGACTTTGCTAGGATCGCAAATGTTTTGAAACTCATATTCAGAATTTTTGCAGCTTGAATAATGTTTTATTGCCCAACAGATGTACATCCAATAACAGGACAAAGATTGATTAATTACATGACATGTTAAATAGATACCAAATACCAAATAAATGAGCTACAATAACTTACACTATTAATTCTACTAATTCTAATGGAGTAACTATAAATAAGCCAGAAAAGAAACCTAACAGTTCAAGAACACTTAAAAATTAGATACTATAAATACTATAAATATATTGCTTCAACAGCTAAATTAGACCTACAAGATTGAAGTACAAAACCAGCGAAAGCGGTACGAGAAAAAAAAAAAAACTGAAATTACAGCTACTTATCATAAGTTGTTAATACATTGCATAATTGAGGGTAAACTGGATGAGTGTAAATCTACTAATGGACTTAAATTAACATTGAAGTAATTGCAAATTCTGTGCAATGGCGCGTGTGACATAACATTAGTGCGCGCAAAGGCGCAGTAAAATGTGTTTGTTTGTCGTACTGAATACTGGGGAACTGCGTAACTCAAAGAATTACTGAGGCAAATGACATCAGTCATGTTATGTACTAAATTGAAAAGAAATTTAATATCGGATTGAGTGCGACGCTGTTCAAGCGACTGAAAAGCGAACATATTTAAAAGAGTTGTTCTCAGGATATATTCCATGTTGTTTGAGGTTATTTCATCTTTGCACTTGCTCGATAGATTGTGAATAGGTCTTATAAAACGGAGACCAAATTAGAGAAGCATATTCCAATTTCGAGCGCACATAACAGTAATACAAATTTATTACAGGCTGAAGTAGTGAAAAATGCTTCGTATTACGAATAATGAATCCCAATGATGTTAAAGATGAAGCAATAATGTGTCTAATGTGGTTGTTAAAAGTAAGATTCCTATCAAATAGCACACCGAGATCCATTATAGTGTCGCACTGGTTTAAAATAATATTGTTGATTCGATAACTGAAGTCAATTGCGGTAGATTTACGTGAATAAGAAACTGAGTTACATTTGGAAATATTTAGATGTAAGTCATTATCCAAGCACCATTGATAAAGCCGATCTAACTGGCACTGAAGGTACTCACAGTCATCGATGGTAGTAACTCTAACATATAATTTCAGGTCGTCCGCGAACAATAGTTTTCCACTGATGAAGGTAAATCGTTGATAAAGATCAGGAAGAGCAAAGTAGGTTACTTCACGCCCGAAAGCGGTGTGAAGTAGTTTGAACGATGACCCTTAAAACTAACATATTGCCTTCTATTAGATAAATATGACCTAAAAAGTAGTTGCAACGAAGGAGAAAAGCCAACTGCATCCAATTTCATCAAAAGCCTTGAATGATTCAAACGGTCGAATGCTTTGGAAAAATCTGTATAAACCACATCCACCTGCTCACCGCGATCTAAAGATTCAGACAAGAATTGCGCAACGACTGCGAGATTAGTTACTGTAGAACGTTTGTCGACAAAACCATGTTGATATTCTGATAAGGATGGTCTAAACATAGGGAATATAGCATTATACAGACAGATCTCAAAAATCTTAGCAAAATTATTGATGATAGCGATGGGTCGGTAATTCTCCAGAAGTGACGTGTTGCCCTTTTTGTGAATAGGAGTAAGTCTCACAATTTTCCATGCATCCGGCAAAATTCTTAGACAAGGACAGATTAAACAGAACACTCAATGGTTGCGAAAAGATGCGATCCTTGACTAAAAAGCCAGGTATGTTGTCATCACCCATGGTGATGGAATCCTTTAGTTTAGCTATTGCTTTAACAACATCAACCTCAGAAAATGACGGAATGTGGATGGAAGTAGAGTTGACAGACTGCAATGATGTTGCCTGCAGAGTTTTTGGTAAAGCTGGTGAGTTAGTATACACTGAACTGAAAACTGATTGGAACGCTTCAACAATCATAGAGGGAGTAGTAAATGTGTCCCATATACATTTGTAAGAGTGCTGGGTAAACCTCTTTCTCTATTCTTGGCTCGAATAAAAGACCAGAACAACTTAGGATTACTCTTAATCTGGGTTTCCATCCTGCAGATATAATTTTTATACAATATCATAGAGTCTCTTTTTATGGTTGCACGTAGGATTCGGAATTTTGAGATCTTCGTTAGCATTAGTCCTTTTATATTTTTTGTGGAGTCTATTTTTAAGTTTAATATTGTCAATGTGTTCTGGAGTGAACCAAACTGGATTGGAATTACTGTTGCCTTTTAGAGGGACATATATATCCATGCATTCATAAACCTTACTATAAAATGCATTGCAAGCCTCACCGACACCATTGTAACTGTATAAAAATGACCAATCAATAGAAGATATTGCCCTAATTAGCTCTTTTGAAATTGTAGATTCTAGTTGTTTTATTTGGAGCCAAGGACGGTGCACAAAATGAGTGGATGTTATAAATGCATCTAAGAGCTGGATGAAAATTATCCTCCATAACCAAAGGCGATTCATCCCTGGTAACGTCAACGACACCTATATTTGTAAATACCAGATCGAGTAGTCTACCTTGAGAGTTGAAATTGTTGATTTGGTTAATATTTAGAAAATGCATAAACTCATTAATCATTAAATTTAATATCGTTACTATTCGCATTGTAGAAATTTGGAATATTAAAATCACCAAATATTAAAATGTTTTCATTCAATGTGGATAAGTGAGATTCAAAAAGCGCTAAGAATTGTTGCAAATAATCAGATGTAATATCAGGGGGTATATAGAGTACGTACATATTTAGCTTGAATGTTGTGCTATTAGTAAGTTTACACGCTATGATATCAATAAGAGGAAAATCCGCAAAAATTCAGCAAAGTAATAGTTATGTACTTGGAAATTGGATTTGCATGCGAGCAGTACGCCACCACCCCGTGTGCGGTTCACTACGTCAAAACTTCTATCTTTTCTTAGTACAACATAATCAGAAGGAAACAATTCACTATTCACTACATCGTTAGTTAGCCATGTTTCAGTAATAAGAACAACATCATATTCCATATCGGACAAATTAGAAAAAAATAAGTCAGTTTTGGTACGTAACTGGCGTTCTGGTAGAATATCCTAATGTCATCGTTGGGCACGTTTAGTTTAAAGAAAAGATAACTGGCATACCATTTTGATAACGGATCCTCAGATTCACCTCACCAGCGGCCACGCGAGCATTTCGGCTTTCACCTTTTTGTAGTAATTTGGCGGATAGTCCTATCATGAAATAGAGATATGTTTGAGTTCTGGGATATCTCTTAATTTCTTCGTCTTTTTAATTATTGTATGAACATCGCTCACATTACCAAGCTTAACTTTTAGCGGGCGGGGACGATCCTTTACATAGCGACCAACGCGGCGAACTTCGACTTGATCAATATTTACATCGGAAGAGACCTTTTCAAGAATAGCCTTAGCGCTGGACAGATCATGCTCATTTCTTTCATGATTACTCTGAGATTCAATTTCATCAAGCTTGAAAATAACAATATTTTGCCTACGATCGAAGCGATCAGTCAGTTCCTAAGCAAGTTTTCGACCTCGGTGTCATTAAATCCATCCGTATTGCGCGCCTGAATGTCTTTGCGAAGATCGAGTATAGCTGCCTTTAACTCGTTAATACTGTTTCCAAGTGATTTCAACACAGGACCACGATAAACCTTTTTTAGTCCTGATGGTGCGAACTTCAGTTGTTGATAGCTCAACACAAGAGTGCTTATAGCTCTTTTTGCATACACAGCATTCTACAAACTTGTGATCTACATCAGAAGAGTTACATCCGCAAGAGCAAGTAATTAAAGTCATATCTGATTGTTAATTGATTCAACCAACGCAATAAATATCCAAATGAAGGAAGGAAAATAAGACAGGACAATTCTTCAGCACCTAGGGGTCCGTCAAGGTGACTAACTAATAGGACACAAAAAGTCAGACCACGGATAGGAAATTATTGGAGAGACTATGAAGTAAAATATATAATAATTTTGCGCAGAACTGTATAAATACTTCACCAATTATAAAATATGAGTGACAAAAAGATGGGTATGGAAAAAAAAGCATATACATACCAAAAGAAACGAGCGTAGTTACAATTAATTGCAGATACCGCCTTAACTTTGCACAATAGAAAACAGAAAGTATATCACTCAACAGACAAGGTTGTAACGATTTGAATGATATAAATCATTAATTATCGCGTAGTAATTACACCGAATAAAATGAGTTTAAATAGAGAACTGCCGAGAAAAACGTCACGTGTGTAGATAAACTATACTTATACTACTTATACTTAAATAATGTTTTGATGTCGACTTTTTCCTATAGATTAAAAATATGCTTGGAGAGGACGCCTTGCGTTTACATTCTCAACGATGTTGCAGTTAAACAACTTATTATGTTAGGGCAGTTTAACTTATTTTGGAAACAGGTTACCATGCAGCCTCAGACATTATTATAATCTCTTTCGTGAAATGTAGTAGTATTAATATTTACAATATTTCGAACTAGATTAAATGTATTCGTTTAGGACTAGAAAGTTTTGTATAGTTTATTCACCCCTTCATCAATTCACCAATTATAGTACTAACGTAAAAATACGATCAACAATTTGTGCCGAGTGCTATTTCGCAAGTAAATACATAAATAAACACCTACAACTAAAATTTCTGGTATCATCCTCACACGTCTTCACGAAACCGTACTGTTATTTAAGCTGCAAATAGCCTATAGTAGGGTTACTTCGTTAATGAAGAATTATGTAGCTAGAATTGGATGTTACAAAGAAAAATCGTTTGGGAAAATGCTCGAGTGGTTTATATCACATTGATGGCAATTGTACAGCTTTTTGCTGTCCAATTAAAATTAATGTGAATTTTATTAAAGGCCTATTGTTGTGGCAATATTTCTTTTAATCCTTTAAATCGGACCTTTTTTAAAACAATTATTAATAAATACTATCCAACCGGTTACTGTGGATAATTTTCGTAAATTTTTTCTGGGAGCCGTATCTGTTGATTCGACTAACATTATGGTGCTAACTCCTAGATGAGATTTATCAAAGTGTAAAGCGCTACTATACTGGCTGGTATACAGAACTGCCATTTTTGTAGTGATCTAGTTGAATAGCTTTTGTGTAAAATTTTCTATTGCTTCTTTTCAAAAAACAAATAGAAGAATGCAGTCGTGTTAAATATCTTGACTGTATTAACGCTTTTTGTACAATCTTGGTATCAATTTTTCTTCGACAACATGCTTTATTCTTTAGCGTTATAATTGACTAAACGAAAGATGCTCAAATACTTTTAGTTCTGTATTATTATATATACAGTGAAGTTTTTATAACACCGTACATAATAGCTCCATGTTCGATTTTATTTGTCCCCTGTCAACGCATGGGCAGTTATGCAACCAACATTACTCCTATATATTATTGGTTTCTACATAAACATCTTATTTTGATAACTGTTAAAGTCGTGACAAGATAAAATAATCCATAAAATGTATTTTAAAGATGAAAAAATTGAAATTATAAATTGGTATCAAACCGGAAACAATATTAGAAATATATGAGATCAGTTTGCTGCTGCGTTGGTTGTCTGCCTCTTCTTGAAAGGTCCTCTTCTTCCAGTTCCACTTCCTTCATGGATGTCTTTCTGGTGGTTCTCGGGTTCCTGGGTTGTTGTGGCTTCTCGGAGTCTTCTGGATGGATCTCCCTCGCTGTTGGTATCTGAAACTAACGAAACAGAGGTATTATTTTATGAATAAATCATCACCGCGTCACATTTGTCGGAGTATCTCCGTTGTGGTGCGGTGCTCGGTGGACCCCACTGCGCGAGCGCTACTCATCGCTGGGTTGCTGCTCGCGAGTGCCTTGTCGAAAAATCCTCGGTTGAGTTTCTTCAAGAACTCGTTCAGGTCCTGGACGTCTGCCGCTGTAAGTTCTCGGAGGACTACCAGCGAGGTGCGTCTAGGAAATCGGAATACAAATCGCAGAACGCGATTTTGCACTCGGACTAGTGGAAGGATGTGAGATGGAGCCGCCGTGGCCCAAGCTGGGCTGGCGTAGGTTAGGAATGGGGCGGATGTGGGTCTTGTACAGCATCGCGCCCATTTTCTGATTGAGTTTGGGGTTACCGAGGATAGGATATAGCTGGTGCAGTCGACCGATGGCCCTGTTCTTAGCTCTACCTAGATGCTCGGCGAAAGTTAGTTTCCGGTCGAGGATCATTCCCAGGTATTCGATCTTCTCGCTCCAGTCGATCTCCGTCCGAAGAACGGTGATCTTTCGGGGCGAGGGTTGTCGTCTCCGGCTGAACGCAATAGCTTGCGTTTTCCTCGGATTGATGGCCAAACCGAATTCGCTAAAGAATCCCTCGATTCGATCCAGCTGCGCTTGAGCGAGCTGAGCTGCGATCTCGGGACTCTTCGAGGTAGCCACTATAGCGGTGTCATCCGCATAGATGGCGTTAAACACTCGTCGGTCGGTTGGTTTGGGAATGTCTGCAACGTAGATGCTGAACAGTGCCGAGCCTTGTGGAACTCCAGACAGCATTTGCCTCTCTGACGATTCCGTTCCGTTAACAACGGTGTGGAATCTTCGGTCCTTGAGGTACGATCTGATGGTCTTCAGATTCGCGGCTGAAAGCCGGCTACCTTCATCTTCGTCAGCAAGCCTTCATGGCGGATCTTGTCGAACGCCTTCTTCAGGTCCAGGGATACCATAATGATCGTCTGTTTCCTGTTGAATGCGGTCGTGACGTGATCCGTGATCCTGAATAGCTGCATCGTGGTCGAATGTCCGGGTCTAAATCCGAACTGGTCGTTATCCATGAGATGGCCATCTTCGAAATGGTCGCTGATTCGGCGCAACAACAAGGTTTCTAGAACTTTGCTTATTGTGCCCAGCAACGATATCGGCCGATAGCTCTCAGGGGAGTGCGGTTCCTTCTTAGGTTGATCAGTTTGCTGCAAAATATCGCGACAGACGTAGAATGAACGAGATTATTGTATGTATACGCCCTCTGTTAGTCAAGTATTGAACATGTAAAAACGCATGTTTACAATAGGAGTAATGTTGGTTGTATAACTGCCCAAGTGTTGACATGGGACAAATAAAATTGAACATAGGAGCTACGTATGTACATACGGTGTTATAAGAACCTCACTGTATATGTTGATGAAGTGATGTAAATTTGTCATAAAAATGTCATATTTTAAATCTGAGTCTTAGGCATAGCCCTTTTGCCGAACAATAACTTTGAATGCACAAACTTCCGTGACAGTTTTCTATGGCACCAGAACAATTTAAAACCGCTGTACTTCTCTTATTTAAAAGGTAAGTTTCTTTACTGAGTGAAATTTTCGGTATATTGGTATTTAAAGTTTACTCTATATAGCGGTATATGTAATTTGCCGACCTTCATTTTGCACTAACTACAACTTTACTAAAGGTTTTCTGAGCGAGGCAAAAATTTCTTCGTTGAAATCCTCTTTATCAATAAGACACAGTTGTACGGTATGGACAATCATTTTTTGTTGTTTTCACTTCACAGAGGCATTCATCTACGAATGATCCATCCGAAATACTTGATAAATTATTACTAATGGTACATTATACTTTATGTTAGTATGTATAGATCTGTTTTCGTTGCCAGTTATCTAAAAAAATAATTGCTTTTGTTCATTGTGCTGTTATGACATAAGCATAATTCCTTTAACAGCACTCTATAATTCCGGTTCTGGGAAAATTACGCAATGGATTACAGTTTTTAAATAACCTGATTGCGAATGGCTAGTTTTTAAATCCGGGAAACTGAAATAATGCCGTGTTTTCACATGTAGACTTAACGATGAAAAATGTAGTTCTAATCCTAAGCAAATTTTGAATCGAAACAAAATACAATCGTTATATGTGGCAACGAGAGAATAACTTTTTATGATTCAAAACTTGGAAAGCTAACGATTTCAATGTAGGTACTAAAACTGAAACATCTATAAAGTTTTTATTAGGCAGATCATTTGTTGTCCCATGTCTTTTTGCGAGAACTTTTTTATTTCAAACTCTAGAATATAGAAATAAGGCATAAAAGAAATAAAAAATACGAAAACAAAATTACATGCATTCTGCACTTTGTTAATAAGCTGTTGCTTGATTTTATATAGATACGTTATGTTGTAAGATACGTTCAATTCAAATATTTGTTTAAATAATATTCACACATTTAACGGGTAAATCATAAAGGAAGCCTTTAATCTAGACAAAATTGCTCATTAAATTTGAGAATTTAGATGAAAATGTTTATATGAAACCGTTATTAAAATTTTCATTTCAATAACGGCATATTATTGTGAAAATAAAAATAAGATAGTTTTACGAATTACGTAAAATAAAAAATCATATGATTTTTTGGTGTTCTAACTCTAAATTACAGTTTATATACTGTACTTTAATAAAACTTATAATTAGCAAATATACAAATTTCTGTTGCTTTAATTTTTTATTTTAAAATTGCTTTTGTAAATTTTGCATTTAACTGCAACTAAATACTATTTCAAAACAATGATTTTCTTTTTTTTATATTCTTGAATTTCGTTTTAATTGAGGACCAATACCGAAAAACTATTAATGGACAATTTAATAGTAGCCATAGTCAAAGCAACAACGCACTTAAGAACACATCTGTTACATTTCTGTTTTTTTTTTTTTTTTTTAAGAAAAGTTTTGTTCTAAAATAGACTTTACTTTATTCGTGTACTATCATCAATTTTGATTAAATATCGACACTTTACTCGATGATTTTATATACATCATGGCCAACTTTCAGGTGATTTTTGTCTTGTTTTTTGCAGACATTTTCCTATACAACATATTATTTTTTTTGTCGACTAGATAATTGAATGCTCTGCCAAATAAAAGTAAAAAGTACAAGTAGCCATATAAAATTTCGTTGACGTCACAAATTCAACAAATATTGTCGAGCAAAGTAGTATTCATTATTAAAATGTGCCTATTATATAAAATCATTAAACGTGCTCGAGCTTTTTTATGAAAAAAATCTTTTTATTCTATCGCATAATAAAATATTATTTTTCGGTTTAAAACTATCTGTTTGCTAAAGACAATGGTTGTCAGGTAACTGTATTTTTCGTCCAGAGTTGGAGAGATTTTTGCAAACACATTTTTTTTCTTAAACTAAACATAAATGATTGGTTGGAAGCTACACACTTAGCAAGATCCAGAGGATTGCCTGTTTAGGCATCACGGAGCACTCACTGTTCTCTACGATGGTTGAGCGATGAAGACGATCCTTGGGCTTGCTCCGCTGCAGCTCATCTTATGGTTGGAAGCAGCCATAGGCGTCTACAGAGCAACATGTAGTGGGTGCAGGATTTTCACTTGTAAAACCTACATCACCTACATCGAATAGACTGTCACCACTGTCTATAAAGGTGGATAAAATCTCGGCCGTTCTCAGTTTAAGTAGGGGATACAACGTAGCCATCTCCAGCAGAGAGACTGCAAAATTAATAATTTACACATACCAGTGGTGCTTAAAACGAGAAGTCTAGGTTTAATATCATATAATAATGGACTATGGACAATACAAAATTTCTACAAAAGAAATATGGTAAAATTTATTTGTAACCTGGTATTAAAATGCTATCTAACACAACTAATGAGACAATGTTTGGTGTTGTTTTAAATTTAATTCAACAAAGAAGAGTCAGTGATAGCCAGAAAGTAATACAGCTTATTTGTAACTAAGCACCCACCACACATTAAAAAAAAAAAAAAAAAAAACCTGGTATTAAAATGCTATCTAACACAACTAATGAGACAATGTTTGGTGTTGTTTTAAATTTAATTCCAAAGAAGGTTAAAGGAGCGGTAAAGTTTGTATAGGGAGAAATGTAAGAATTATGCTCTTATGATTAAAAGTACTTGAAACTTGGCATTTATGCTTCCTGACACAACAATTAACAAAACACGTGTTCCAACGTTCTTTTTTTTTATTCAACTACTAACGAGATGAAAGGGGGTGAAAAAGTTTGTAAAGAAAAAATTAAGATATTACATTTTTATGATCAAAATTACTTGAAACTTGGTATTAATGCCCTATGACACAATTAATGAAACATGTTTCGGTTTTTTTCAAATTCAATTCCTAAGGGGATAAAAGAGGATTGCCAAGTTTAATAAAAAACAAAATACGGTCAAATTTACTTGAAACTTGCTATTAATGCTCTTGACACGGTTCATGAAATATGTTTTGAAAATTCAGTTCCTAAGGGAGTAAGAGGGGGTGGAAAAGTTTGGCAAAAAGTGAAAGAAATATATTTTTACAGTCCAACTTACATCGTTTAAATGTGATTTTGAAAAGTTTTACTGTGGTTTGTTTAACATCATGTTGTGCTTGTCTTTGGCTGGACTTAGTTTTAAATCACTGCTGATGTGCACCTCGCTTAGAGATAAGGGAGAATGGAAGCTCAATGTTAAATCACTCGTTACTGATCAGCGCCAACTGGGTGCACTTCCCGAAACTAATGTCGCCATATTTATATAAGCGCGAAATTTAAACGTATACGTATGTTATAATCTTATATTGGCATCAGCATATATATGCGTTCAGCAATTCACATTTTGGCATCATGAATATTCCTCTCTCGTAAAGCAAGAACGATTCATTCATCCCAATACGTATAATTTTAGAACGCACAGTATTTAATTGTTGCTCGATTTTATATAGTAGTTACACTATCAATAATTTAAAGGATCTAAAGTTATCACTAAAGACCGCAAGAATTGCTGGTGGCGGCGCGCGCCTATCGTACGAGTATGTATGTAGTGAAATATGTAGTTTGTAGGTCATCGTACGGTATTGTTGCTAGATCATGCATTGCAAGTACGCCTACCTATGATTCGGTTGTAACGCATTTAAAATGTCGAAAGTTCGTGAAAATGCTTCAACGTGTTTGTTTGCTAATAAGTTATGGATGTAAATTATGTCTGTGTTTTCATTAATTCTAGTATAAAGTTTCTCTAAATAACGCCCATTTTTATTTTGGTAAAGCCAATATAGCTACGCCCCTGCTACCGAACCACACTTGCGGTCTTTAGTTATCACTAGATACTAATTTCAACAAAGAAGTTCAAAATACGGAAGGTATATCAGAAATAAAACAAAAACTTTAAATATATACAAAAAAATACATAAAATATAAATATATATCCACTGATTAGAACAATGTTTATAAAGTAATTGTACGTAAACAAACACTTCGAACAATAAATTGCAGTTACTAAAATAATGAAATTAACAAAAAATGCAAACGATGTATAGGTTTGTTCGTTGCACCTACACTAACTACAATTTTGTACACAAGCCTACACTCTTTACGACTTTAATAGTGCAGTACAGAAAATTGTAGTGTACAATACTGTAGTTAGTGTAGATTAGAGTGTAGGCGCAACGAACAAACCTTATGATTGTGGCTCTAACTGGGTGTACTTTTCGTAACTATTGCAATTAATCAAAACATTCCTATACGAGCTCGCGCTCCGTGTACTGAACGAAACTTCTACATTGTCTCCTACACATGTGGATAAATAATTCGCATTAATGATGCCAACCCGCAAAGGTTATATTCTAATATTATCATGGGTTTTAATAGGTAAAATAAATAAATTAAGTTGTTATTCTCATGTGTACGACAGTAATGTTGCTACGTAGCTAAATATTATTTACTTTAATTTTGAAAGACGCAGATCTAATAGTAAAGTACAATTTTATAAACATTCAATTAATTTAGTGCCTTTTATTTCTTTACAGTTACTTAGAACATGCGCACACATCTGTTAAGCAAATATGGATTGAAGATCGAAGACTGACAAATAATATCATTACAATATTATTACATGTGCAATAATAAAAGCATTTTGTTTAAAATAACTCAATTCTTCTTACTTAAATTACACTAACAAACAAGAACCAAAACTGCTAGCTAGAAAGTAGGCTAATTTTTCTCTATAAAATGGATCAGTTTGTAAAGGTGATTTGTAATAATGTTTCCGTCCTTTAAATCAGTTCAGGTTAGTGGCACAGACGATTATGTCCTTAATAAGTAATTGCTTTGAGTATAATTTTCTCATACCGCTACATCGATGTCTATTAAATCATCTAACTAAAATTCTTCCAGTATTTTTGGGGATATATGTAAGGTAAAAAGAGGAAAACCGCTATTACCATTTCTTTGTAAAACAAACACTTAGTTCAGGAATGTAAAAGTAAAAGACAAGATTATTGGAAGTAAATCACCATCTTTAATGCTGAATTTATCATTTTATTATGGTAATATTATATCACACGACTATAAAATTGGAGTGAAGCACGTTTTCATTTTCCACAGAAAATAAAGCAATATTTAGAGCACAGATTTCGGAGATATGGCATATACAGTGTGAGGCATTAGTGCGTCAAAGCTCAATATATCCATTAATATTAAAGATATCACAAAATGATATATACAAAAATCATAGATAGTCTTAAGCTACATATTTTAAAATTATTTTCGTATATACAGAGTGTTTCATATTGCCACGCTGAACCAAACATACATTTTCTTAAATGGGACACACTATATATTATTTCAAATTTAGATTAAGCATATCTTCATTCCTTCGATATAAGGTTTCATTGAGTTATCCCGAGTATTTCAGAAGTTGTGGTCAATTCTGTCTGAAAATCATTGCGTGTTCAACGTCCTGTGTATTCCACACGAAACAACTTGAAATTCTCTTTGTACTGGAATGACTTTTCTATATTATTACAGTTTCATAGCAAAGTGATATTTTGCGAATATTCAGAAAACTGTGTACAGGGCCATTCAAAACGCAAATGCATTATTTTCTCATCTTATTTAAATGGAACACCCTGTATTTTAAATTAAGAAAGTAAAGGACACTGTATGCACTTTCATTTTTATTAACCACTCCCTACATCTAAAATCATTAATTTCTGAGATATTTGACATTTTTTTAATGAAAGATGAGCTTTTTCAAAATAATTGTTAAGATTCAAATTAGCCATGAAAAAATGACAGTAAATGGCCATTAAATCATATATTGAGATAAATAAATAAATAAATAAATAAATAAATAGAATACACAGAACGTTGAAGACGAAATGATTTTCAGACAAAACTGGCCATAACTTTTGAAATACTCGGTATAACTCAATGAAACCTTATATCGAAGGAATGAGGAAGATATGCTTAATCTAAATTTGAAATAATATATAGTGTGTCCCATTTAAGAAAATGTATGTTTGGTTCACCCTGGCAATATGAAACACTCTGTATATACAAAGATAATTTTAAAATATGTAGCTTAAGACTATCTATGATTTTTGTATATAACATTTTGTGATATCTTTAATATTAATGTATATATTGAGCTTTGACGCACTAATGCCTCACCCTGTATGTAGATATGCGTTGGTCATTCAATCAGTTCTTGTGCTAGATTTATTTTCTAGAAGTGTTACTACAAAATGGTAACGAATCTCTCTAGTATAGTAAGAAGGCGTCTTAAACAATAGTTTTGCCAAGAGAAGTCATTTTTTTATGATTTTACGTTTTTCTTAGTTTAGAAACGCATGGTATCATCATTATGACACACGTAAGTTTTCTGATGAGTTAGCTCTTAAAAATAATTCAGTTACATTTTAGGTAGCAACTACTTCGTATGTGTTTTATAAAGATTACTTACTGCAAGTTATATCACCTTCTGTGCAACTTAACATAAAAGCGAGAACTTTGCAGGAGTGAAATTTTCCTGGAATAAATATATAATGGTGCAATCCTGCCTGTACGATCTAATTACCGCAACTCACGGCGGTAATCCTTGACAGATGGCTATTACTTACAGTCAGTAAATTTAAACGGTTGCTTTATCGCTTTGGCGCGTCATATGCTTTTAGTGTTGAAGTTGTAGTGCGACTAACGTGTTAAACTTTCTGACACGTATAGAATCAAATGTGAGCATCTGGAAACAAACACAAAAACTAATTTATAGCTATTCTGAGAACGAAATACGAAAGGAAAATGGAACAAGAAATGAATGTAGAGTTGGTTAACTAATTTCTGAAATATATTGTCTTTTTAAAGACAAACTTGACAAACTTTGTACGTAATAATAACTTATACGGCTGACCCAAATTATACATGCAGCTTTTGCCGTTATTAGTAATGCTATGAGGTTGATTAAATTAGTAAACTGGTAGTGTTTTTAGTACTACAAATAAACAAATTGTAACAGTTTCTAATGTAATAACTATAGTTAGTTTTTATTTCATTCGAAATAGTAGAAGCATGAAACAAAATTAAAAATTAATTTGAAGATGTTCAAATTTATTTCATTGTTGCTGAATAAATACACGTTTGTGCCCCATTAAGCATATACTACTGCTATATTTTTTAGGTTGTTCTGTAGAACAAATCATTTTCCGCAGCAGCATTTTTAATGGAGTAACCTTCTTTATTTTAACTAAACAATCGTCTTGTTAAAATTTCCTGTTTTTCCTAATTTATTGTAGTGGAGCCAATTCACTAATAGCTTTTTGAAAATTGCCAATATACACGGTCCTGCAATAGTGCGTCAGGCTTCCATAGCTCCTTCAAGAATTAAATTAAGAATTTCATTAATTGCCAGCTTATACTATATTATAGGGTGTATCTTAAGAAAATATTTTCAGTAATGGTGAACCAACTTTGTTATTTTAAATGGAACACCCTATATATTATTACACTTTTGGATTCCTAGTTAAATTTAAATGTCACTTTGTTATACATACATTAGGTATAAGTCACATCGTTTTTGAATTACATGACGTTTTTCGTAAAAAATAACTGTAGCAGCGTATTCGAAATTTGCAAATATCTCCGAAACTGTGAAAGTTAGACAGATGAGGTTTTCAGTTTTCGCTTAAGCATGAAAGAGTACACGTCTTTTATTGAAAAATTGTTGCGTTTAAATTACATGATTATTAAATGGGGATCTGTAATTTTCGAACTCTAAAATCATGGAGACCTTGATTTTTTTAAATAGAACGGTATAGTAATTTTTACATAAATGGATGTAAAATTTAATTTTACTTCAATTTTATACGGGTATTATGCTGTCTATCTCTAACGGTTTTCGAGATATTTCCGGTTTTTTCGGATTTTCACGACAGATGCGTATTACGAAGAAACAAAGGCGGCCATGGAAAAACAAGCATGTTGTTTATTGATACAAATTTTCACATTTCCTGTCTGAAATAAGTGTGTGTATGTTATAAATGCTGTAACCGAAAGTTACGATACCGATATATATTCGTAGGTACTTTTTATGAATATCCAGTAACGGACGTCCAGTGGATGTCCGTTTTACATGCGGACATAAAACGGATATCCATAGGACGACCATTAACGGATCTCCGATGGATATTCAGTAACGGACGTCCAGTGGATGTCCGTTTTACATCCATGGACGTTCGGACCACTTTTGGACATAAAATGATTGATATCCATTTTATGTCATTAGGACGTTCGGTGCTATCTGGGTTCTTGGATTGTCGACAGAATAATAATGATAATTATGTCTGTTGACGCATCCAGTATTGTGAAAAGTTGCTTTGTCAGAAAAAAGTACATTCATAAAGAAAAATTAATTTTCTTGAACACGCAATTGTGCCCACGTACAAAACTCTGCCCTCCTCTGAAAGTCATTTTCACACAGAGCCTAGTGCAACTGAATGTAGTACGCATGAAAATGATGTTTCTTTAGAATTCTTTGGACGGACATCTCACTTATTCCAACTTCTTGCCCTACACTTGTAGTATTTGAATTTTCAGCAACTGTCAATAAAACTGCCAACTCATTTTCGTCATTTACTGCTGTCTTTGTTCTTTCTGTTTTTTTGTAGTTAACGCTTCCTGTTTCAACAAAGCGCTGAAAAAGTGTGGTAAAACTGATTGCTTCTGGATGTCGCCTTTCAGGAAACCGAGTCGCATAAATTCTACTAGCAAGAAAACAGTTTTTCTCACTCTCACCCAACACAGAAATCATGTCTGTTGTATTTGGAGATGTGTTGCTGCTGGCGGCTCAACCCTTATGCTTATATTTTTTGTATTGAAACAAAACACTTTTTCTTAGCATTTTATTTGGCACATGTTTGTTGTACATCTTACTCACTATCGCACTTGCGCAACGCGTGCCTTCTATTTTGGCGCGTACATGCCGCCCACCTTGAAATCTCCTAAAAGTTTCAACTAACTAACAATATTGATGCTAATACTAATACATTCGCAAATAAAAAATAATGTAACTCTAAACATGAATAAACTTATTATAACAAGTATAACAATATAATTGTCTATCATTCAATATCTTTCTTCTTCTACTTCACTAAACTTTCTCTTTATATTCTTCAAGCTGTAGTACACACAATTTGGTAACAGGTCGTTTAACTTCACCATTACTACACTTTACTGACACTACTCGCACTATTTGATCTTTGCCTGGATGCAGACGTATGACTCTACCCAATTTCCATTTTGCTGGTGGAATATTATCGTCTTTGATTAATACTAATTGTCCAATCTTGAGGTTGTCGACGTTACCCTTCCATTTGCTTCTAACCTGGAGTTCACTTACATATTCTTTGTACCATTTGTCCCAAAAGTGGCGGATCAGCTGTTGTAAGTGTTGATATCTATTTAGTCTAGGAATAGGTATGTTTCTGTGGTCAGGATCAGGAATATTAGAAAAGGATCGACCAATAAGAAAATGTGCGGGAGTTAGAATGTCATAATCATTTGGATCATCAGTCATAGGCGTAAGAGGTCGTGAATTTAATATCGATTCTATTTGTGCAAGTAGAGTTGCAAATTCTTCATAGGTAAGTGGTGTTTCGGTTAAAATACGTTTCAAGTGGTGCTTAACGCTTTTGATGCCGGCCTCCCAGATACCACAAAAATTTGGCGATCGAGGAGGAATAAAGTGCCACTGTATACGTTCATTGGTTAGTGATGTCATTAATGTGTGATGATTTTCGTTAAGGAATTCTCCTAATTTATTTAGTTCATTATGTGCTCCAATAAAATTTGTCGCATTGTCACTATATATATGGCCCGGTTGACCTCGTCGTGCCATAAATCTTCGTAAAGCAGCCATAAATGCCTCTGTTGTGAGTTCGGTGACCAATTCTAAATATATAGCTTTTGTACTAAAACACACAAACAAGCAAATGTAACCTTTATGTGTTTTGCCACCGCGTCCTTTATGGGTTTTCAAAGAAAATGGTCCTGCATAATCTACTCCAACATGATGAAATGGAAAAACATTCATTTGTACTCGTGCTTCAGGTAAATTTCCCATTAACGGTGTGAAGGATTTTGCTTGGTATTTTTGACACTTTATGCATGTTCGTACGATGTATTTTACTTGGCTCTTTCCACAAATTGGCCAGTATTCTTCTCTTATAGATGATAGAAGCGTTCTTGGTCCACAATGGAGTAATCTTTCTTGCTCGTTTCGTAAAATAAGGCATGTTACATGATGATTCTTTGGCAAAACAATAGGATGTTTCTTGCTATAAGGAAGATTAGATAGTTTTAATCGACCTCCTACTCTTAATATACCTTGTGAATCCAGAAATGGTGTTAGATTTAATATATTACTTCTATTTGAAACGTGATTCTGTTTTCGCAAATCAGTCAGCTCTGTGCCAAAACTTTCTTTTTGAACCAATCTTATTATCTTTGTGAATGCATTATCTATTTCATCTACTTTCAATATTCCAGTTCTTCTCTGCTCATGTGTGACACTACAATTGTGTCTAAATCGTAAGCATAAAGCAGTTATTCTTTTTAATTTTTGTAACGATGAATATTTTGTTATGAAATCGAAATCCTTTAACATTAGAAACGTTTGATGAGATTCATCTTTCTTTAATGTTCGTACTTCTAATATGGTTTCATCTAAAAGTATCGTCTCTTCCTCAATGAAATTTATATTCACTTCTGCTAGCCATTTGGGGCCGTGCCACCATAAGTTCGATAACATTAATTTATTTGGTAAAACTCCTCGTCAATAGATCAGCTGGATTTTCACCTGATTTGACCTAATACCAATCATTAGGATTCGTTAGTTGTTGTATTTCTGTCACACGGTTAGCTACATATGTCTTCCATTTATTAGATAATGATTTGATCCAGTGTAGCGTAATTTGTGAGTCACACCAGTAATATTCTCTATGAATTGGTAATTTTAAAGCATGTTTAAACTTATTTGTTAATTGTGATGATACAACTGCTGCGTTTAATTCCAAACGTGGTAAAGTCACATGTTTTAAGGGTGCTACACGTGATTTAGCAGCTAATAGACTTACATGAGTATTGTTTTTTTGATTGTAGGATTATAAATAAATACATGCTCCGTATCCTAGCTGTGATGCATCACTAAAAGCATGTAATTCAATAATTATAGAATTCTCCAGAATTGCATGTCTCGGTATTCTTATATCGTTTATTTGACTTAGTTTGCTTTTGTATGCTAACCATTTTGTTTGTATGTTTAAGGGTACGCTTTCGTCCCATTCTAACTGCAATTGCCATAATTTTTGCAGCATAAATTTTGCCAAAACTGTTATTGGTGCTAGTAGACCTAAGGGATCAAATAGATGAGGTACCGTTGCTAAAATGGTTCTCTTTGTTATCTTATTAGTACATTTCCGTTGTATTACTTGCCCATTTTCTCAAACTGAAGTTTCCGGATTTCAGTATAGAATCAATGTTGATCTTTATCGTTGTTAATTCTTCTATAGTATTCGCTCCCGTTAACAAGTCATCAACGTAAAAATCATGTTTAATGATTTCTGATTCCTTTGGATATTCATTTTCATTATCAATCCCTAATTGATACAACGATCGTATAGCAAGATACGGTGCTGACGTTGTACCATATGTTACTGTGTTCAATTCATAACATTGTAGTTCTTGGTTATTGTTTTCTCTCCAAAATATTTGCTGATATATTCTATCATCGGGATGTATCAATATCTGTCTGTACATTTTTTCTATGTCCGCTGTGATTACATATTTGTACATTCTGAACCGTGCTATGATTGCAAATAGTTCATCTTGAATGGTAGGTCCTGTATATTGTATTTCATTTATAGGAAGTCCTGTTCCAAGTTTACACGAACCGTCAAAAACTACTCTTAGTTTGGTCGTCTCACTTGCTTCTTTGATTACGGCATGATGCGGTAGAAAAAATCCATTCTTGTGATTAGTTTCGATTTTAGTCATGTGATTTAAAGTTTTATATTCCTCCATAAATTCTACATACAATTTCTTTAGATTAAGATTGTCTTCAAACTGTTTCTCTAATTTGTAAAATCTTGATTCTGCAATTTGCCTTGAGTCTCCTAGGTCATCTATGTTTTCTTGGAGTGGTATTCTTACTACAAACTTTCCATCTGTATTACGAGTGGTCGTCTTTTTATAGTATTCTTCACAATAAGATTCTTCTGGAGTTAACATTTTTGATGTTGATATAAACTCATCCATTTGCCAAAATCTCTGTACTTTGTCATGTAATTCAGTTCACATTAATGCAGTGTTTTCATTGGTGTTGTTTGTGACTAAGTTTCCTGCTATTATCCAACCTAATTTGGTTTTCTGAAGTACAGGTGAGTTTCTTTCTTGTATCTGACCTATGCAAATCAATTCCCAAAATATGTTTGCACCTAATAAAATGTCTATACTTCGTGATTGGTTAAAATTAGGATCAGCAAGCTTGATATTTGCTGGAATTTTGACTAAATGTTTGCTAAATGACCTCATTGGCATGTTTTCAGTTATTTTGGTAAAACTAAACAGCTAAGTTGAGTGGTAAAATTATTATGCATTGACTTGATTTTGATATAAACCTTTTGTTTGATTGTTGTTAAACCTTTACTTATCCCAGTGATTGTTAGATTTACTGGATGTTTCTTCAAACCTAGAATTTCACACATTTGTTCAGTTACGAAGTTGGATTGCGATGCGGAATCTAATAATATCCTTGCTTCTTGATATTGTCCTTGTACGGTTTCTACGTGTACAAGAGCAGTAGAAAGCAAAACTTGTGAATTACATTCTTTTGTTTCTGATGAGCAAGTAACCGCAACATCTACAGAATTACTCACTGCATTTGATTTATTTTGATTTGTTGCTTCCTTTATCTCAGTTTTGTGTAACAACGTGTGATGCTTTCTTTGACATTTTTTACAACTTGTTTTAGATATACAATTCTGAATAAAATGTCCCTTACGTAAACAATTAATGCATAATTTTAAATCTCTTACTCTTTCATTTCTTTCCTTTTCATTAAGTTTCAGAAATTCTTGACAAACATGAATGCTGTGTTCTTTATTGCAAACTGAACATGAAACGTTTTGAGTTGTGAACGTTCTACTGTATTTGTTGGTTGAATGTTTACTTTCTGTTTCTGTCTTTCTTTTTGATATTACTTCTAAAGTATTTTGTCTATTATTTAAAAAATCTAAGAATTCTTTAATTGTTGGTAATTTTTCATAATCATCGTTTTCTGCATTTATTTTGAGTTCCCATTCTTTATTTGTTGAAAAATCTAACTTTCCCGCTACTATTGGTATAATTATCGCGTCCCAAGCTTCCGTAGGTTGACCAAGTGCCTTTAAACATTGGATATGACTCTCGGTTACATTGATTAATTGTCGTAAAGCTAAGTGCGATTCTTTAGTTATTTTAGATATGTCTAATAATTCCTGCACATGGTTGTTTATGATTCGTCTTTTGTTATTGTACCTTTTTTGTAATGTTTTCCAAGCAATTGAATAATTTCCCGCTGTCGATTCATATGCTCTCACCAAATCAGCAGGTTCGTTCTTTAAACACGATTTTAAATAAGTTATTTTTTGTATGTCTGACAATTCTTGATTTGTATGTATTAATGCATTGAATGTGTCATAGAATTCCCTCCATTGAGTGAATGAGCCATCAAATGATGGTAACTTAATTGTCGGTAACTTTACGTTTAAATTTCTTACGCTAGGAATGGTTTGTGCTACTGAATGTATTTCTGATTCATTTTTTTCTTTATTAATTGTCAAAATATTATTAACCGAACTTATTAATTCAAAATACAAATTCGTGAATGATTCCCGCTCTCTAGTTTCTTGTGTTGCATTCGCGTCATCTTCTGAGCACATGAATTCAATGTTCGCTTGTATTTCATTGAACGTTTCATACAGGGGTTCTAATTTCACCTTTCGTACTCTTAAATTTTCCTTTTCCGCTTCAGTTAGTTTATTTAAATCTAAACCGTTTAAATGTTTTTCGAAAATCGTTAATTGTGCTTTCAACGTACCTCTTTTATGCCTTAATGTTTTTAATTCGACGTTTTCAGTCATTTTTAAAGAATAAAATACTATCGGGTGAAAGATAAAGATAGGAACAACTTACTTGGTGATGAGTGAGATGGATAGACTAAACTTGCCTGCGGTTTCTGTTCGAAATGCTTCTCGTTCTATAGGTTATGTTATTCACTGTTTCCTTATAATCCGTTTCGAAGGACCAAAATGTTGTATTTGGAGGTGTGTTGCTGCTGGCGGCTCAACCCTTATGCTTATATTTTTTGTATTGAAACAAAACACTTTTTCTTAGCATTTTATTTGGCACATGTTTGTTGGTTCTGCTTACGTTACATACATCTTACTCACTATCGCACTTGCGCAACGCGTGCCTTCTATCTTGGCGCGTACAATGTCAATGAGCTCTTCTTTTGAATACTTCATTTCTTTTTAATAAAATATTACCTGTTTAAGTACACACATTTATTTCAGACAGGAAATGTCAAAATTTGTATCAATAAACAACATGCTTGTTTTTCCATGGCCGCTTTTGTTTGATTGTAATACGCATCTGTCGTGAAAATCCGAAAAAATCGGAAATTTATCGAAAACCGTTAGAGATAGACACCATAATACCCGTATAAAATTGAAATAAAATAAAATTTTACATCCATTTATGTAAAAATTACTATACCGTTCTATTTAAAAAAATCAAGTTCTCCATGATTTTAGAGTTCGAAAATTACAGATCCTCATTTAATAATCATGTAATTTAAACGCAACAATTTTCTAATAAAAGACGTGTACTCTTTCATGCTTAAGCGAAAACTGAAAACCTCATCTGTCTAACTTTCACAGTTTCGGAGATATTTCCAAATTTCGAATACTCTGCTACAGTTACTTTTTTCGAAAAACGTCATGTAATTCAAAAACGATGCGACTTATACCTAGTGTTATATATACATATATGTTTAATTGAAACAACTTCATTATTATAAGCATGGAATGAATGTGCGTGGATAGTAAGTAAGAAACAAGTTGTAAGCATTTAATATTTAAATAAATAAAACAAGTAAAACAAAGGAATAACTGATAAAAAGGTTCACAATAGAACAATACACCTAGTGTATATATAACAAAGTGTTTAAATTTAACCCATTAATATAATTTAAAATAACAAAGTTGGTATCTACTTCCGGTACAACTGGAAGTTCACCATTACTGAAAATATTTTAAGATACACCCTATAATATAGTATAAGTCGGCAAGGAATGAAATTCTTAATTTAATTCGTGAAGGAGCTATGGAAGCCTGATGCACTATTGCAGGACCCTGTATATGTATGTATAATTGACGCTTCCAGTTATATCATACTTTTCTAAATATACAAATGTTATAAGTGACAAATAGCAGCAGAAAAACAAAATAACTTGAAACACAACAATAAACGAAATAAATAACAGAATAAATTAATTATGGTGATCAAAGATGCCCAAAGTATTAAACTGTTAATTAATTTGGATCACACCGTATACTTGATAATACGTAATACGTCTCGTTTCATGCGCATCGTTGTTGTTTTTTGTATTGGTAGTTAACTTTTCTAAGTCACGAGTAAATAAACTTTTTTTTAAACAACTTTAAGGTGGTGTGTTATCCAATAAACTACCAGTTGGGATATATGTATGGTTACTGTTTTACATAGTTTAGAAAAAACGTCGTGAGTCTCTTGAATTGATGAGCTCATACTAGCGCCTAACGGTTTAATGGCCTTTTCGTGCGAAGAGAAAACGACAAAATTCAAAGAAAAAAAGACACAAATTTTCGAAGCTTTAGTAATAACGTAGTAATTTATTTTACAATAAAAGTCTAACAATGTAAATGTGACATAGTTTTTTACAAGTCCGTATTTCAGAGCATCAGTATTTTGTACCTTTTCCATTTCGATTTATTAAAGTTATATAGCAGTGTAGTTCACGTATTTATTTTTCCGGTAATATGATTTACCGCATACTACCTATACCGTTAAAATAAGCTACAGTATTCGAAGAACACCTACCAATTTCTATCTGAAGGAAAATATACCGATAAAGAAAAATGTATAAAGCAATAGTTTTTTTTCCGTTGTCGATGGAAACGTTTATAAAAGAACACTACAAGAATATATATTGAAAGATTTGAAGGTATATAACATAAAATCCCATTTCGTTTACAACTTTCCGAGAAAAGCAAATAACCATTCCGTTAATATAACTGAGATACTTTCAAAATTATTCTCTTAAGATTCTAATCGAAAATTTGAACATTAGCGTTATAATACCTGCAGATACTGCTTGGTATCAGATTTGAATAAAACTTGGCTGAAAATTTTCACATACATATTTCAAATCCTCGCAAAGAGCATAACATTTCGAAAATTAGATTTTTTTTGTCTGCAATATATTATAAATATATATAAATAATTCTGAAAACGTAGTGAAGACCACGTGGTTCATAGTAAAGAACGAAACTAAACAGGAACAATGTCACAATTATCAACTAAATGATCAACAAAACACTTTAATTACTGCACCGAACAGAGTATGCGATATGTTTAATACATATTTTATGTGATTATCCCCACAACACGATGTAAAAAATTATAGACCTATTTCGATATTACCGGCTCTAACCAAGATTTTTGAGAGTTTCTTGAGAAATCAATTGATTGAACACTTGAGTAGATTTAATTTATTTACACCTTCTCAGCATGGCTTTCTATGTGGGAGATCGACCGCACCACTGCACTAACCAGTGTTATGGACTATGTTCTTACTAACATAAATTAAAAAAAAACAGGTAGCGTGTATTGCTTGTGATTTATCACGTGCTTTTGACATGGTAGATCATAATATCTTGCTAAGTAAATTGAATTATTATGGAATTCGTGGTAGTGCACTCGCATTGTTTGAATCGTATCTGAAGCACCGCAGACAATTTGTTGAAATTAAGTACAGAGGATCGAATGGATACAGTGAGCGTCATCGATCGGAGACAGTAAGAAGTATTGCTATGGGTGTCCCGCAGGGCTCGATTTTGGGGCCGCTGTTATTCGTTTTGTTTGTTAAGGATTTACCAATTAATATTACTGGCAGTGTTGCGTTGTATGCGGATGATACTACCGTTGTGGTCATAGGTAGCAATCGAGCAGAGCTGCTCTCTAATTGTGAAATGGTTCTGGGGGAGATGATATCGTGGTTTCAAGGAAATAAATTGGTATTAAACAGTGACAAGACGAAACTATTGGTATTCAACTCGAATTCAGAACCAGTCACTGTAAGCTTTAACGATATTGTTATAAATAGTGTAGACAATTGGAAAATCTTAGGACTAACAGTTGATTGTAGATTTAAATGGGATGTGCATTTGAATGGTGTGGCCTCGAAGTTGAGTAGTGCATTATATATTGTAAGAAGGTTACGTTGCACGTGTGATATAAATACTTTAAGAACAGTTTATTTTTCGAAATTTAATTCACATCTAACTTATGGGCTCTTGTTTTTGGGGAATAGTAATACTCTAAAAACTGCACTACTCTTACAAAAGAAGGCTATCCGCATTATCTGTAATATTAAGAGAAGTCAATCCTGTAGGGATCATTTTTTGAAATTAAACATACAAACATTAGCCTTATATGTTCATAACAATATTGCGGCATTTCAGTCTGCTGTGAATGAGCATTCCTACCCCGTGAGGGGGTCGGCGCGCCTTCGCCCAGAGCTTGCTACATCGGGTATGTACTACAATTCCTACATGAACCAGAGTATAAAAATTTATAACAAACATTTAACTGTGTTACCTGAATCTTCCTCTGAAACATTTAAAGGAAAGGTAAAAAAATACTTAAGTGACAAGTGCTACTATTCACTAGATGAATTTATGTAGTGAAAACATTGAATACCTTGCTTTAGTTATATTATAATAGGCTTGGATCTGGGTGTGATGCTGGAACCCTTGGCTCTGGAAAACCTATTTATATTTATATTTTAATTTGTTAGGATGTAGTGTTGTGATTTTCTTTACATTTTAAGTTGACATAGGAAAATTTTCTGGTAATTTTATGTATGTATGTATGTCCAAATGTAAAACCACTGGTAAAATATATTATTATTATTATTATAGTTACCTCCATTTACTGCGTCAAGCAGTATAATCTTCACTGACTATAGCGACGGACAATGATGTCCAAAACAGCAGCGATTAGTGAATAAATTGAATAAATTTCTTAACATAAAAGACAATTCTAAAATATGGCTGTCATCTGTGATGTAGATTGGCAGTAAACAAAGCGCGTAATCCACTTGTAATTGACTGTCAACAAGTTTGTTAGTACGTGGCAGTTTGGCGAATATTTACTGCTTTTCTACGTCATGTCCGTTTTGCGATGACTCATAATTTTTAAATATTTCAAATAATTTAACCCTTGAATATTTGTTGCAATATTAATTTTTGTCAAATGTTTATTACTTTTTGGTAATATGAAACATTATTCTACTCAAAAACCATGTAAATAAATACACTCTGCACATCCCCTATTGGAAATAATTAATTCATTTTTGTCTTGTTAGTGAAATAAAATAGGTAATTCATTTTGCCGGACCCTATATAAGAAAACGCGGAGTTGATCTTGCCACTTCAAATTTATTGACAGAATATCTGGAAAGTATGAATCACGCTAAGCGGATTTCTAGGCGTGGAATGTGCTGAAGACATGTAACTTGACGGGATCGATTCGTTTTATAGTAACTGTAAATTGGTATGTGAGGTTAGATACAACCTAACTCAACCAGATACTTAATTGCGGGATAAAATTGACATGAAATAGAGCAGTGTGAGACAGGGATTTCGATTTTATAAGTATTGGTCGTTTATAGTAAAAGAAAACGATAACAGGGAGGAATAAAAAGCGTAGGCATTTACAGAACCTATAAAATGTTTTCTTTTTCAATTTTGTTTAAGTATAAGACGATTTTTTTTTGGCAAAATCAAATTATCGGGAGTAATTACTAATTACACTAGGGCGAGAATTTATTTTTTCTTTGGACGAGTAAAATTGTCTGATAAATTGTCGAGTCTGGTACGACGAGGCGCTTATCTGTCAATTTGACGAGTTGAATTACAAAAGAAAAAATAAATTCGAGTAACTTTACCAGAACTAAAAAATGAGCTCGCCCGCAAGTCGGTTCGCTAATTTAAATAATGAAAATACGTTTTTCTCAGAATTATTTAATGGGAAAAGCTACAGTTATTGAAAACACAATTTACTATGAACTAGGTATCTGGTAGATATAACTTTCTACAAAAACAAAAATACCTTTCAGAATTCAAGCGGGTCATGCTTAATATTTTTAGGATTTGCACATGTAAGAGCTACAGTTTTCTATAGCTGGAAACATGTGGTAACCAATTTATACACGATGCTCCGACAATGGCGGCGAAAAATGTAAGAGGATTTTTTGATTACATTCCTATATCTAACATTAGCGGTTTTGGTGGAAACTTTTCGTAATTTTGTTAAATAATTTTAAATGATCAATTGGCTTTGTTTTCACGAAAAATTAATGTTGTCAGTCCAACGAGATTGATGCACGTCAAAAATAACCAAAATGAGTTAATTATTCCTGACACAATAAATATTCGTCAAAATTCGACATTTACACTAATTTTAGTAATTGATACAAGATTACAATAGTTGGCGAAAAAGTGAAAATACAGGAACAGCAAGAAAAGCAAAAATTAAAAATTAATTAATGAAATACTCGAACTGATTGCTTCCAATTTATTTTTCAATAAACTGGCTGCAGGTTTTACAATTAGTAGAGTCAGGGTTTCATAAGTTGGCTTTAATGTATCCAGATATCGCGAACAGAAGGCAAGTTCTTTTAATTACCTTGTAAATTACCACCAAATTGACATAATCCCAAACGTGACATGATAAACCATTGTTTATTCAAACATCAGTAAATCGGACATTACTCGACTGAGTAGTCAGCTGCGAAGATTTATTTTTCTTCCGACGGAGGTTTATTTTTCACATTCCCACCTACTACGTTGGGGTGGTAAACACAAGTGCGACATTTTCCCTCCGTATAAAATAATATACTGTTTCGTCATACCTGTCTGTTATTTTGATTTGTCCGTATCGTCTGCATGACTGTTATGTTATTGATAACAGTCACTGCTGTTCATAACAACCATGGACATTATACAAGTATTAATAATAAATTACTTTTCAAATTTATTCAGAGCTTTTTTTAGTAAATTACAAATTACAAGTCGACCAGAATGCCGTGGCAGCGATCTATGGTTAATGTAACAATATGACAAGCGTGAACGAGTGCTCTTGGCTTATATACCCAAACGCATGAGTCATTAGATCCGCCTCTTACATCATCGCGCCCATCACAGCTGAGTGCTGCAACGTCATATTTTTACCCAACATCTCTGACTTAAGCGCAACTGCCACGGGATTTTGGTCGACCTGTAGTAGAACACTATTTTGTTTGAGAACGACTACGAAAATTAAATACCTACACACCTTTCGTTTCAAAAATTGAAACTTTTTTTATTTTGTTGCCGATATCATCTGTGGAACAAACTTTTGAAGATAAGCTTCCCACCAAAAAAAAGGGAAATTGAGGTACACAGAAATCGACGTTTTTTTTAAATCTGCTTATTTATGGTCTTTTTCAAAAAGGTTAGACTTACCTGACATTGTCATCCGAATAATTAATCAAAATAATTTCATTAGAACAATAGTGACGTTTGATACGAATAAAACTGACATAAGCTGACACTTAATAGCACGCCATCTCATTCATCGCTAGAGGTATTCAGATAAGTAGATATTGCGATTTCCTGTCCAAAAGTGTTTTTTGAAGGCTGTAAATTATCTGCCGAAATATGAAATTGTTTCGATATTTTAATTTTACTCCTAATTGATTCCTCAACATATTGCCCAACAATTGCTCCAGATTTCCAGGCTCAAAATACCTTCAAGGTAAGCAGATTGCTTCTACTTTTAGCCAGCAATGTGGCTGTTGATCTACAAAAGCTATGACCCGTATAATTTTAATAATCCTCTAATTTTAAAAGTTCTGTGATCTTCTTAGGAACGGTTTCAATTTTATGAACTCTTACCAGCTACCTTGTGTACTAATCTTTTCTGTAATCCCCACTTTGTCTGGCTGGTCTTATTTTTTGTGCATTCCAGCTTTACGATTATAAATTTTCCAGTATCTTCAATATGGTTGGTTTGCAATGTACAAAGTTCTTGGCGACGACAAA
Organism: Holotrichia oblita; assembly: GCA_023690525.1. Classification (NCBI taxonomy): domain Eukaryota; kingdom Metazoa; phylum Arthropoda; class Insecta; order Coleoptera; family Scarabaeidae; genus Holotrichia; species Holotrichia oblita. The sequence continues at coordinate 132,922,591 of CM043017.1, read as the reverse complement.
CACCAAAAATCTGGTACTTCCAGAAGAAATCTTATGATTTGCTCATCTGTTTTTCAAGTTTTTGGATTATAACATTCAGATCTACGTTTCAGAGAACATAAAAAGGTTTCCATATCTGTAACAAGAGTCATTTTTAGTAATGCAGAGTAACTTAATTTTTACAGAATGTTCAAATTAAACTAAAATCTTCGTCATAGCAAATGTTATAGGTATCAAAAGCAAATCAAAAACCTTCCTATTTTTTTTAAAGGGCGAAACTGTTGAAAATGCAGTCTTGTTACAATTCATTATTTAAATAATAGATCTCAATATGTTGAATACATCACAGAAGTAGTTTTGAAATTGAAGAAACGTTAAAAGCTCTTCCTTTTACTATTCTCAAGATATTCGCAATATTATGCGAAAGTAGTTAAACAACACATTCCCGATTCCTATGAGTTTCCTTCAAGAAGTTACGTCAATAGATCAGAAGTTGCGGTTCCTTATCTTTTGTAGTTTTCGAGATATTAGCGTTTCAAACGTTTCAAAGTTTCAAAAGTTTGGACGTATTTTTAACCGTCCTTGATAAAGTAATCGTTCCTTTGAGAATAAATAAGGGAACATCTACGAATCCGTATGGAAAGCTTTCGTTGTTCCGTAAATTTGTCATCAAGAATATTGTCATATATAATGCAATTAACAAGAAGTGTTTGGTATACAATAAAATGTGTGTACATTACTTTTGGCCCTACAAGAGTGAAGTTAAATAAATTCATTCAAAGTCGAGAGGTTTTTTAAATTCTGAGAAAATAATTTCACCAGTATACCATATACCTATGACTAACTGGACCTGTGACACGTGTCGAGTTTTCTGTTACAAGGGTCAAATCCTTATAGGATTCCGGCTATATCATTCGCCGTGAAACTTTCTTGTATATTTTCAGTTGCCGTCGTCGCCGTAGGGATACTAGACCGTATTTGTCTCAGTTTTACTACACTGCATTCAGCTTTTCGACAGCTTGAAACCGTTCTGTTCGATTTAAAGCGAGTGAAGATTTATTCATCTATATAAACTTTAAGAAGGAGCAGGTGATGTACTTAAACTTGTACCTAAAAGCTTAAATCCGTACTTGTTTTGTAGTTTCTCCAGTAGTACATACACATTAAATGCATTCATTCGAGCAAAAGTTTATTCGTAATCAAGTTAGTGCGGAAGTTTCGGCTGCTATGAGGAAGACACATTTTAGCGATATATGTATATACAAAAGTTGTTAATGTTTCCTCTTCTCAATTATTATTACTAAATGAGATTACGGCATATACAATATCCACAGTATAATATTGAGTTAATGGGGTAGAAGGTGTCTGGCGAAATTACGTACTTAAAGCCGTGGGATAAACTGGCAAGTGTCGACAGAAAAAGTCTTTAGATTACCCGTGATGTTACAATCGCGCACCCTATATTACAATCTCATCTTGCCTAATTACCGTTGAAGAGTGACAAGAATAGAGGTAGGAAAATGTTGCTGGACGGGTCAAACAACTTATAAATTTATTTAATAATTTTTTATTATTAAATACAACACTCTGCATGTTGTTGTATTTTTGAATACTGCAGAAAATTTTATGCATATTTCATATAAGGCATTCTAAACCTATCTTCCTTTTTGTAATATATTTCAGTAAAAAAAATCATCTTTTCTTATAAAGCTAAAGAAGTAATGGAGATCCTAAGTTTTTGGTTAACTTTAAAAAAAGAGCTGCGCTGAAAATTGTTTCAATTAAAAACTGTTTATTCATATTCGTTGGAAATAGTAAGCAGTCGAAATATTTAGGTCCGAGTAAAATGCCATGCTTATCTAACTGAAAAAGAATAGAAATTTTAAAGATGAATTGGTTTGGCGGCAGACTACAGCTATATGGGAAAGCATGTCACGATCGATCTAATACACCAAGGGAGCGAAATAATGATTGTTCGAGGTGTATATCGTATTTATTGCACGATGCGACAATTTTAATTGAAGAAACTCTAATTTTTTCCAATTGACAACATAATGTTTCTACTTTCTGAATACTAAACATGCAGATTGTGATGAAAAGCACTGACGATCGATAAATATGAGCAGCCATATTCGTTTTATATATATCGAGAAATTGTGCACTTAATTTCCTCGAACCGTTAAATAAATATTGCAATATTGTGTGACGAAATAGAAAAAGCTGCTTCAAAATGATTCGGTACTGAATGCTATAATGTATTCTTCGCGCCAATGCGAAAATATCGCCTTATATGGAAGCATAGCAAAGCGTGAGGTGATGCAGATCTACCCGACTCCAAAATAGACACTTCCCGCTAGAACGCCAAAGAGTCTAGTCCGTATTGCAGTTAGTGTTAAGAGTTTGTCAAGTTAGGGCCCAGTTAGTGATCTTGTGATTATTATAGTTATTTAAATAATCAGTAAAATAATAAAGCCGCGTTTATTGGTGAAAGGCCAGCACGTAGCTACTAAATTAAAATACAAGAAAGAACACGTCCGAGCACCAAGACAAACCATCGAAACAAGTGGATCTTCGGCGGGAAGGAATAGCATCAACGAGCGTACGCGCAGAATTCGCAAAGGTATTTGGCCACAAAACGATTATATTTCATAAATCCGAGCTCGTAAAAATACATAAATTAACTATAGTTTTTTTTAATATAAAGTTTGCCGTTGTTGCTTTTCTTTTTTATATATTTAGCTCTGTTGTTCCTTTTATTCATTTAATAGCGTATTTGCTTTAGTTCATAAGGTTTTGTCCGTATTATCTAATATTGTATATGGGTATTTAGTCGTTTTATTTAATATATTTGTTATTCATTTACTGATGCAGTTTCATTCATGTAGTTGCATATAAGTCTGTGTCTGTTGAATTGATATACAGTATTATTCACTTCCCTATAGTCAGTTAGAATACATACCCAGACAGCACAAAGACATCTTATAGACGTCCATAAGATGTCTGAGTCCGATATTCGGGACGTCTTATGGATGTCTGTTTACGCCTGAAAGACGTCCATAAGATGTCGTATAGACATCCAATGTTACAAATGTCAACGTTTATAAGACATCGTTTTACAACGTCTTATGGATATCTGTTTTGGACATATGTCAGACATAATTGTCTGGGCTTTCAATGTATTCATTGTTGTCAGTCAAACGCTGTCAAATCAAATAGTCAAACCGAGTCGATCGCCATTAAAATTATCGCATAGTTTCGAAGACGACGTGAGTTGGCGCTGATGTATGTGATATATTAAAATAAACGCTGATTGGTTGATTATACGGGGAACATTAAATCACTTATTAAATTGTATTAATAAAAAAATAAATTGAAAATTATCGATGGTCGCATCATATTCTTTTGAAACATGAACACAATCGCAAATACACTATTTCACATTTTGTCGAATTTGTTATATAAAACGTCTAAAATGTGATTTTTAGACTTTTGAGAAACGTCTTATGCATGCCATAAATGAACATCCGAGAGACGTCCTTAAAACTACATCCATAAAATGTCTTCTTTATATATTTAGGCGTTCAGGCATAATACAGACCTAAATAAGACATCCATAAGATGTCTTGTGCTGTCTGGGTATTGTCTATGTGTGCGTTCGTGAAGTGAGGAGTAGGAAATCCGTAACTAAGCAACGATGCCAGGGTACGCCTTTTCTGAAGAGATAGTGGTTAGTTGCATTTTACTTGCTAAAGTGAGTGGATATGTGAACTATTGCAATAATTTTCGAAATGTTTAATTATATGTTGTATTGTTTCAAACGAAATAGTACGTTCAAACTCAATGTGAAAGGCCTATGCAGTTTCTTTTATAAATACTATAACCAAGATGATGTTTTATTACAAACTTTTTCTGTTGAAGCGAAAAAATATCCATAGTGAAAATAGGAAAAAGTAATGTAGTAAAACCAAACAGATACTAATACATAAAATACAGAAGAACAAATATGAAGAAAGGAATGAAATTTAATGAAATATGAAATAAACGTAGTAATTTCGAAAACTATTGCACAGTTCGCACATCCAATCACTTTCGCAAGTAAAATGCAACTAAACAGTATTTCTTCGGAAAAGGCGCACCCTGAATGCATCGTTGCTTAGTTACGGATTTCCTACTCCTCACTTCACGAACGCACACATAGACAATATATGTATTCTAACTGACTATAGGGAAGTGAATAATACCGTATACTGTTAAAATATTTAAATCCTCCATTTACCGCACGTCTTGGGAACGTATAAAGAAAAGATTATAAGAAATCTGTAAAGTAAGTAGGTACTAAAGCAGGCAAAAGAACTGAATCACCTATTTTGCGGGATGCAGATAGCGATTTAATCTCTGATTTACTATTTGTTTGGTGAACTGTATGTCTGAGGTATACGGCTTTACATATGTATAAAATACGCTGCAGTTTATATCTGCATATACATATAATATACAGAGTGCGGCTAAAGTATTGCACCAAGTGGAATAACAGGCACACGCTTAGAAATTTAGATTTGATATTTGGTAGCGTTGAACTGTATATTATAGCCCAGATTTTGACATAAATTTCACTTGTTTTGTGCAATTGATGTGGGCAGGACGACGTCATCTTGCTTTTTTAAAATAGGAACAAGGGTTTAACTTTAGAGCAATTGAGAGTTACTTACTCCCAAAATACAAAGGCATACATTATAAAGTTGTTTATTGAGAAATAATTTTAAAAAATCGTGAAAAATTAATAATGAAATAGAAATATAGATAAATAAACAAACTCATAATAAATGTTCAAAATGCTGCCCGTTCACTCATTGACACATCATTCATTAGACGCTTTTGTAAGACGACTTTATTTGTGCCAAGAAGTGCAGGTGTTATAAAATGTCATGGTGATAAAAATCTGATACTGACGTCGAGATACACATTGAAAATTCATTAGCTAGCAAAAAGGTGATTGCCGAGAAAATTATAATCGGAAAAGCAAATCAACCGTCAACTTCTAGTGACTCAAATCAAGTGAATATAAGTATAAAGGAAGATCGACTGTCCATTTCCTACGGCTTTAATCACCGGGTATTAGTCGACTAATACATGATGACATATGTATTTATAAATTCAGTGAACTATGTTTTTTTACCAAGAGAACAAAGAAGTCATTCACTTTCATATTTGAGGGTGTAAATTTGCTTATTATATGACTCGTGAAATAAAATGATTATTAATTGGAACTCGTGCTGCTGTATCCAAAATTTATGAAAATATCATTCCTATTATAATAAAATATTTACTGATGTCTACTTGATTCATAAGGTCTGTCCATGTATCTGATGTGGGATTCATCGTCATAAAACAGTATCGTCTGCATAGCTAATTATATATGATGTTATATCTTTAATTTCATATAGGCTATTTATATAAATAAAGAATAATAGGGGTCCCATCACTGTCCCTTATGGGACTCCTTATTCAAAAATTGTAGATTGATAGATTTCTTTTATTTGCACATACTGTATTCTACCAGATAGGCAACTCTATATCAAAGATAATGCGCGCCTCCTCACTCCCACACTGTCTAGTTTTCTCAGAAGCAGCGAATGCCTTGGCAAGGTCTGCAAATACAGCCACGCAAGATTTTGCGTTGTTCAAGGCATCCGACACATACTCAGTTCAGTTTAATATAGCATCCTCCTAGATCACATTATACAGGGTTATTACAAAGGAAATAGACAGTTTGGATAGCTTATAGAAAATTTATTTTTGAAAAGTTAAGATTATTACTTACATATATGATTATAAAGGAGAATTTATTAAGTTTTTATTTAAAATTTTTACAAATGTTCAATGTGTGCACCATTGGTAACACGACAGATATCAACACGGTAGTCGAATTCTTGCCACATGCTATTAAGCATGTGACGGTCAACTGTGCAAGAGCATTTGTGATACGTTGTTTAAGTTCGTCGATATCAACAGGAAGCGGTGGTATGAAAACTTTGTTTTTTACATAACCCCATAAGAAATAGTCGCAGGGCGTTAAACAATGCATCTTTTTCAGTAGAGTTTTTATAAAGTCAAAATCTAGCAGATCTGGACTACGAGGTGGCCACGGCTTAAGCACAACGTTTTCCTCACTTGCACGGCCGATCCATCGTCTAGGAAGATGTTCATCCTGATATTCGCTGACCTGTAAGTGCCAGTGAGACACAACAGTAACAGAGTTTGTTTTGGCTAATTCAAGAACACAATAAGCTTTCTCCACTTTAGTAGCGGCCATTTTGCTAGACTGGTCATTCTTAGTTGTTCTAACAGCAGTACCAACCTAACAGTTGTACCAACATTTTTTAAAGAATTTTGTCAATCCAGGCTTAATTAAAATTTCAAAGACTTTGCCTATATTTGAAATGAGTGTAATGGGTCTATAATTTATCACCTGCTCTACATCCCCATTCTTATATATTGGCTTTAGTATATACTTTCATAAATAAAAACTATTTATACAAAATGTTATGTCGGATATCAAATCATTTGACGGTATACTGCTGAAACCATCATCCTACAAAGCGTTTTATCAAATTTTGTATTATTGTCGTATAATTGTGCGATCCTGCCACAGTCGGTATTCTTACTAAAACAAGAACAAAGAAGAAGAATTCAAATATTTTTCGCGTCCTAAATATTGAAAGGACAGTTGCGGGCAGTCAAATTTTACATATATTTTAGGTCTGAGGAAAACATGGAATAGAAAATGAAGCCGAAGGCAGGTGGAGCTAATATCTGCATTTCCGGTAAATTGTACTGCCTTAGGAAAAACATAACTCTATATTGTATCTTACTAATTGCTTCAGTTGCTATAAGCCAAAAGATCGTAACTAAAATCTAATTTCGCGACCTATTCATTCGCATAAAATAGTTCACTAGTTACTGTATAAATGCATTCAAATTCCAATGACATTTGCTTAAAAATCAAGGAGGTTGCATTGAAATTTTTTAAATTGATCTAGAACCTAAGTTTTCTAAATATACATTACGTAATATTTTTTATTGAATTTCTAAAATATTTCAGAAATAACTCAATATGGGTACATGAAATGCATTTGGAATGAGTTTACAATAATATACAGGATGTACCTACAGTTTTAGTCCGCAATTTCTGTTGAAGCTATCCTGTATATTACCCGAGCGATTTTTATTAAAATATTTCATAACGCAATTATTAATTTTGTTTCAAATTTTATCATCATGCTGTATTAGGAGTTAGTGTTAGACTTCAGATATGTGGAAATTTGAATATACAGTAGTACAATTTATTGGTTAGACGAGTTTATCAGTCCCGAGTTGGCTTGGAGTTTGTATGGTTGTAATATAATATGCTTGCGAATGCTGCTGTGTTATTGAATATCTCACAAGTTGATAGTAGTATAACAGTATATAATTCTGTTTGCCTATTTAGTGATTGTCATATTAGTATATTAGTAAACCACTTTTGGAGTGAAAGTCATATTTTGTATAATAATTTAACAAAAATTCTATATATAGAGCTCTTAGAAATGGTGTGTATTAACCAAAATATTAATCTTGTTAATTCTAAAACAGATACTAATCAGTTTAATATTATTTATGTACACTGTACACGAACATCCTACAAATCAATGTAACGAACCGGCATAATGTTTGATCAACTCCGTATACTAACTGATCTGTATACGTCTTTCTTTGCTATACATATGTTTTAATCCATTTATTTCCGTTTTTCCGCTTTACCTACCTTATTTAACCTACAATTTCCACACGTGTTTATGGTGAATAGATATTAGATCATTTAAGTATTTTGTATATTATATTTACAACTCCATTCAGCTTTTGCATAACACTAGATTGTGAATATATAATTTCATTAGTTGTTATAATTTTCTGAATTGTTGTTTACAGTAATTGTAAAACCATCTGATAAAGTGGTGTAAAATAAACCAATCAGAGAAGTTTTGTAGTCTTTGAAGTTCCAAAATATTCTATCAAAAATTGGCATAATACTTTCCACACGTCATTATTTTGTTTTAACCGATGCACTTGCGTTCAGATACAGGATGTCTCAGCGAGACCGTTCATTAGAAGTTTATGGCGTTTGAGAATAAATCTTTGAGAACGTTTATTTTCCATGGCACACTGGATAAGTATCGATGATTTAGGTGTGCAATTTTTAAAAAAATCTAATTATCTCCTAAACTATTAATTTTAGGTATGGTACATGTGGGACATAAAAGGTGTAGAATTGGACCACGAAGACGACTAAGTAATAAAATATGGGAGGTGTTAATTGAAAAAATGAAGTTATGGTTCTTCAAAATTTCGAAGAGTTAACGTTTAAAGTAAAAATGTAAACAGCCGTTTTCGGGGCTAAAATATACTCCAACATGTTGTTTATGTATGTTACAAATTTTAAATTGATATACGAAAAATCCAGTGTCCTCTGATTTTTTGAATAAATGTCTGCTAGAGCAAATTTTTTCAGAAAAAATGGAATAACTACAAAACGTCCGAATCAAATCACAAAAAGTAAAGATATTCATAAAGGTTAAAAATAGATAAATTCAAATGTGTAAAAATATACAGGGTGTTCCATTAAAAATAATGAAGAAGATGGCGACTTCCGGTATAACCGGAAGCGCTAGAAATCTAATAATATTTTCATTGAAGGGAACATAATCGACTATATATAATTCTAAATTTTCAAATTTATATTTATTTAAACTTTTAATGAACGGTCTCGCTGAGACACTTTGTATATTGTAATGTTATTCTGTCAAGCGTTAATCCTCAATCTATATTGTAGCTTGACAGATGTATGTATGTTCACGTAATGGGTAACTAAAAAAAGATTAAAACACTAAATTAATAAAATGTTTACAATATTTTGCTATCTGATCTGTGTCTTTCTAAACTAGAATTACAAATAAATCATATTCAACTGCGTAGCATCAATACGGTCGTACACATGATAATAATGATTTTAATTCATTCATTTTTCCTATAAGTATAATAACAATGTTAGAGAAAGATATCCGTTGTGAGTTGATATTATTGATGAGAATGATGTACACGCATATGTATGCACGAGTCGCAGTCGATGTGGGTATTTGGCTTAAGTAGCTGCCTGACGTAGAAGGGGGGTGTAGGTCAGCTGCGATCTTAATATAAGTCCAGCCAACGACAAACACAGAAGGATGTTAAATAAACCAAATAAATGTCAAACATATGTTTTTAAAGTAATTAATTAATTTTGACCGGACCTGTAGAAAATTAATCCCGAAATGACGGTTATAAACAATTGCAAATCATCAATGGTTTTAGAAAATTATGGAACAATTGGCAATCATCGGATACATAAACCCGTTGCAGCAAACAGTCGCTTTTAAGATAACGATTTGTCCAGAGCGTTACCTCCAAGTAAAATTTTCTAACAGCGTTTACAATTTAACGGTGCATCATTGAGCAAAACTAATCGTCCCTCATCGCAGAAAGGTTCATGAAAACACCTAGTTTTTGATTAAATACAAACCTCTATGAAGAAGACGTCCACAGCGAGTCGTCCACCAGGTTCAAGCGCCCGAAAAAAGAAAGCTTTCGAAACCCACACATACACTTAAACACACAATAAAACAAGGTATACACTATTATAATTAGGTTTTAAGTTCCTACATTTAAGAAATATAATTTTTTTTGGAGGAAATAAAATTTTAGACATTTTCTTTAATACCTTTTTTTCTATACGCTGTAGGAAGCCTGACATTTTTTTTTATTTAAAACCTCAATTTTTACTTAAAAATAAAACAAAATTTTTCTTAACTTTTATTAAAAATATTCATTATGAATATTTTTAATAAATGTTTGCGTAAGCTTTCACGACAATGGGTACGCTATTTATACATTTATCCATCGCATACAGTGTGTCCGTAAAGTATGGAATAAATTCATTTTTTGCGAAACAAACAATTTTAACGAAATTTCCCGAAACAGGTCGATTTTTGATTTTAATTTGCTTTAAATTAGCGTTATAATTAAATATATAGAGTGAACCATATGTGAGATATGACGTAATCGATAATTTTTTTTAATGGAACACCATGTATATTGTTCGAGTTTTAGAATATACGGAGCACCCTGAATCCAAAAAGGTATCATACATGTCGTTTAGCTTTATAATAGCGCTATTGAAATCAGAGAAACATCTATTTACAGTTTCAATAGACTGCTTCTTTGTTGTCACATTTTTTGACATCCCTTTTGCACTTAACCGTTTAATGTTGTGTGCATTTATTTATAAAACAAGTAGGCGATTAGTTTTTGTGAAATGTCGCTATTTTTATTAATATCAAATAACAAATGGAAGTGCGTGATTTATTTAACGATAAATATCTAGAAAGACCTATAACGCAATCAACAGTAAGTAAGGTTGAAAAGAAATTTCGGGAAACTGGTACGGTTGAAAGTGCGCGCAAGTCAGGTCGCCCCTCTGTAAATGTTGATAGAAAATTAGACGTTCTACTTGCCGTTGAAGAAGATCCGCTTCTGTTCGTAAGATTAGTCGTGATCTTGATGTTAGCAAAACAATGATGCACAAATTATTCAAACTGAAAAAATGGCATTCCTTTAAAATAAAACTTGTACAGGAATGAAACGATGATGATCTAAATAGAAGAATAGAATTTTGTGAAGCAATGATGGATAACTACCACCGAGACCCTTTCTTGGTATCAAACATTATTTTCTCTGATGAAGCCACTTTCACATTAAATGGCGAGGTCAATCGTCAGAATTGTAGGTACTGGGCAAAAGAAAATTCCAAATGGATGCGTGAGCATCATACTCAATACCCGCAAAAGATGTATGGGCTGGTATTGTAAGAAATAGAACCATCCCACTGAGCATGAAACGTTACAAATCTGCATGAAACATTTCCAAGTACTACATCCACAGGATATTATAATGTAATGTTGCATCAACTGTAATTTTGATGTTGCATTTCTATCATTGATACTAATTGGTATGAAATGTTTAGGTAATGTTTCATGTATGATATTAATTCACGCTTGCGCATTGACAATTTTACCCTTATTTTTGGAATCTTAAACTGTACTTTCAGTATGCGTACAACGTTTTGTAGTAACAAAAACTTAAAATATATTCATAACTTATAAAATTATATAAACACGTAACTTATATATACATATATAGAGTAAATAGTGCGTGATAAGTGAGTTAATTATCGAATATGAGTTCATGCCACAGGTAAGTAATAGGTTGTTAACATAACCTTAAATATGTTGATAAGATTTGATAATGGAAAAGAGTATACCTATCGGTCATTTTCTTAAAGCTTGACTTATTAAACTGTCAGTTATTTGAATTTAACTTAATGCTCTACACGCTAACAGAAATTCATAAATATTGCGACCAAGAAAAGAATCTTTTATTTCTATATCACTGTTAGGCGGGAAAAGTAAGTGAATAGCCAACTCATAGAAGTTAGGTATTTACTTGGATGTTATGTTGTTGTTTTTTTTTTTTTGTTTTCACGAATATATTGATTCAAATAAACTTATTAAAACGTTGTTTTAGCTCAATATTTTGTATAGTTGTAATGGTAGATTAACTTATAAGTTAAGTATTATTAAATTGCATTTATAATGCAATCTTAATAATACTTATAGGATTGCTGTAAAACCAAATGTGTAACAGTTACAAGTACACTTTCAAAATAACGTAAAAATAAGTAAATTGAAGAAAGTTATGAAATCAGAATGATGTTAAGGTTCTGCACTAGGAATAGGCTATTTCGCTTTTGGATTTTATTAATGCGTGGATATTACAACGCTGTCGCAGGTGAATCAAAACCGTTGATATGTATTGTCACTTCTCGACTAATTTCAATGTTTATATGTAATATTTGATACAATATATTTCTCTCAAAGCGTTACGCCTTTTGTCGAAATCAATGTTCGCCAATTGGTAATGGTGAGAAGTATTGCTGCCTACGTTATTCTACAGTTAATACGTCACAACAACACTGTGTTTTTTATAGCGAAAATGAATTTAACCCATAGCAGAAACATTGTCGAATTGCAACCAATCATGAGCCACGTTACTTGTTTCAATTTCGGCATGTACAACAATGTTGCCCTAAAATATTTATTTTATAATAAAATGATTGATCTAAAAAAATTGACAGAAGAAATATAGCTTTATTATAATTTAGAAATGTCATTTGTACAAATGTCATTATAGAATATCAAGTTAAAGAATTATGCAAGACAATTCTCAAACGACGCATTCAAGGCAAACGGACACCGTTACATGTTTGTCTCGCTCAGAGCAATAGAAATGGCAAATGAATTGGCGCAAAAATGTTCCTGGACAGGACAGAAGGAAAATTTTCAACTTCAAAAATTGAAGTTGATGCTCGTTTTGAAAGGTAAGTAGCCCCAGCCCAATAATAATAACTTGATTGAATTTATCTAATACAAATAGATATATTCAAGCATGCATTTTATTTCTTCACTTAGATACTGTAAGAAGATCCTACCTCTCCATGACGGATAAGGAATTTGAAATCATCGTGATGGAGTGGTTTCGTCATGCCAAAACAAGACTTAGTCGAGAAAAAAAATTATAATATGTAGTATATTTAAGATTAGGCTTATGTTTGATTAAGAAAAGATAAACGTTTATATTTCTTTTATTTTTTTTTGCTTCCACTTGCGTTCTTAGGCCAGCTTTGAAAAGAAACAAAACTATAACTGAGTTCGACTTTTATTTAATAATTTAAACTTCATTGGAACAATCTGTGAAATATTCTTTAATTAAAAACAACCTAAAGACTAGAAAGCCAGTTTACTTACGCATACAAATTTGGCTTAACTACTAAAATACATTCACCATAATTTAGTTACTGTACCTAGTGATAAGAGAAGAGGTGATATGCCGCCCACAAGACTATATGGACGCATTTCGCCTTTCAACAGCTCATCACCATGTGAGTGTGATTTGATGGTCAAACTTCGGATGGATCTCTAGTGGGTTAATAATGAAATTATCAATAAAATATAAGATACATTTTCAATATATAGAATATACATCCAGGAAAAATTTAAGTGTCTGAAGTGTAGTATATCAACACAAACATACACGCAGATTCAAAGAATATACAATTCACTTTGCTGTTAGTATTTATATCATATTATCATGCCTGTTGCATTAATCTGCATCCATAACATTAACAAATAATTTGTGATTATAGCTTCGTTGGTTTCCACGATTGATGGTAAAGTGAAACCTTCCGAATATCACCGTGTCTAATTGTAAGTTAAATTTGACTTTTTCGTATATTAACTACCCTGAATAGGCTAGTAACATATATAATTAAACGTCAAAATTAACTCCGGCATCAAGGTTCTAATTCAAGTTTCTACAGAATTTTTATTGAAAATGTTATACTAACGTTTCTTGAAAATATTCTACTGACGTTTCTTGAAAATGTTGTACTGACATTTCATGAAAATATCGCATACGTTTCTCGGAAAAGTTGACGTAACATTTTCCAGAAATGTTACATTAACATCTTTTTGTAACGTTTCACTGAAACGTTATTTGGGTATAGGAGCTCTATGGAACATCACTGTTTCTTTAAAGGGAGTTACAATGAAACGTTATATCAATGTTAACAACATTGAAACAATGATATTTTGCTCAATGGGATACCCTACTCTTTCGAAGATAATTTAGACGGGGCCTTCTTTAATTAATTTATTCCCCAGTAGAATTAATCCCGATTGATGAAACTTTATGGTTTCAACAGGACGGTGCGCCTCCGCATATGCTGTAGATGTTCGAAGCTACCTAGATGAAATTTTTCTGGTGGATTGGTAGACGTGGACATATTGAATGGCCAGCGAGGTCGCCAGACCTTAATCCGTTGGATTCTTTTATGTGGGGCCATCTGAAGAATGTTTTTAAAAACAAAACCAGCACATATTGAAGAATTACAAGAGCGAATTCGAACAGAAATAAATAATATTTCTCAGGAAACCATAAACAAGGTTCAACAAGAATTTATTCATCGTTTAGGTTACTGTCAAATACAGCAAGGGCTACAGGGTTATTATTAGCTATCAATAAAATTGATAAATAAGATTAGTCGCCTACTTTTTTGCAATTGATAAGAAATAGTTGTTGGCACGTATCTTTCAAATTCTGTCTGTTAGACCCCAAGTATCTACCTTTTTGCTTTAGAAAATATCGAATTTATTCCATACTTTCTTTGACATTAGTAAAAATAGTGACATTTCACAAAAACTAATCGCCTACTTGTTTTTATAAATAAATGCACACAACATTAAACGGTTAAGTGCAAAAGAAATGTCAAAATGTGACAACAAAGAAACAGTCTATTGAAACTGTAAATAGATGTTTCTCTGATTTCAATAGCGCTATTATAAAGCTAAACGACATGTATGATATCTTTTTGGATTCAGGGTGGTCAACTCGAACAATATACAGGGTGTTCCATTAAAAAAAATGTCGATGACGTCATTTCTCACATATGGTTCACTCTATATATTTAATTATAACGCTAAATTAAAGCAAATTAAAATCAAAAATCGACCTGTTTCGGAAAATTTCGTTAAAATTGTTTGTTTCGCAAAAAATGAATTTATTCCATACTTTACGGACACACTGTATATTAGAAACAGTGTTGGGCCGTGTATTGACACGTGTAGTAAGCCTTGTACGATCCCGCTAGTAGGCTACATAAAAGTTCAAGTCTGGTTTTCAAGTATGTCACCTATGAACACTTATTATTGTCTTCCAACTGGATAAGACTGAAGTAATTTAAGAACGTTGCCTCTTATCTCTATATTTTCTAATTTAGCAAAAAGTCTGTCGCGATTCAGCATATTAAATACTTTTGACAGGTCAAAATAAATACGGTTTTTTTGTTTTTGTCTTGGTCATCATACAGCTGCCTAAGAAAATTGTAAGATTGCCAGCTCCAAAGTCTTATAGCTGACCCTTATTCGTGTCTGAAAATAGCTGGCTATGCTTTTTCTTCTTCGAGTTATACAAATCCCTGACATTAAAATTCATACTTAGATGGTACACATTTTTCAAATTTTGATTGCTTGGTTTAACTTGCTCTGTAATCCATCCAATACCCTTTTTAGACTTGCCATTGTTCAGAATATATTTCTTTTTGAAAAACACTGTTTGAGGCACTGCGTAAACTTACGCATGGACAAATTCTACTTTTTATGTGCAGTCACCGCCAAGTTATTTATATTTATTATTTGATTTTGCGACGGTCGCGGATTATAGCTTGGTTATTACATACAATGTCGAATTGTACTAATTGATATGCGTGGTGCAAGCTCAAGCTAACAGTTCACCCAGCAATGCCATTAAAGTAACTTTAAGAACCAAGGTATATAATTCGCATATAATGAATTATAAAGTCAAATATGTTAACAAAATGAAACAAAAAGTCATCGCAAGAAAGGAAGGATAAATTTTAACAATTATTAAATGTAAATTTCAGTTGGTTTTGCGGTAGGTATAGTTATTAGGAGAAATAATGGTATCACGTGAGTACACACATTCGTCATTGATTTCACAGAGATTATACGTACATTTACCTGTTAAACTCTATTTTAATTCAAGTTATGTGAAACGATTGCAGTACTAGCGAACAAAACGACTGTTTAATGAGTTTGATGATATCGCTTATTAATTAAATAAGATCAATTTCTTTAAGTACAGAGAAGAAAATCCGAGTCTGTGTGTGCTTCGATATGGGTAAACGTTTTCAAAATAACAAGACAAGCCGAAAGAAGTGGCTCAGGGTTACTGCAACATAAAATCATAATTTGGATTAAGAACGAGTAATGTTGGTTCACGTTTTTGCAATAACGCTTGTTTGTGTAAGAGTTTAAATTTCATCGTTGCGCAAATATTTAGGTAATAATATTAACTTCGAGTGCATACATTTTATGTTAGCGTGCACTGTTTTTACTTGCTATGTAAATTCAGAATAAGACAGCTTCCACGAATTAGTATTAGAATCCCTAGTACTTATAATCAGAGGGGGTATTTTAAGTTGTTTTTATTCAATATCAAAAAAATTAATTAGTATCTGTTTTATATCGTAAAATTGTCCACTTACAAAGAGAAAACTTAAAAACTCCTTTGCTACTAAGCAGATCTGAATCTAATGAATTTGACATTGCGGTGGATCGTTATTTTCCGTCAGATACGATGTAATCAATCATGTTTTAATTTAAAAGCGTAATTGCCGGTTTACCATGAAATTAGCGCGAAGACATTACAAAACGAAGATGATGCTTTAGTTCCTTCGGTATGCCGTGTATCAATTTGTCATTTGGTATATTAGCTAATTAGTTTCCAGGAAAAAGAGCGTATACTGAGCAATGAAATTTCGTCTTGTTCACGGAGATAGCAAATAATATTTCTTAATTTCCAGAAAATTGCTTAGCTGTGACTAAGTGCTAAGAACAGAATTGCAAAAAATATTCTGGTCTTAAATCTATTACTTATTCGCATGAGTTATCTTTTATATACAATAAATTGGGTACGAGCACATAATGATAATTTCTTACACCAAAGATTCCTCCACAATTTCGTATCTTTGAATGCAGAGCGTTCTCTGCTATTTTGAGTAACAATACTGATTTTTCTCTTATTGAATAAAACCGTAACAGCGTTCCAGCGATTTATTTAAAAAATCCCAGGTATTCTGTTATACTATTAGGCAGATAATAGGTCTAGTTCTCATTGTATGTTGCTGAAACTTAAAGGAATTTTTTGGAGTTTTATAGCATAGCACAGGCTTCTTGGACTCATTTTTTTGTTATTTTTCGGAACGACCTTTATTTGGAAAGTAACAGTCATGATGAAACTGTATGTTGTGATGTAAATGATACTACGTTGATTGTGGCAGTAAATGCAGCATAACTAAAACTAAATTTTAATTTAGTAGTGCTAAGGTGGTACAAACTAAACTAGTAGTGAAGAGAGAGACATTCAATTGCTTTTCATTTCTTAACATAGGTACTATAA
Source organism: Holotrichia oblita (assembly GCA_023690525.1). Taxonomy (NCBI): domain Eukaryota; kingdom Metazoa; phylum Arthropoda; class Insecta; order Coleoptera; family Scarabaeidae; genus Holotrichia; species Holotrichia oblita. Next base: position 132,905,446 of record CM043017.1, on the reverse strand, counting down.
AAAACACCGTATTAAGTTTATTGAAAATGGCATAAGACAGTTGGTATGTAAAATTTTAGTGGTTATTATGAGTGGTTTGGCATAATCGTTACAAGGTCAAGTGCTAAACGAAAAATAAACTTGTTGTATAGGATATCTTAATTTGTTCTCTAGTAATATACAGGGTGTTTCATAATATATGCGCAGGACTTCAGGATGTGATAGCTTGTCAAAAAATTTGAAAAAAAATTCTATCAACTTACCTTCTAAAATGCACCATTTTCGAAATACAGGGTATTGAAATTTAATTAAAAAAATCCTTTTTTGGAAATATCTCCGGAACGGTTTATCGTAAAGAAAACAGCTTTTGTAACCATTTTGTACTTATAATAAGCTAAGTTGTGTGCGAGAATTTTTTTTTTAAGTCATAATTGGTGAAGATTTTGAAGGGGTAGTGGTTGTTTTTCTCCCCAACTTCTACGCCACTGGAAAAAGTTTTTTGAGACGCTCATTTGAACCGCTAATGCTTTCTACACAAAAAAGGTAGTTGGTCATGAGCTCTTGAACTTTTATGTTGTTAACGTTTGCTTTTGTTACTTTTGTTCTAATGTTTTAGTAAAATAAAACTTTTATTTCAAAAAATTTACCATGTTTTTCAACATAAAAGTTGATTTTTCTCGAAAACGGTCAACTTTAGAGCTCATGACCAACAGTACCTTTTTTGTGTAGAAAACATTGGCGGTTCAAATAGGCGTGTCAAAACCGTACTTTTTCCAGTGGCGTAGAAGTTGGGAAGAAAAACAACCACTACCCCTTCAAAATCTTCACCAATTATGACTTAAAAAAAAATTTCTTGCACACAACTTAGCTTATTATAAGTAGAAAATGGTTACAAAAGCTGTTTCAACACTCTGTATCTCGAAAATGGTGCATTTTAGAGGGTAAGTTGATAGAAATCTTTTTTTCAAATTTTTGGACAAGGTAATCACATCCTGAAGTCTTGCGCATATATTATGAAACACCCTATATAGGGTCTTAAATAAAGGAGTAAATCTTTATCTTTGTATATGTTATAAACAGTAAGATACAGCTATAACATTTTAAACATTTAAACCATTCACTTATAAAATTTCGAGACAATCATCTAAGGGGAAAAATGTTAAAAATTGTTAGTTCTTGCTCCTTTTGCTGGCGGATCAGTCCAATGTCTGATATGGAAACATAATTTGCTGGTGTTGACTGGATAGGAGAATCTATAGGCCTAAAGGTGCGGACGTCACTCTTACAGTATCATCCGTGACTGGTACTCCGATGTCGTTACTTGAAGAGTTGTCACAGAAACGTCAACACACAATTGTGTTGAGTTTATATTCTTTTGAAAGATGTCTTCTACCAAGCAGCCTTTATATGTGAACATTCGCGAATTTAATGGACGAATTTCAGTGTTTTTTTAATTTATTTGTTCCTTTGGCCATACGTAAGCTCTGTTGAAAATTTCGGCCACATCGTAGGAGTTATCTTGATTAAGTTCTTAGATTTCGTAAATAAGTCATATCCACTTCTATATGCCGATTTTAATGGTGATGGTGAAAGAAATACTACATCTAAAGGCTGAAACTTATGAAACGTATGTGGTGATAAGGAAGCTATGACAGTTCCAGTTTCTTTGTAAAATTCATAAGCCGCAGCGGAGCAGTGTCTGTTTGTTTTATTATGTTTACTAGTACCAGTGAATTCGGCGAAGTGTTTTAACTAAAATAAGATATCTTTATTTATCCAGCCCGTTCGTGAACAAGTACAAACTGATCCACTGTCGCACAATAGCGACATGTGAGATCTAGGAGATATGAACATGAACTGGGATGTACAACCCTCCTGAACTGATTGCACATATAACAGTTACCCCAGTCTGACCCAGTGTGATTTCTGTCTCATCAACATTCCTATGCTTGTAGAATCAGGCTTGCTAACACTTACTTTATTTCTTGCTGTGAACCATCCAGTTTAGTTTCTTTATGGAATTTATGGTTCAAATCGTTTTTTTCTGCTTATTCAAACATAATTTTTCTTAACTTTATTGCATGGTACCATCGCAAATTTTTGACAATGTTTTAACATGGTCAGTTTGATCTTCTTCGTGTGCAGCAGGAAAGTCACATTTCTTTCTTAAGCTTGAGTCCGATTCATTTCCACTCTCTCTAATTTGAGTTAAAGCGTATTAAAGGTATTTTAACATTTCCAGCAGCCCTTATAATTGATAAACGTTTAGTAACAGCTTAGTTTGTTTTCTTTTCTTATTTTCTGCAGTCCATTTAGTTTTGGCTGTCTCCCTTATTTATCGTACATCATAAAGGAATAAAAAAATGGGCTTAAAGTACTTAATAAACAATTATATGATACAAAAGTGGGTCTTACTTTGATATTATGTAATCATTTACATAGTATGTCAAGAGAAGAATTGAAACAAGCCATTGATTTTGACCTGTGCTAAGGATATGCTTACACGTTTAATACTTGACTTTTATTACTCCAACTTATTCTAACCATTATTTGACATACATTGAACACCCTATATGTATTCTGTGACAAATATGTAACTCATGTTGTGTGGTTTGCCACTACATACCTGCGCATTGGTATATTGGTAACTAACACTTATTCTACGCATATATCGTTGTTGGCATGTTCAGAGTATTTCGTCGAGAAAATTCAATAAACTTTCACTTTATTGTATAACTTAAGTTGAAGAATATGAAGTAAGAAAATTGCGAATATAGTATACCTATTATAGAGTGTATATTTATTTCAGATTCTTTTTTTAAATAATGATGAAGCAAAACAAAAAAACAAACATGAAAACAACGGGAATATACGGATTCCAATTATTAGTTAAGACATTTTTTTCAATATGCTAGCAGAAAGTTTTTTCTTTGATATTTCTTGAATATATTAGGTATGCCGTGGCTGTAATATCGTATATTTCGTTTTTCCTCTTAAAATTAAAATTTCTATATTGAGAACTTCATATAATATAATATCCGTCTTGAATTTTTTCTATTCGTTTTTGCTTGCAAGAACAACAAAGAAACATACATTATACAGGTTTCTTGTTCAGAATACACGTTAGTTACTCTATATCTACAGCAACAAACTGAATGAGAAGAATCCTTACGTGTTGTAGGTTATGTGTTTTAATCTAGACTTCTATCTAGATAATGAATTTATGTAATAGATTTTATAAGTTCTGAAGCCGTAATTCAAGTATACGTATGACTATATCATTTTCAATTTGCTTTGAATGAACATAAATAAATATAGGAGCATAAAAGAAATTTTTGCGGAGGAAATTGTAAAATAGAAACAGCTGTAAAGAGTTGGTGCGATAATTTTTTCTGTTATGACGTAATATAGAAGAACTAAAAATAGAGGTGCGAAATTTCGAATACAATACTTGCTTAAATTAGTGCGCCAACTTCCGTTCATTTAATGGCAAGTCTAATTTCCTCACCGACAACTATCATAACTGTCGAGAAAGAGTAAGTTACGACTAAATAAACGGACATTTTTAAAAATCGTTGATGTTACACCTAGGAGTGATGGCTATTAGAAACCGGACTTGCCTTCCAGTCTGTGAGCTCTCCATTTTTCTGTTTGAAGGTATGTAATTATAATATTGATGTGCTGATAAAGTTTGGAACATGTTATGAAATACTTTAAATCAAATTCTTCAGACGCGTTAATTTCTTTTCTTGTGCAAGTTGTGGCACAAAAAAGTTATAAACTAAAGTTTTTTTTAATGTAAAAACAAGAGTGTTAAATCTGGAGATGCGACGATGAGGCAAGTGGTTCTCGCTCTTCTATCTATTTTCTTGGAAATATTTTATGAAATTAACGAACTTCTACGCCAATGTGAGAAACACGCCCAATTTTGCTGAAATCAAGTATGTTCTGGGAAATATCTGTCCTTAGAAGATATCGTGATACTGACTCATTTGGGATATAGTCTCATGATTCTGGGTTGTAGCAGGAATTAGTGCTCCACCTGATTATCTTGAATTTATTGCTGATGTCTATGCAATGCAAATATACGGAACCCAATTTTGCTGCCAATATTTTTTATAAGAATGTTGTGTCCGCTTGCAATATTCATGTGTGGGCTGACGAGAATCTTCTTCCTATGACATCTAGATAGCTATTACATTTTGTTACTTATCATCTTTTAATTTGTCTTTGTGTGCTTTTTATCAATAAAACTCAATTTTTGTGAGAAAAGCTGATAAAAGTACAACAACTAAAAATTACACAGAAACGGCTGTAGTGGTAATTTTTACATCCAACAAAAAATACTATTTGGACTGTTGTTTCCTCTAATTGTATTTCGTTAAATATTTGCTGTAAAGATGAAGATTATTTAAGAGGATATACGACGCAATAAATTAGATTCTGTCTGATACATCTGATTCGTTACAGTAAGTGTATATACGAACTTTATTTAGAACAACACAAAATTTAATTAGTACCGAGAGAGCTATCCGCATTCCAATTTTATTAAGGTTCGTACTAACTGAAGTATAGCGTAAGAACTACTATGCCGTATCGAGATCGTGGAATGTTTAAGATGTGATTTCAGCGATGTAGGTAAGTAATATATTGCTCCCTGGATTCAATTTCGCCCTTGAAAATTCTCTGCTTCTCTATATTACCTTTATGTCGTAAAATGCCATCGAAGCTAAAGATCGTTTATAACTGGATAAAATTAATTTAGTGTAAGTTTTCAGAGGTGTTTAGTTAACTTTATTAGTATTTGGATTGTTGTTATAGTTAATTAGCGCCTTACGCAGGACAAGTACAGAAAATATCTTTGAGTTTTTTTTTGCGCTTCGGTACAGCGACTCTGGGGAAGCATTCAGGATCGCCAGCGCATACCGTTAACGGTTTCCTTTCTACCGGCGGTGCTCGTGATTGCAGGAGTAACCCTGGACTTAATTATATATACAGATAGACTTACTAGCTCAAGAAAAGAAGAGAGTCTACGAGACACGACGAGACGTCGGTGCACGACAAGCGAGAGCGGACGCTAAAGCGCTCACACGACAATGTTGGCAAGAGCGCTGGCAGAACGACACGAGAGGACGGTGGACGTCCTGCCAGACTCATCCGCAACCTAACGGAGTGGATGGACCGAGACCACGGCGAGGTAAATGATACTTTTACCTTACCCAGTTTTTCAGCGGACACGGGTATTTCAACGCATACCTGGCTCGAATGGGTATAGCAGAAATAACGATAAATTCATGTTATTTCAGTATCAACGACTCTGCGGAAGATGATGCTCACCAACACCTTCTTCGAATGCGAGAGGTGGAGTGACTAAAATCAGAATTGACGCTTTACAACACGAAAAAGTAGGACCTCTAACGCCGGATAACGTCGTGCAAACGATGCTGTCCGGACACGACCGCTGGCAGAAGATCGCCACGTTCGTCGATAATATGCTGAAGGAGAAGAATTAATTTTTATATCTGAGAGAGACCCAAGCAATGGAGGCAGCCGACCGCGGCTAACTACGAGGTGCCATCCTGAAGTAATGCGATCAGCGGTTCCGGGATGGATTCTACACCTGACAAAGTGAGGTTTTTAGATTTCGGATATTCAATGTGCTTATAATTTCTGAGCCCCAAACACACCGGGGACGGGTCTCGTCCCTGATGGTGATAACTTTAAGGCATTTTTTGTTATAGGATAAACTCACAAAAAAAAAAAAAAAAAATGAATTAATTAGTAGTAGTTATAAATTTTGTTTTTTTTTTGGTATAAGTGCCGTGGATATCTATGAAATGCAGGTTACTTTGAGTAATTACTTCATATTGTTTCACCCAGTTTACAAATAATTTCAAAGGTGATCAATATCTTAATTTCACGCTTCACTGATCTATTTCAATAGTTACTTGTTGCTTTAATCTCTGCTCGTTGTATTGAAGGTGATTAATTAGTTATCTAAATATGTGCGTGGGTGCCTCCGTTAACGGTACTGTCTTTCTTTCTACTTCTATATCGGGATATTTTATTACTATGCTTTTCAGGATAATATCTTACATGTAATCCTAAATTTCTCCAAAGCAGTGATAATAAAATAATAAGGACTAAGTAACAGGAACGAAAACAGTTAAAATAATTATTTTCATTCATAAATTCTGGACTTAATTATATATACAGGATAACAAGTTGAACTAGGTAAACCTATTGATAGGAGAAGGTAGTAGGAGGTAAGTAAAATAAAATGTATCCATTTTATTATCGTCAACTGTTTGTATGACAGAAATGTCAGTAGTTATGTATGTCAAATGGTATGGCAAATTGTAAAACCACTTTATAATTTGTACTTTTTCATTAATTGAGTATTCCATTAGGCTAAAGTTTGATGGTTCGGTACAGTATTTGACATAACCACTGACATTCCTCCATATAAAAAGTTGACAATAGTAAAATGAATACACTTAATTTTAACTGCCACCACCCTCACCTATCAATAGGCTTTCGTAGTTTAAGTTGTTAGCCTGTATATACATATATATATATATATATATATATGTATACAACCAAAGAAAATGAACAAATAATTAAATTTCAACTTCAACTATTGAAATTTGTTGAAACTTTAACACTTTAATTGATCGACTGGAGAATTTTTGCCCTAAACTAAAACATTTTTCCCATTCTTTTCAAGTGGAATACAAAGGATTATCTTTGTTATATTTAACCACAACCGCTGCCTAAACGTTTTTCATATGATGAGGTGTATGCCCTTCTTTTGTTGAAAATTTAATGACGGTGTGCTATTCAATTTGCGTTAGCTGATCGATTTTTATTTTCTAGTCACATTGTGTGGTTGGTTACTAAAATTACTGCTCTTCGAGATATATTATAATTGTGTAATATACTGCTTTGTGTGTATATAAAAAGGTTTAAACGCATAAAAGGAAAGTGATGATTTTGCTGATAATTTTGCATTATTTTGGATTTGCAATTTGTAATTTTTAGCGTTTGTTGTGTTACTTGCCTGTTGTTACTTTCTACGCCCATTGCTAGAAACCTTGTCATCGCTGAGCCGTCGCAGTGGCACAAAACATGAACTGGGGTTTCTTATTCCTCTTGACAGAATCTGCAGAGAGCATACTCTGCCAGTCCGATGTTAAACATATGCCTATTTAGTCTACAATGACCGTTCATCAAACCTACTATCACCTTGATAGTCTTCCTGTCTTTACTCAGTAGGTCTTCAGCAAACTCAGACCTCTGTTCCCTTAGGAACCCCTTTGCCTGTCTTTGTCCTGGTGATCTTTTCCACCATTCCTTGGAGCTATTTTGGGTCCATTCGTAGCTCGATTTTTTAATTTGTGATTTGGTGATGCCGAAGAAAGGGCCCGCTCCTATGAAGGGCCGTGACTAACATCGTCTGGCCAGCTCATCTGCCGCGTCGTGTCCTTTCACGCCCATGTGGCTGGGGATCCAGGCTAAAGTTATTTTGCTTTGGATGCCCACCTAATTTAGGGCTCTTACGCAGTCCCAGATCAGCTTTGAGTCAGCACTTGGGGAACTGATCGATTTAAGTGCTGCTTGACTGTCGGAGTAAATAGCGACGCTTTTACCTGGTTAGGTCCATCTATCTACTTCTCTGACAGAGTGATAAATCGCTGCAACCCCAGCCTGGAATATTGTCGAGTCCTTGCTGAAGCTCAGTGAAAGGGCCTTACTAGCTTACAGCTCCTACGCCATAGTCAGTATTAGAGCCGTCAGTATACCAGTTTGAGTCCGCTCTTCCTGGGGGCCATATTACCAGTCCCTTTTATCTGGTATTATAACCTGATATTTCCTATCTAGGATAAATTTCTGAACCACGGCGTCGCTTGGCATCCCTGTTAGGGGCGCCGCCTTGAGTTCAACTAGTAGTTTTTGATATTCAGCACCGCGCGATTTATCGGTGCTTGCCTGTCCATAAGTCTGTAAGCTGCAGACCTAGCGCTTCCTTGTATAAAAATTTGTAGCGGTGGCAAGTTTAGAATTACTTTCATTGCGGCGGTGGCGATCGATCTCATTGCCTCCGTGGCACACAGACATGGCAGTCTTTGTACGCCGTCCAGCGTTTTGGCCCCCCCGTCTGTCGCACCTTTGGCTACCATCCTATTGCTCTGTAAGCTATCATGGGTCTAATTACCCTAGCATATAGCCACAGAGTCAGTTTGGGGCTAAGGCCCCAGATTTTTCCACATGACCTCCTGCACCTGCCAAGGGCAATAGTAGCTTTGTTGGTTGTTTTTTGGATATGTGTATTCCACGTGAGCCTTTGATCAAACCATACCCCAAGGTATTTCATCTCTTTGACCTGTGGTATTCTTTTCCCACCTATCACTAGTGGTTGCAGACCCTCTGGCGTTCTTTTTCTTGTCAAAATGGCAACTTGTGTTTTCTGAGCATTGACTGATAGTCGCTCTTGTTTACACCAGTTGTCTACCGTGTTTAGATGCTCAGGGCGGCATCAAATAATTGTATCATTATAATAGTGTATGTTTCGCACATATGCAACCATATATCAAGCAATAAACTTTCAATACGTTTTAACCTGTGTATGCGAGAATTTTTGGGGCCTAGCTCGTATCTGTAACTTCTCGCGGCTAGAAGTTTTTCATAAATTTAGTGATTTAGTAGATGTTGAAAGAGATTTATTTGTAGTATAGCAATTGTACCTAACACATTAATTTTATAAATCAGTAAAAACGGTCCTTTGTTGTTGTTTACATTGTCTTTTCGATGTGGTCCGGCATAGTCTATAAATAACAGAATTTATTTTTTTATTCTCATTCTTAGATCGAAGCAAGCATCTATCATAATTTCACACATCGTTTTTTCCAACGATTGTATCGAATTTTCAGCTGACAGGTAATAATTTATCTAAATTTATATTCACACAACGTCGAATTGTTATTCTCTTTCGACCAATATACTTTTTCTTTCTTAGAACAAAGGTTTTGACAATGCTCTAAAGAAAAGATTAACCCTATTGGCATTTGGAATATCTTTCGCGAAGGAGGGAGAGGGAGATTGGGGAAGGGAGAGGGAAGAGACTACTGCCATAACAACTTTCTCTTGTTGTTGTTGCCTTCTTCAGTATTTCAAACAATACAATTTGATGCAATTGACCGTCAATTCAAACCAGTCAAGTTAGTTGCTAAGTAGCCACTATAAGTTGCAGAATAGTCCCGACTGGCATATTAGACAAAGAAAATCAATAAATTAATAATTTATTATACGTATTGTATTTATGTATGTGTATTACGTGCACTTTGTTTCAAAGGTATTTCCTTCGAAAAAAATCTATTTTAACATCGTATAAAAATATATCTACGAAATTTGCAAATTCTGCAATTTTCTTTCTATCTCAATTTTTAATATTACAACTTATTCATAATTGCAAATTTTGTTCAACAAACCAGGAGAGACCTTTTAGAATTTATGCCAAGGCTTAACGTCAAAAGATAAGTTCCATGCTATACTTCGCTAAATGATTTACTTCACATGCAATTTAAGGAAAAAAGCTTTATCGTGAGGCGGATAATAGCACCATTAATAAATTAGAACCTTCGTAATTCCCGCAACAGGAAAGACAGACCCATATAATCCACATTACCCTATTGGTTTTCACCTTCGCGTTTAGAGCACTTAAATTCAACAGATTAGATCCGTTTTTACCTTGTATTTTCATTTCAGATTTCTTTTTTGTTTTGCTAGTGGTAAAAGGAAGACACGTTTAACTTGAAAATGAAATCGATTTTGGGACGAATTAAGTGCTAATAAAATAAAAGAGATTTATATTGCAAAAGAGGCTTGTAAATTTGCTACTTTCCCTAAGAAAAGTCTACAACATTTTAAATTCCTGTTTTTTTTTCGGAGAGTTTAAAAGATTTATCAGTGAATTTTTAAAGCTTGAATAATGGGTCTCATAGATGACGTGAATATTAAAGTAAACAAATTTGGGTTTCTCGCCCCTAGCGCTTATATCATCTTCCTCGTTATTCAGTTGAGATAAATCACTCTTAGAAACTTTAATATGGAACTCTTGTTTTTAGTTTATACTTTATCTTTCTTGAGTTAAGTTATAATACACAATTGTGTTGACGGTTAATAAAAAAGTAATCTTAATTTAAGTTTTTAATTTTTATGGTAAATTTATGGAGAACATTTTATGAAAAGTAGGTATATATTTAGTTTTAAAATTATTATTATCTGAGATATTTTTTCTTTGACAAGATCTCTTTGGCAATTCCTTTAATTACAAAAACATTTCCTTATAGTAAAGCACCTTTCATTAAGTAAGAGGAAGATTTCTTAATTAAAAAAAAATTAAAATGCTTATTATAATGTTTACTGAGGATAATAAGGATAAATTGTATAATTTCTACTGAATTAAATTTGGAAAACGTTTGAAAATAGGCAAACTACAGACAAGTGAGATTTTAAATGTAAAATTTTTCTTATGGCGAGTCTTACGTCTGTAGCTCATATAAACTAAAAAGTGCGATTTCTCCAGGCAAAAGAAATTGAGTGACAAAAAACTTGAAAACAAAAGTACAAACTTTAATGTTTGAGGTAGTTCTAAAATATCATCAGAGATGCCGTGGCTATAACAGTTCTTAAATAATTTGATTAAATTTGGCGCAATGTAGAAAACTAAGTGAAAGTTTAAATTTAATTTAAGTTGAATCAGCTAATATGTTGAACAGACGATTCTGTGCGGAGATAATCTGGAAACTGGTTTATTTGGCAACAAGATAATTAACTTTTGTCACGTTGCCCATAACAGACGAACTAAGAATGATTGTTTCTCATCCAGCATCTCCTTTTTATGTTATTCAATTATCATTTATTTCTAGCTTGCTAAAAGCTGTTAGTGACGGTCATTTGTTTATTTAAATTCACTCGACAGACTGTAATACATTGCCTTTAAAAAGTCTGCTCGTATTGTTAGTCTTGAATTGTCTATACAGGTGTCCCAGCTGACGCGGTTTCTTTGATAATTTGTTTATTTTACAGTATTGAGAAAAAATAAAATATTTATTTTCTCGTTCAAATAAAAGTTGTCCCTATTTAAAAGACGCATAGCCAGGAAATATTTTCAAATATACAGAGTGTTCCAAAAATCCAAATATGTTCCAAAATAACTATTATTGTAAATGGATCATCCTATATATAAGAATCCGAAAGAAAACTAAATAAATGTAAACTTTTCAAATTATTTCTAGACCTTTTTTCAACGTATCTTCGTTGTGAGGAAAGGGCTCAATAGAATATTAGTTGACTTTAAGTGGTTGACAAGAAGTGTTTTAGCATTGGCATGTTTATGGATATGTCTTTCATATTCCTTCACACACTGGAATGAATGGTTGTTGCAAGAAAAAAATGCTGATGAAGTCCGTACGATTAAGTTTTGGGAAGTTAAAGTTTCATCCGTCAAAATCTTATGAAGTTCAAGTCGTTCAGCTCGAAGCAAGCTTATTTTTCGATTATTTAGAATGTATAATGCCTTTGCATACAATTTAATCAAAATAGTACGAACATAATTGAGGACTTGATATCATCTGTCATGTTTGAATGGATTCAAATTTGTAAAATATTTAATTTGAATGGATTCAAATTTGTAATTGTGTAATTTGCACTTCATTTAGCGATTCTTGACGAAAGCTTATGGCGTAACTATGGCACATTTAGGATGCATGGAGACGAGTATGAGATAAGAACCATTAGTACCATAAAGTACCGTAAAACAGATGTGAAGACCACCAAGTTTGAATCCAAGTATGGAACTGGGAAATTCACACACAAAACGAGAATCAAAATGAGTATAATTTTATTCAAATAAACAAAATTTAATCGCACCAGATATAACCCCAATTTCAATGGAAAATGAAAAAATAGACTGGAAAAAGTATTCGTAATTCGACTGCCCTGCTTAACTTACCTCAAGAAGGCAATAGCAGCTCCCCAGTCCCCAGTTGAGGACAATGTTAAAAGAGAACGCAGTAAATGGTAAAAATCTTGTAAGAGTAAGCATCGATTAAATAAAGGCCAACACAAACAGATACTATTTTTCTGTACCTAAGCTACAAGAAACTCGCATGTAAAAGTAAACTTAGACGACTAAGAGAAAACTGTACTTTCAACTTTTAATGGACATTATGAATGTCCGTGATTTGGACCATCTCTATAAATTTCTGTAAGCCTCAGCCGCGATGACATTGATGTGATTATTAAAAGAAAAGGTTGAATTAAAGAGAATGCCAAATCCCTAAGTTCAGTGTTACGAATTAAGTCCAAACTATTTATTTTATACTCAAACATGAAAGGAACTTTTTTCTTGTAAAACTAATAGTTCTAGCTGGTATATCTCAATGATACATCATCAGCAGTAAAACGTTCTTAAAATAACTATGTTGTTTAACATGTATTTTCAAAAGATTTCATTTAAAAAGGATTTCAGACGTTCTCAGAAAAGTATATATTTATTAAGGTTTCCATTTTGATTAAGAAAAAAACTAGACGTAAATCAAATACGACTTTCTTTCTCTTTGAATAGACAATAAAGGTCGTTGATTATAGTCTCATAATATACTCGTATATTTGCAGGAATTTTAACAACCTGGAAGAGTATTTTCATTAAGAGAGATTCAAATATATAATTTCATACATTTTCCTAGAATTTGTGGACGCACTTGTCTGGAATCAAATAATACTAAATATGCTTGGAGCCCATAGTGATGTAAGTTATAAACAGATGTGCTACAGTTTTAACACATGTAGCTATATTTTTTCGGGGAAAACAGAACTCATTTGTTTAGATTGATGCATTATCCCTATTGATGATTACTTAAGAGATGCTTCAAGATTAAACTTTTTTAATTGATTTCTTCGTGGGTTATGTCTTCGTGAGTGAAATTTTCTTCAACTGTACTAGATTGATTATTTATTTGTTAAACCATACTGGAAAGTTTTTGTTGCAATTGAAACGCTTTACTGGGACGCATTGATTTAGAATATTATACAAAATATCGTAGAAAGCATCAACCGATTTATTAACATCACAATGGCTAATTACTAAACTTGGCTCACGCTTACCACATGCAATGTAGGGGAGATAGAGGGTTTGCGGGCTGCCAGCGCACAGCCAAAGAATAACAACCTTGAATTGCAAATTAGTATGCAGTCCTCTCGTATATAAATATGCCACAATCGATGAGCTTAGTTAATCGTGCAGTGGTGAATATAGTGCGTAATTTTTTTCTTATAATTTAAATTAAATGTAAAATTGTATGCGTAAGCCGCTGGCATGTGTATCAAATTCGCCAAGTTTAATAATTACAACTTTGTTCAAACTAAAACCGTTTATTTTATTATTGTTTCTCTAGAGTATAATAAATTCTAACGTATGACTCAGGCTTAATATTATTTATCTAGTTCAAGATAAAATGTGCGAGAATAAATTACTTAAGTGTAATATAATAATAATGTTTTGAGGAAGTAGAAGAATTTCGAGAGCTAAATTACATGAGACGAAAGCTGAAAGAAGATTCTATTATTAATAATATATATGTTACTTACCTTTCTCGAGAACGTTTACAAAATCTCTTTCTTTCATATTTTCAGGCTTTTTAAATGATATGGCGTTATCTCTAACAGTTGTGGTTTCTACATAGCGACGTAACATTCCAAATTAACTCGAATATTATACCTTCCAAGATAGGATACAGAAGTCGACAATAATTGTGATTGTTTACCCAGGCGAATTAACAATTCGGGGAGAATAATGATTGGAACGTGCGACTTGCTACATTAGGTGTATGTTTGTAGTTGATCCGCTACGTTGCCTTTTGCATTGTTCCAGTTCGCGTTTATGTACACGTTTAGTACATTATCGGATTGGTTCCTCCGAGTGTCACGCCAATTGGGGTGGAATATAATTTTTTTTTGTATGAATTATCTTCTTATTCTGCTGTATTTTATATTTATTCTCTACTTAACGTTCATGATATGTTGGATGGTGGCAGCACTGAATTACTTTGGTTCATATTATTTAAATTGATGGTTGTATTACTAATGCCTCCTGTATGTGGTAGCCATGTACACAAATACAAAGTGTTCAAAAATAACACAGCAGCGTGTAAACACTGATTTGCTTGGGTATAAGGGGAGCAATAAAGTACAACGTCAAACGTTGCTGTAGAGGTATTGCGAGATAGAGGTATTAAAAGCTAGATTCCGGTCAAAGGCAACACCAAAGGTAGGGTCAACCTAAAAGAGCAGTTTACAATACTTGAATTTACCCACTCATCATCGCATATTAGATATATTATGTAGAATAGAGAATACCTTCTACTTCATCACACCTTTTGAAGTTCTTACTCCGAATAGGGAGGAATGGAGTAGCGGAGGTTATGAGGCAACAGTAGAAGGTATAATAGTATATATAGATGGTTGGTTTAAATATGGAAATAGATTTGGTTATAGGGTATAGTTTTCCAAGAAATGCGAGTCAAGGAAAGCTTTTAGACTGGAATAGTATGGCAGTGTACTGCAACCATACGTTACCACTAGGTGGCCCATTTGGTATTGGAAAGAAATCATACCGACAGTAGAATCTTCATAGTGACAAACACCAAATCAGCTCTAGCGGGACTGGTATCTCACGAGACTATTTCAGGATTTATTCTTGAATGTCTCAGTGTATTGTAGAAACTTGCTGTGTACTTAATCTGTACTCATGGGTATTCTAATATGGAAGCAAACCATGAGGCCGAAAGTTGAGCAAGAAATGCTTTAGGTATACCTTTTATAAGAACTGAAGTAGCCTGTCGAATAACCAGAGAATTGATCTGACAAGAGATAAATACAATGCTAAGTAAACAACATGAAGACCATGGATGCAAGATAACAAAACAGCTTCACTAACAATTTTCTTACAGAAACAAGATTCTATATATAATAAACGGAATTGTATATGTATTGTATAAAGGTTGTTCGCTTATCACCAACTTCCAACAACTATACAAAATATGCAAAGTGGAACTGTAAAATAAATGTCTTGTTTAGAAATAGATTACAAATCTGTTTGAGAAAATGATGGTCGTATAGAAAACCTTGTGTTTCTTTCATTTATAAACGTTAACTAATCATTCACAACTATATTAATCAGCTGTAGAAGTATCGATATTTTCAAACTATGGACCAAATACTATATAAACTTGCAAGAATTTCTAAGAAGTTATTTTCCTTATATAAAAGCTAGTGAAACAACCTTCATAATATGAAAAACAAGATCCTCGTAGGTCGCAATAAACTGATACATTAAATATTGAAGTAACCAACTTCGGGTTCTTCATATTCCAATGGTAATTTAAATTTCAAACCAATATATTTGCCAATCATGGAAAAATATTTACACGAACTTGATGTTATTTCAGAATGTTCTTTTGTGAAACAATAATTATTTTCCATTATTTCAGTATTTTTTAACATTTCTACTCTTTGGTACTTTTAATAACCGACACTTTATGCGTTCTATAGATTTATAAAATGTGCCAGTGTGAAACAACTCGAAAAAAGACCTTTGTTAAAAATCCATTAACACGTATTATTGCACTTCTATACATGCCGATACATCCACGATGTTGTTTTACAGTGACGTCAGCCGCAGCGATATCGACGATAATATATCTATTGTTGGTAAAATTGAAGTTCAGATTTAGTCCTTATATTTTGTAATAACAATAACGAAGTTATCAACTATTACACAAACAGCTTCCTTGTATAGTGTATTTACAACAATTTATTGTTGTTGTGTGGCGTTTCGTCCCAGCCTAGAGGATTCACGCCTGTTAGTCAACCATATATACAGGGTGACTGGTAATGAAACGGTCATACTTTACAGCGTGTTAGCAGATATCATTTGCAATAGATACCTGCAGCCCAATTTGTCTTATCCAAAAATCATCCGTTTTCGAGATATTGTGGTTTTTTGTTTCTTTTTGGAAGTTCACTACTTACTCTCGCTCAAACTTAAAATTTACGAAAATAATGGAACTTTTTAGCAAGAAATGTTTTAGGTATACCTTTTATAGGTACTGAAGTAGCCTGTTGAATAACCAGAGAATTGATCTGACAAGAGATAAATAGAATGCTAAGTCAACAACATTAAGACTATGGAAGGAAACATTAAGATCACAAGACAGCTGACCACTAAGGATTTTCTTACAAAAACCTGTAGACACAGTCGCCAAATAAATAGTCACAAAGCTGTATATGTTACCAGGCTTATCTTTGATTCAGAACCTCCATTATTCTATATCCCGTTTTTTGAAATAACAACTTCCAAAGGTTTAGTAAAGTTTTTATCCATCCTATCCGTCACCATATCTAATATGGGTGATGGGAGCTAAATTGAAGAGTTGAAGAATGTCCTTTGAAGTTAGTCATATTTCTTGTTTTACCTTAATCTAAGTCCTGCTTTTTTAATCTCTACACTCTCATACAATATACAGAAATACCGCTAGAATAGCGATTGGAGTTTTTCGATTTCTTCGCAGTATCTCCTGCATGAGTCTCAGAAGATGCTTTCATAGAACTCTCAATCAGTCAGTCTTGCGTTTCTGTTTTCATTAGGCCCATATTTGTACGCCTCTAACTCTCACCGTATTTATTTCCGACATATGTCGACAAGTGGTTGTTGTTCCCACGATTACGTCAATAACCTCTCTTTGCCTGACATTAATGTAGACTATTGGCTATAAAATATTCTAGAATTAGGTGGTTTGCCAGTTTTCTAAAACCCCATAGTGGTGGTGGATCAGCTTAGGCGTAGGGAAAGTATGTACATGTGGGATTGGATTCGTCTCGCATCTTCCCCTTACCCATTGCCGACCCTTGATCTCTAGAACAGAAAATTCATTGTAGAATAATTCACATATTTTTTCGCACTAAAGCAGGCTCTTATTGCCACTTTGGTCATTCTTGTGATGAATTGCTGTGTTGCTGGTTACGCTACATAAAGTTTCATCCACATCAGATTTTTATAATATCTTGTGGTGCTTTGTAAGTGCAAAATGAGGAAATATTCTTGCATTAGATTAAGGCAGGTATCATTTTTTAATCGTATTTTGTCCTACTATTACTAATTGTTTTATTATTCACTTTATTATTAATATAACATTTACAACATTTGTAATTATAACAATATTAGTATTTCGTAAGTTGTAGACACACGTCTACTGTACGGCATCTTGGAGCAGGATTACCACACTGCTTTTTACTAAAACTAAACTAACTAAATTATTCACCAACTTATGACATCTCCTTTTTTAAACTATTTAAACATTAACATATACAATAATATTATTTAGATTCTTATAGATCTTCTTTGCATGTCACTATCAGTATTAGGAGAGATTTCAGTTCCTACAATTTCACTATCAGGTTGAAAGTTATTTACAATAGGAGCTTTACAATGGTTTGTTGTTACATCAACCTCAGATCTTACAGGTGTATTACTTTTACAAGGTATTATACCATTATAAGTATTATTATTTTGAGACTTCAAATTATAATCTCTATAGTACTTGCTTACAGTATCATTACAATACGACGTAGAAGGTGTAGTTTCTGGTGCGATTGCATTAGAATGAACATTATCTTCATTTGAAGATGGTGGTACCTTTATTAAATGTTTTCTATTTCTAGTTAGAATTGTTCCTGTTTCAATTGTTTTTTACCTCCATCTCTCCAGATCCATTTAGATATTTTAAAAGTTTTTACCTTTACTTTATCTCCTTTCTCCAATTCTTCCAATGATCTGCTTCCTTGGTCGTAATAGTATTTTTGTCTACTTTGGCTTTCTCTAAATTGTTGTCTGGTTTCTGATATATCTACTACTTTTGGTTCTAACAGCTTATCTGACATTGGTAGGGTAGTTCGTAGTCTTCTGCTATACAATAATTGACTTGGACTGGGTATGTGTGATGATATGGGAGTTGTATTTAATTCGAGTAGGCATAAGTAGAAATCACTATTAGATTGGTAACTTTTATTTATCATATTCTTTACCGTTTGTACTGCTCTTTCTACTTGTCCGTTGGACTGCGGATAATGAGGGCTAGACGTTTCATGCTCAAATCCCCATGCCTTTGTAAATTCTATAAACTCCTTGCTTGCAAAATATGGTCCATTATCTGACATTACTATCTTCGGTATTCCGTGTCTGCTAAAAATTCTCTTCATCTGGTTCATAACACTCATAGTTGTTAATGATGATATTTTTTCTACTTCTACAAATTTGGAATAGTAATCAATCAAAATTAAGTAATCACTATTTCTAAGTGAGAATAGATCTACGCCTTTTTTTATTGTTTATGTCATTAGTCATTCCAGGCCAAAATAGAATAGCTCTTGCTTTTAATTTTGTGTTTTCTTTGCCTTGGTGTGTTACGTGCAGTTTGTTCAATATTTCCTTTCTTAAGCTTTTTGGCGCTATCAATTTGTTATTCTTGAGAAGTAATCCCTGAGTATGCGTTAACTCATCTCTATATGTCCAGTATTGTCTTAATTCTTCTTTTAAACGTTTTTCATCGTTCGGGAATCCATTTATTATTGTTTGTATCAGTTCTAGTAAGTGTTGGATCTTTACTTGTTTCTTCTTTGAATTGTTTCAGTTTTTCATCACTAATGGGAAAATTTTCTACTACCGAGTACAATTGTAGCTCTATGTCACTACACTTCTTCTCGAAATGTTCGTCTACTGAATCTTGGAACGCTCTAGACAAAGCATCTGCTAAATACAAATCTTTCCCTTTTTTATAAGTTAAGTTAAAGGTATATGGTTGAAGCATTATCAACACTCTCTGCAATCTAGCAGGTGCTTCTATTAATGGTTTTTTATAAATACTTACTACTTACTAAACACTTTAACCAGGTGCTTCTATTAATGGTTTTTTATAAATACTTACTACTTACTAGAGGCTTATGGTCCGTTTTTATCATTACATCTGTGCGACCCTTTATATATTGTTGGAACTTAATACATGCAAACACAATTGCCAGCACTTCTTTTTCGATCTGTGCATATTTTTGTTGGGTCGGCGTAAATGCTTTGGAAGCATACGCAACAGGACCATTATTTTGAATTAAAACTGCACCACATCCATTCTTAGATGCATCACATGAAATAAGAATTGGATCTTTTGTAGAATAAAATTGTAAAACGGGTGCTTTAGTAAGACATAATTTTAAAGTATTGAAAGAATTTTCTTGTTCTTTCTCCCATCTAAATATAACATATTCACTTTATTATTAATATAACATTTACAACATTTGTAATTATAACAATATTAGTATTTCATAAGTTGTAGACATACGTTTACTGTACGGCATCTTGGAGCAGGGTTACCACACTGCTTTTTACTAAAACTAAACTAACTAAATTATTCACCAACTTATGACACTAATACTATGACAATACCATGCGGAATGTATCCGAAGTTAATCTTCATTCCTGAGAATCGTGAATGAGGAATCCAATATGAAATGTCCCATTTTTAATTCAGCTCACTTGCTATTGATCTACCTTGATTTCACCAAAGTCTTATGAATATATTCGTCTTTTATAAATAATATGCAATTTACTCTTACATGAGAACTAAACAAATTTATACATTTTACTTTAATGAAACTTTTGCCTTTTTTCTTGTGTGTTATCCAATTTTTAGTATCAAACCAAGTGAAAATATTATGAATTCATACGGTTAAGTTATATCTTTAGAATGTAGCAGTTAATTTAACAGATTTACAGCCAAAACAAACCATAAGCGTAACTTATAAACATCAAAAACTATGTTCCTATTAACATCCTATTCGGAACTTATAAAGCGTAGAATTTGAGAAAGCTCAGCTCGGAAAATGAAAGGCACATTAATTACGTATTTACTGAAATTGCAAAGAATCCTGCTAACACTCTATTAGAGTTAATAGTTACGCTGAAAATATGTTTTTGAAGGAAAATATATTGAAATAATTTTTCGCGAAAAAATTTACCAATCTAACGTAATCATTTTTTTACCTAGGTTTACATGAAAACATATAGCAGTTTGCATTACGTAAGTTTCAGTTGCTCCTTTGCGAATTTTTATGCATCTGGTTGATGAGAGGCCGTAGCCACATCAAAGGGCGCTATGTATAAATTTTGTTTTACGCGAGCTGGGTCTTTGAAGATTAATGTATACTGGTCCAAAATATTGCTCAATAATTTTAATTTGTTTGTAGCGTTAGGTGATGTTGTTAAATTGCAAATAGTAATCACAGACTTGCATGTGTACATAATTCAAATTGGGGCAAATGAAGGTTGAGTAAACGAGATCGCAATATGACAAAAACAAATGTGAAATTGTGAATTGTACGTTTGTAAACGATCCACTTCCATGTGGTTTCGAATTAAAACTAGGAATCTTTAGCTATTTGCTTTTTTACGGAATGTATGAAACTGAAACCCGAAAAATCAAGAAAATCTCTCATACTTATATCTAGTCAATAATTTTTTTTTCGTTTTAAACGTTTAATTTTTATAAGAGAAAATATACAACACATATGCGTGTACTTACTAAAAAATGTATCACTTCAAAACAAAGTTTTTACCAAATATTCTGACTGTGTATCACAGTAGGTCTTCTATCACATTGTCCAAGAAATTGCCAGCAGACTTAGAGGAAGAAGCAGTAGCTATTGTTATAAGGTATCCAACTCTCAGTGTATGTCGAATCGCAAGACAACTAGAAGTGCCACAAACGGCAGTTTGGAAAATTTTAAAACGTGAGTGCTTATATCCATATCACTATCGCAGGGGATACGGTTTTCTTGAGGCAGACCATTATGCTCGTCTAGTTTATTCTACCTGGATATTAAAACAGTCACGGCTTCATTTTAATTTCTGCAGAACAGTCCTCTGGACAGATGAATCTACGTTCACGAGAAGTGGTGTTACAAATCTGAGAAACCTGCACAGATGGTCATCAGAAAATCCCAAAGCTATACGCCCATCTAGTTTTCAACATGAATTTTCTATTAAGATTTGGGCGGTCCTAATCGATGACTTGTTGATTGGTCCTGTCGTTCTTTTTGGGAGGTTAAATGCGGATAATTACCTTTAATTGCTTATTGACGAACTGTCAGGTCTTTTAGAGGATGTCCCACTGAATATTCGACGAGACATGTGGTTGCACATGAATGGGGCACCACCAAATTGGTGTCCGAAATTAGGTTAACGTCAATTATACAAGATGGATTGGTCAAGGTGGTCCTATTGCATGGACACCCAGATCACCCGATCTTAATCCCCTTGACTTTTATTTATAGGGGGTACATGGAAAATTTAGTGCTATGCGCAAGTTTCAAACACAAGAGAAAAGTTGTTGGATCGTATTCATCTGGATGCCAAGCAAATCCGACAAAACAAGTATGAAATTCGGGTAAGTACTTCTTCTCTTGGCTTACGGGCACAAGCCTGCATTCAACAAGGAGGTGTGGACATTTCGGAAATATTATTGATGGAACTTTTTTAAATAAAATTAGACTTTAGGATTACATTTTTTTCATGATCTGACAATCATATTCATAGATCTGTAACTTTGAAATAAATAAAAATGGATATACAAGTTTTGCATTTTTGTTAGTTGAAAGTCTACTGTACACTCCTAAAGTTTGAGCATAATGATACGGGACATTTTGTATAATATATTTATATAATATTTATGCTAACACTAGCAATAGGCTAGGTAAAATCCATGACAGTCTTATTTCCTTGGCCACTAGGTTCCAGTGTTCTTCACCAACATCTTAAGCTTTCAAATCACTATTTTATAATGTGAGTATAAATATAACCTTCCTTCAAATGATCTGACAAGACATACATACTAGAATTTGCGTTTTAGATTAATTTCAAGAATAAATTTAAATTATTTGTAGCAGATTTACGTTTAGTTGCCCTGTTTAATGTTCTGCCATACGAATTATACTGTTTCTGTCTAAACTTTTATCGATAAACCATCGTGCTTCAAGCGGTCTTGTGAATAAAACATCAAGTCATAAGCGACACGACTACTTGTGTTCATATTTCGTAAAGTAAGAGATTTGAAGTAAGTGTTTATGGGTATGATTATGTGGTTAGTTTGTTATTGTGGGGTGGTATTCATTATGTACATGTCCTTTATTGTACATTGTTAAATAGTTTCTGTTTCGAAAAGATAGCAAAATATCTGCTGCAAGTCAAACAAATTGAAAACTAATATTCAGCAAGCAGCTATTTAAGTACAGCACAGGAGGACCTACCAAGGGATAACTTCATGTGAGAGTAAAATTAACTATGTGAAATATGGGATAAGGTAGGATTAGAAACGTTGCACTGTTCACATATCATGCGATCTTCGCCTATTGCGTGTCTGATTTTCAGGGTATCCCTATTGGCTTCAGTTGTAACATTTTTGTTTCGCTTATTTTTTGTATGACGTGTAACAAAAAATAACGAATTATTAAAAGTTTTATGAAAAATATTTACAAGAACCTTCAAAACCAAAACTAAATATATCAGTTCGTATGTTCATGTTTCATGTTTCTTTCTATTTTTTTTGTTTTCATCTAAGGAACAATTGCGTGTTTCTTAAAATAGTTTCTAGAAGAAGTTTCGAAGTCGTGAACCTGGCTTTCTTTATAGAATTTTACGGGCGCATCTATTAAATAGCTTTATTGACTTTTATGATTAGTTTTAAACAGAGCATATTCACATAATACAGCTTGGTATAGCAAAGCGCTAATCAATACTAAAGTTTATATGTTACGATGTTTTAGTGTTTATCGATTCTAGAAGGTAAACTCGAGTAGTTTTTCGCCTGAACAACATTGTAAGGTTATATAAAAATAGCATAAGTATAAGAAATTTTTTGATACGTTAAGTGAAAACTACAGTTATCCATTAGGTTTGTTTAGCAGTGGCGTGCTAATGCTACTTTTTATGTGTGGTGGGTGTTTAGTTGATACTAACATCATATTGTTATAAATTATCCACTAAATATTACTATGGTGTACTCGCTCTTCACTATTTTATTGTCCTTGTTAACATTAAACTTAATTAATTAACAACTGGAACACCAACCAAGAGTAGAAGTAAGAATAACGAGACAAAGGATCACGTTAGGAGCGAAGTAGAGTAAGGACAAAGGCACGCTGGTCGTGTCTTAAGAAAATTATTAATTAGCTAGCCTAATGCTGAAGATCAACAAGCAATTGGCAAAAGTTTAGACTATATATGTATAGAGAAATCGATTAAAAAATAATGCAGCTGGAATATTTTTCGATTTAACAAAAGCTTTTGATATGTCACAGTGCTTTGCTTTCCAAATTGTGGAGCTGTAGGATATATGAAGGTTCACATAATTTATTTAAATCATATTTCACTAGCCCTAACTCAATTATAACCCTCAAGGTTCGGAAAAATAATGTGGAATGCGAATTCCATGTCTTTGCAATATGTGTTACCTGTGGTGCGCCCCAAGGTTCTATTCTAGAGCCTACGTTTTTTAATGTGTTTAATATATTTATGTTATCATCTGTCAGTGCTCATATTTCAATCCCACATGTATTTCCACTTTTAGATCAAATGAAACATGAAGCATTTAATTAAATACCAATTTATTCAAGAACATAAATTATGTTTTTGTTTACAATACTTCTTCAGTCGAAGAAATTGACATTTAATACGTGTCAAATACTATTAAAATATATGTAGTCAAGCCTATCAAAAAATTTGGACTTGTCAACGGAAATCTTAGTAACTTAGGTAAATATACATATTGCTGAAAGGAATTAGCAATATGACAGATCACCCTGTATATATATACATAAATAAATATATATATCTGTAAATTACTATTACGTTGACTAATATTTGGCAATATAACTTGTACTAGAAGATAGCAAGGTATGAGCAGAATTAAGTAGAATTATATTTCATTGATTCCTAAATCAATTAATAATCAAAGTTAAGTTTTAATACACTGTTAATTATGAATCAAAAATGAAAATTAGAAAAAATATTCTATACCATTATTGTACTATAGATTAATTTCCTAGTATGGCGTAAACGGTCACGACCTAGTTATATACACAAACTTATTCTCTCTACGTGGGCACTAGAAGGTCTCCATTGAAGATATTGTGAGTTTTATCCGTAAGTGATTGCTGAGGGTCAAAATCGAATTTAGGAATTTCCTCTCATAAAATGTTTATTTGTAATTCTTGCCTGAAACATCCTCGTTAATCATGTTGAAAGTTTACTGTATTGAAATGTAAAGACTTGTAAAACCAACCAACTGCTTTAAGTTAATGTATTTTACAATTTTTGTGTACGGTAGTATTGTATTGACACCATTTATAAACGAATAAATTTTATGTGGAGTTCGCAAAATTAGTGTAGTTTGACCTTCACTTTTGTAAATATGTGGTAACGCAAAAAGAAATGAAAAATGACTACAAATTCTTTTCAAAATCTTAATTCCGAAATTTCCTATGCAGCTGCTGCTTCTCGTGGGCAATCACTATGGATTCAATTATATTTTATCAGTGAGTTTTTCGATCCAAAAATGAAATACCACTAGATTGTACATGTTGGTAGATATACTTATATATATAGGGTGTAACAGGACGAGCTTACGTTAGCCGTATCTCAGCAACTAAGCAAGTTCCATATTTGTAAATTTGCAGAGTTATTTTGGGCATAGAGGCAAACTTTTAGAAAATATTAGTAGACATCTTCTATTTCCGGTTTCGCCGGAAGCACAATGAACTTCATTTTTTTTAATGGATTACCCAATTTTTTTTCAAGCAACTGAATTCAGCAACAAATTTGGCGTATAGATCATTTATTTCGACTGGTGTAAACATTACCGTTTTATAGCTAACTTGATTTTTATGAAAATTTTATCAAATGCATCGTAGTACTTAGTGACGTATTTCTTCGGTATGCAGAAGAGTTGATGAATGATTATTGGTTAGACAGCTACTACGATGGGCTATCGAAAATTATTTTCACTTGTGTGCAAATACTATACAGGGTGTTAGTATTTACCGACATAATATGTACAATTTCAAACATGATTTCGTAATCTTAAATAGAACACCCTATATATTTTTGTCGCAAACTGTAGAAAATTAAATTCTTCATCAAATGATATTACATTTTCCTATACCTGAAATGAATATTTTAAGAGCTATTCGCAAATTATGTGAATGCATTCAGAAACTTCGTGTGAGCGCTAAAGGTGGCTATGAAAATTCGTCACAGTTTTAGCGTAATGTCTAATTTTCTAATGACAGTTCGATAGCGTGTTAATAAACTTCCTAATATACCACACAGTTCCTAATCTAGTATACGAAAATGTCACGTTAAGGATAGTCCGGAAAAATTTTAAATCGAACATGTGCTTTATTTTGACAAAGGTATCCCGACAGGCCAATTCCATCTAAAGATGTAGTGCGACGGTTAGTTAAAAATTGTTTAGAACATGGGCAGTTTAGGCCAAAATATAAAAAAAAAATTGATGAAGTAGTTGAAATTGGTGTTATGGAATATGTTTATACCAACCCCATTGCATCTCATCGAGAAGCAGTGACAACTTTGGACATTTCAACAATGTCCATTCAAAGGGTATTAAAAAGACATAAATGGAGACCATTTTCATACCAGCAGGTACAGCACTTACATCCGCAGAATTTCTTAAATAAGGTCAATTTTTATGAATTCTTCACCATAGCTTGTCAGTACGACGAAAATCATTTGGACTGACGAAGCTAAATTTACCAAAAATGGCCTCTTTAATAAATATAACAGTTATTTTTGGGCAGCCGAAAATCCCCACGTAACGAGAGAATGGGGATATCAGGACAGTCGGCAATTTAATGTTTTTTGCGCAAGAAAAGATAATCGCATACTTTGTCTACATCTTTATAACGAAAATTTAAATGGCGAAAGGTATTTAGATATATGGCGCAACATTGTGGAAGAAGAACTTGATACACTGCCTATTATCGAATCATATACTGCTTGGTATCAAATGGATGGTGCACCGGATCACAGCACAAGAGATGTACACTTATTCTTGGAGAGGTTATTTGACGGAAAGTTTATTGCAAACGCAGGTCCATTACTTGTGGCCTCCACGTTCACCAGACTTTACCCCTATGGATTTTTTCCTTTGGGGCTATGTTAAGGACAAAGCTTGCAGTACTCCGGTGACAACTGCAGAGGAAAAAAGAAAGAATACGAAAAGCACTACATTTATTAACAGAAGCGCAAATACAAAAGGTCACTAGTAATCAACTGCTAAAACGAATTAATAAATGTTTGGAAGTGGGGCTAATTTTGAACAAAATTTGAAATAATTTATTACTTTTTAATACCTTATTTACTCATTCTTAACATAGTTTTCTTTAATGTTATCTTGGTTACAAAATAAATTTTACTATTCTGTTTCTTCTTTAGTCGAAAAATATTATTTGTTTTTTATTTCTTTATTAACACGCTATCGAACTGTCATTAGAAAATTAGACATTAGCCTAAAACTGCGACGAATTTTCATAGCCACCTTTAGCGCTCACACGAATAGTACCTAAAATATTCATTTTAGGTATAGGGAAATGTAATATCATTTGATGAAGAATTTAATTTTCTACAGTTTGCGACAAAAATATACAGGGTGTTCTATTTAAAATTACGAAGTCATTAGTGTTTGGAATTTAACATATTAGGTTGGTAAATACTAACACCCTGTATAGTACTTGCACACAACTGAAAATAATTTGCAATAGCCCATCTTAGTAGCTGTGCAACTTCCAATAATCATTCATCAACTTTTCTGCATACCAAAGAAATACGTCACTAAGTACTATGATACATTTGATAAAATTTCCATAAAAATCAAGTTAACCGTTATAAAACGGTAATGTTTACACCAGTCGAAATAAATGATCTATACGCCAAATTTTTTGCTGAATTCAATTGTTTGAAAAAAAATCGGGCAATCCATTAAAAAAAATGGAGTTTATTGTGCTTCCGGCAAAACTGGAAATAGAAAATATGTACTAATATTTTCTAAAACTTTGCCTTCATGCCCAAAATAACTCTGCAAATTTACAAGTATGGAACTTGCTTAGTTGCCGAGACACGGCTAACGTAAGCTCGTCCTGTTACACCCTGTGTACACTACCGGTCACAGAACATGGGACATCCCGTAATTGAGAAAAGAGAATCAAACCACACTTCTTAGCTTGAGTAATATTAGTAAAACGATGAAGTGGATAAAAGTATATGTTTGGCAATTATAATATACCAACCATTTATACATAATCGCCTTATAGTCAAATTTAAGAATAAAAATGCACATTGTGTGGGATTTCAGTACCGACAATACACCATTAAAGAGGGCCGTGAATCAAACTCCTACCCCAAGTATCAAGAACTTGCTATTTACCTGAATTATATTCGGCATTGTTGCATCTGTTTATGCAATTATACTGCATTAGCACAGTTGTAGATGAGTTAGTACAGAGATCACTACTTGTTTAAGGGAGAGTTGTTTTGTATTTATAACGATTTTTTTTTCCGAAAAATGCCTCATGGAACGCTAACGAGTGCTAAAAAATATGCGTCCGTTATAACTTTGCATGGGGAAGTATATTCCGATCGTGTAATTGCATAAAAATTAAAAATAGCGTAGTCAACAGTTCATGATGTTATTGAGAGATATCAGCGCACAGGCGCCTATCAAGATCATGAACGCCCAGGCCCGTCTAGACAAACGTCAAAAGCTGAAGATAGGCACATTGCATCAATTAGTAGAAGAAAACGGCAGTTAACAGCAGCCAATTGAACTTGCAGCGGAGTTCAATAGAAACCGGTTGCGAAAGGTATCCGTTCAGCGATGTTTAAGAGAGACTAATTTACTAGGATTAGGTTATAAGAAGAAGCGCTTACAATGGGCGAAAGCACATAAAAATTGGATGGTGGAAGATTAAAAAAAAAATCTTATGGAGCGACAAATCGAAATTTGAAATTTTCGGTAATAGACGGCGAGTGTTTGTCAGGAGATCTGGAGAAGAAAGAATGTAGCCTGGGTTTTATGACACCTACGGTGAAACATGGAGCAGGGTCGGTGTTAGTTTCGGGATGTTTTTCATGTCCTGCAGATGAAAAAAATCCCGGAGATTTGGTGAAAATTTAAAGGTGTAATGAAAAAAGAAGAGTATACTGGAACACAATGCCGTCAGGATTGCGCTTAATTGGTCGTGGGTTTCAGTTTATGCACGATAACAACCCTAAGCACACCTCTAAGGTGGGTAAGGACTATATGAAATTCCAGAAAACCAAAACTTAAGCGTTATGATTTGGCCAGCTCAGTTCCCGGGTATTAATCCATTAGAACTTCTATGGGATGAGCTTGACCGTAGGATTCGAACAAACTGCCATACCTACAAAAATGGAATGTGGAACTGTTTACGCAGCGAGTGGCTGTATTAGTATTTGACCTGAAACTCTCGAAGATCTTATCGCAAGAATGCCGAGGATAGTTAAAGCGATCATTGCCGCTAAAGGTGGATTTTTTGACTATAACGAAAAGTTTAAATATTTTTGGGTAATATGTAAGGTTTGCACGTTAGTAAGTTTATTCATATTTTGAACTACAATATATTTTTGTTGTTTTTAGCAAATACATGTTATATACGATGTTTTTAGTGTTTTATTGTACGTTGAAACTAAACTGACTGATCTGCTCCAACTTCCGTGACCGGTAGTGTATATATTAGGACCGTAGAGGTAAACAGTTGTAACTCTATTTATATAAAGTTTGGGAAAACAGCAAAACAAGCCAAACTTCCAATAAAACGTCAATTTAAGGTAATTTTGAGAAAGTTGAACAGAATGTTTCCAATAATGTTTAGTTTATATGGGAAAGAGTTGTAGTAGCAGTCTATTGTTTACCATTTGCGGATGCACCGTTAATGCACACAGGCAAATGTCAAATAATTCGGCTTCATGGAGATACTATTGTGTACTACGATAGAAACGGGAGTTACTACTGTTTCTCATGAGGATATATAGGTAACTAATTACAATTGAGGTACGACCTGTTACCGCAACATAAAATCGAAAGTGGGTAAAGAGAAAATAATGCATATGTTGTAGTATTATCTAGGCATATATTACATGATATTCTTAACTAATTATAACTTAATAACTTTTTATATATTATTTAATATTTCATGAATTAAAAAAATATTCAAGAACACATTAAAGGAAAATAGAATATTACATATAAGTTTTGAGGCGCACATTTATGTTAGCAATTGAAGAAGATATTTACATTCTAAAGATGATGGTCCGAAAATTGATAATATGAACGAAGGAGAGGTAAAGTAAGGTTTTCACTAAATGTGCAGCCGCTGAAAGAAAAGGTTTTCCCTGAAACAAATTGCTGAAAAAGTTGACGTAGAAAAGCGTATGGCGCAGAATATTTTAGAAAGAAACAGAGAGAGAGAACGTCGTACTACCCGGGAAAAGACCAGTTTAGTGGGGTAGAACTTTATTAACAATTGCAGATGAATCAATATTTTCTCTACACGTAAAAGAATTACTTTTAGCGATTATATGTATTAGGGGAGACTGCACAATTAACCGGCCTGCTAGATTCCTTATTTTGACGATCAATTAATTCTTTTTATAAGAATACATTAGAAAAAAAGTTTACAATGATTCTCACAAATGAGCAAATAGTTGAGAGGACCTACACACACAAACTTTAGCAGCTTCCGACACAATAACGCCGGAAAAATTTAAGCTCAAATTTATTTTTATTTAGTAATTTTTTAGTTTTAGTAAGAAAAACTACCACAAACAAATCCTTAAAGTTCTTAACTTTAAGATTTTTCTCTAGTACGTTTTCTTTTTACTTTTTCTAAATTATGTAGAAATATGCCAGTAACAATATGACAGTTGCTATTGTAATTTCCTTTTTGGAATTTTAAGAAGTTTCAAAACAATTTACCATCGCCGTATATGGAGAGAATTTCTTTCAACTCTCCGCTCAGTGCTCCTTCTAATACAAGATTTAATTTCATCGTAATTCGCTACTGAACATGTATTGCATAACACCTGCGACAATGGACTAATTCTAAACCCATTCGCTCTAGTGGACAAGGTCGGAAGTGGTTGACACCACTGTCTACTAGAGAGAAAGGGGTTGTAATTAGTTCATTGTCGCAGATGTTATGCAATACATGTGAAATGGCGAATTGTGATGAAATTAGATCTTGCATCTGGAGGAGCGCTGACGAGATCGGAGAGATCGAAACAGCGTGGTCCGTTTGTAATGCTTGATCTAGCTTCATTGCACTCGTTTGTAAGGTGATTCCAACAATATACCGTGAGCACCTATTACGGGCATATTACTTTTTTTTCTTAATAAAGGGCTTAAAAAATGTAGCAAAGTAATATTAAATACGTATCTGCCCTATTACTAGACATGGATTGGAATAACCATAACCAAATAAATGTACTGAAAAATTTGAAAATACTTAATTGTTACAAACCCAAATTAAAGTTCACAGCTAAAATGCATACAAAAAAGCACTGTAGAACTTCCTTTGTTCGATTATAGTTATACATGCAAGTACATACGTACACTTTTCTTTATTTGTTACATTTTATTAAACATTACATTTACAATATTATTAAGAGAAATTTTTGTTTTAATAGACCATTGTATTTTCCTTTCCAGGTCTAAAGTAATAAAAGAAGTTGCGGAAAAAATTTAATCAAATTCATAAGTGGTCTCAATTGATGATGCTTCTACATATGTAGACTAAAGGAAAGAAATGGGATCGATATGTCTAAAAACAGCCAGTACAATTTTTTGTATATATTTTTTGTAGATGATTTTGCAGATAAAATTCTTCTTGAGTATACGGAAACGGTGTATCGTTGTATCAGCGGTATTGAGTTTAAAAGTATAATGTATAAAGTCAATAAAAGCGATACAAGTGTAGAACGTAGGTTCTGGTATATCACTCAGTAGGTACCGTTAGTTTATATGAAAAATCTGATGGTAGATTTAGACCTCTTGCAGGGAACTGTGGATGCTTGCTTATTCTGTTGTTGCTTTTGGAAAATTTTGCAAAATATGTTAAAAAGATCATTCTGCTCTAATTTACGCTAAAATTCAATGCAATTAACAGTATAGATAAACCAAAATGTGTATAATTGTAATTAATTAGAAGCATAGTGTGGGAATTTATACGCTTGCAGAATTAATTGAAAAACTAGGTAATACTGATTTATATAGCGTTTATTGATCCATATATTATCCGATATCTCTATAAATTATAGAAACCGCGATATAATCAATTTTTAGTGAATAAAGTACCGAGTTTAGTAATATATGTAATAAACAACATTTTGCAAATTATGTCTCTTTAGGCAATAAACAATGCACTCCATATGTTATTTGGTGAATAGTATAATCTACGCGATAATAGAATAAAGGTAAAATGTAATATGACATTTTCAAATGGATGTTTATTCTTGCAAAAACATGTAATTAACTGTTTGTATGTATTGTTTTGATTTTACAATCAATTTATAATTATTAATAATTTTTAGTAATTAATTGAAATATCTTTCGTAAGAATTAATACTATTTTTTTTGGTGACTGGAGCAGTTGCTGTAGTTTTATTGTTTACTTTGTATTTTGTTGTGTCTAAATGTATCTCCATGGTTTTGTTGTGGCATTGTGTCAATAGAGAATGGAAGCTCAAGTCATTACAGAGAAGACTCAAACTCCTACTTAGCGAGTTGCCACTACCACGAGTTAGTTGCTGTTACCTCTACTATTATTGTGCTATTAGCTGATATGTGGAGCATAGCTAATTTTTACAGTAAAACCACACGCTACAGCAAAATTGACCAGAAAATTATGACAATGTTAAAAAGGTGAGTATGTTTAGTAGGTATTGTTTCTCTATTATGGGTCTTTACCAATATACGTAATCGAATATATCCTTTGAAAGAAATAAAAAGTAAAAATAAACTTACATTCATCTACTAGACTGCAGCCTCTCCAACATAGCACTATTTTCATTCCATTAGTATATATTATATAAGTAGGTACGGTCAAATTAAAAAACGAATTACAACAGCATATACAAAAAGCGTTATTATTCTTGTTGTTCGTAAAGTTGTGTTATTGTTTTACTGTACGATTAGTGTTTTTATATCCTAATAAGGACCAACTAATAAGTTGGTACATTAAGAAGTAGTAATGAATTGATGGAAATGGAAGGCACTTCTTAGTCTATATTGTGTTGTCATATAATAATATTTAGATGAAAAGTTCAAATATGGTGAATCCTTAGAAGTAGCTACACACTCCAAGATAAATGTTGACGAATAATATATAATAATATAAGAACATAAATTCTCTAAGAGCTGAATTTAGTTGGGAAGATACGAATAGAAGTAAAAGGGAAGCTGGCCCGATTTTGAAAGACAATATATGCTTTGCATACAATATGATGCTTTATAATAGAAAGTAATACTATAATTTATAAAGTAGTTACAATATTATTGAGGCGGAAATTTATTATGATTATGATTTCGTGAATTAGGTGCTTCTTCATCTTTTAATCTCTTCGAATCTGAGCAAATGCATATCCCAGCATTTAGCTTTCTTCAATCATAATTTCTGTCTTGACAATTTCAGGTTTCTTGTGCTTATGGTATTTGTAACAGCAATACAATATTTATTGCTGTATAATTAAAGTTTTAATTAACGACTAAATTTTAAATTTTTAATTGGAGTCAATCATTGACGTTTTAATCATTGATATCTACAGCAATGTGCGTTTCAGTGCGAGAGTCAGCACCTATTACAAATCCAAAGAGAAACACAAATAATGATGCCACGGCGGATAATGCCTAAGAAATTGAATCACTAATTCAAGAAAAAATGCAATGTACAATTATGTGGAGTACTGTTTTTAAAAGGCCTTCTACCAGTGTCAAATTATTCGTGGTGTCATTGTTGTCAGATATATGACGTCATCCAGACTTTTTTAATCCTCCGGTTGACGGGCTGGGTCTGTAAGGTCCAGGCAAATCTCTTTTTTGTTGGATTTTGTAAAATAATTTTATAAATTTATTTAGCTTTTGGTACCTTCCTAACTTTAATGTTTTCTTAATTGGTTTTAATTTTATCATCGGTCTTTTGATTTCCAGCAGGGCTTTGGGCCTGTGAAACTCAACCCGTGTATTCAAGTTTTTTTCCTACAATTAATTTTTTTGTATTTCGTAAAGAGACTACTTTTGTGTCGTTTTTAGGTATAAAACATTCTTAGGGCCTTCCCCTAATTTCTAAGTATTCACGAAGAATCTTTTGCATACGTGTAAGTCCCAAAAATTCCATTGTTTATCGTTTCTGCGTGTTTTGCATGTTAGCAAACTTTTTCGAGTTTAGGGGATTTACCTTTTATCTTTATCTTTTGTAGACGAATCCCCGTTCTTTATAAACTTGATTCGTACTATATAAAGCAAGACAAAGTATTTTTTTGGTTTAGTCTTTATTGGAAGTGCAACTGAATGTTAGGAGTATTTTTCATTTATTCCGTTTCCCACTTGTGACTTTTATTTGGCGAGATGGATGCTTTTGACATTATTAGGCTACAGGCACTTTACGATGAAGTACCAACCCCGGACGTTTCTGAAGCATCTGAGTCAGAAGACGAAAGTGCACAAGACATAATTAGCGAACACGATACGGAGCAAGAAGAACCAGATAAAGATGACAACCAATCAGATACTTCGACTACAACCTCCAGGTCTCTGTACTTTTATGGAGGAGATAGAACCAAGTGGAAAAAGCATGCCCCAGGCCAACGAGTTCGAACAAGGCAGCAAAATATCGTTACCCAATTGCCTGGTGTTCGTGCAGGTGCGAGAAACGCAAAAACGCCAATTCAGTGTTGGATGCTCTTTTTTGAACAAATTTTGGACGCAGTTATTGAAAATACCAATTTGTATATACAAAAAATAGTACCAAAATTCAAGAATAAATACGACTTTGTAGTGGAAATAAAGGCGTTAATAGGTTTTCTGTATTTGGCCGGTTCTCAGCATGGAGGGCGAAGGAAATTAAATGAATTTTGGTCCGAGGAAGGCTTAGGGCTCCAATTAATTCCAGCTAGCTTATCTCAGCGAAGATTTATGTTTCTGATGAAGTATACCTATACGTTTCGACAATACCGATACAAGGGATTGAACTGAACTTGCTGCCGTTAGAGACATATATGAAAAATTCAATGAACACGACATCAACTGCTCGAAGAAGGTGCAAATTCTGCAAGGACCGAAAATCAAGATATTCGTGCAAGTTTTGTGGTTCCTAAATTTGTTTAAAACACACAAAACCATGCTGCGCCGACTGTGCGGCAAAATTTGATTAACGAAATTTTCCATTCAATATTTTGTGTGTCAAATTTATGTGCACTCATTTTATATATTTTTTACAGTTATTCAGCTAGATACTGTATGTTATTGTTATTGTCTTTTCCGTTTTTTCAATTTCAATTTATTTTCAATTTTTTCTTTTGAAAACTTGCATTACATGTAATTTTGTTTGAATAAACGGGAACTCCCAAATTAATGTTTTTTTCATAACTATTTTTACTCTTGGCAGTAAAAAATAGACCAGGTTAACAAATGCATACCAGAAACTGAGTATATTAATGCGTTATTACGGGAAACCAATTGGGTCTGAGAGACCCAACCCGTCGAATGGTGTGATTCTGAATCCAGCCGTCAACCGGAGGGTTTTAAATGGTATATGATACTTTCTGACATATACCTACAGGGTGAGCTTTTTTCAATGTTTAGCATTGGGATCTCAGAAACTACTGGAGATAGAGAAACGCTTAAATGGGGAAAGATGCGCAGATTTACGAGTTTGATTTAAAACTGCTTTTGTTTCTCCGATAACTTTCATGGCTTATTAGATATTCAAAGAAAACTAAATTTTACGATTTTGTTTAAACATGCTTAGCATCGTTAATAGTAATTTTAGAGAAAAAGTGTTCAGACGAAAGTTTTAGATAATTTTACGCCAAATAAAACTATGTCGCTAATATTTTTTTTCGTTCACCACTATCGAGTTATGACACAAACTTGTGTTTTCTTAAATGGAAACCATAATTGGTTTTGACATCATTAAAAAGCTTATGCTTAAGCTTTTTGCTGATTACAATGATATAAGGTTTGATATGATTATTTAAAAAAATAAAGAGGATATAGACATTTCTATGGTTGTTCACTTTAAAAGTTTGGTGTTTTGTAATTCAAAAAACGAAAAACCTGAGTTACAATAGTGTTCGTTGGAGCAGTCGAAATAAATATACTAACATTGCTTTCACGTTGAGTCACAGAAGTGAGAGCTGTTAATTTTTTACTTTTAAGTCAAGTTAATTATCAAACATTAACAATTAACTATTAATTAATCTTATTGTAACTTAACTATAAGCGGTGCGAACGGCCGTTAATCATAAGTTTGCATTGGCTATGGAATTTTTTAACGTAGAAAAGCATGATATGGTTGAATATTACATTCAGTGCCAGAAAAATTCTATTCTTATTTTTTGCTGATTACAGTGATATAAGGTTTGATATGGTTATTTAAAAAAATGAAGAGGATATAGACATTTCTATGATTGTTTCCATTTAAGAAAACACAAGTTTGTGGCATAACTCGATAGTGGTGAACGAAAAAAAAAATTAGCTAGATAGTTTTATTTGGGGTAAAAATATCTAAAATTTTTGTCTGAACACTTTTTCTCTAAAATTACTATTAACGAAGCTAAGCATGTTTAAAGAAAATCGTAAAATTTAGTTTTCTTTGAATATCTAATAAGCCATGAAAGTTATCGGAGAAACAAAAGCAGTTTTAAATCGAACTCGTAAAACTGCGCATCTTTCCCCATTTAAGCGGTTTTCTATCTCCAGTAGTTTCTGAGATCCCAATGCTAAACATTCAAAAAAACTCACTCTGTATATGAAAGTACTCACTCACAGTGTTTCAATAAAGAAAGAATGCATTTGCATTTGTTAATTAACTACTGTTAGCTACTACTACTACTTGTTTAAACATAATGAAACATGTTTAAACAAGTAGGATTTTCGAAAAGCGATTATATTTATCTAAAATATCAACTCTCAATTCCTAATTGGTTAGGTTTTTTGAAAACTAGGACAAAAGCAATTTAAGAAGTCATTCATATACAGGGTGTTCCATTAAATAAAACACAACTCGTTTTAGTTACTTGCTTATGGAATATCCTGCATGGTTCTATATAATTTTAGGTTGTGCTCCTACATGGCATCTAGATCATGAACTAGCTATATTTTAAGTAAATTCTACGCATAAATATCGGACCCTGTATGTTATTGTATATTTTGCTAACTTCTAGCTGTGTCCTCTGTGATCTCTGCAACCAAGCGTTACAAGAATTTAAATTCTTTTCCTCTCTGTTAGATGCATGCTCTAGCACTAATAAGCTGCAACTACACATAGAAAATGTGACATGTGAAGTAATTATGTCAATAATGTCTATCCAATTGGTATACAATTTTGATTGGTAAATCTAATAATCTCAAATAAAATGTGCTAACATTATTTAGTCTCTACATACTATTGCTAAAGATGTTTCAGGAATGGTTGTAATACGCTATTTCAAATGTAGATTTTCTGCAAAACTGTGAGTGAATACCTTTCACAAATACGTCAAAAAGTGACATATGCTATTGAAAAAAAGTGTCGATGACGTCATATTTCTGACAAGGATGACATCACATATACAGTTTAATTATATTATATTATTATATATATATATATTTTAGAATAATTTATGCGTACTTTTGTAAAACTTTGTATATATCTATATAATACATTTGTTATTCGAATGTATGTATATATTTAATCTACACTATTTGAATTTAAAAATTGGTCCTAAGTTTGGAAAAACTCTGTGTATCGAAGAGAGTGTTGAGTAAAGAAAACGTTCAATTTAACGATCACCAATTAACAGTAATATTTAGTAACATGTCACGTATGTAGACAATTGAAAAAACTTTTTTACATCTAAAGCTTTCAAAGAAAGCGAATCTGAGTTTCTATCGGCTATTCCATAACACATTACGTGTTATCTATTCCTTTCTCGCCGTAGAAATGGAAATCGCCCTCAACTTAAATGCGGTTGTATTATCTTTAATGGTTTACGCAGAACGCTTTTTCTTTACGGTAGTGGCCGCGCTTCTGAGTGCGATAATAGGATTTTGACGAAAAGTTTTAAAGGGGCTAAGAAGCACTTGGTATTAAAACAAACAAACAAACAACGCTTCAATCCGATTCCTATCGAATTCATAATTTGTGTTGAGAACTTCAGGCCCATTGTTTTCTTATATCGATTAATGATCTGGGCATCAATTTTCACTTGGAATAAACCCGACCATCGGCAGAACAATGAAGTGATCGCAGTTTGCGGTAAGAGGTTCTGTTATCGTAATCACGTTATTCTGCGTATTTCGACAGTTCGTGTAGAACCAATAAAAACTAGGGTCCACTGTATAATTAATTGTATATAATCAATCTTAAAGCTGCTACCTATATTTTCTACATTCGTACAAGGTTTAACGTACCATCATTTATATCTAGTCGTGGAAAATGTACCAAATTCCGTTTGTTTTCATAAAAACTGACATAAAAAAATTGTTTGTTTTAACGTACTCGTTGTATATTTAACAAGGAAGAGATTCAAAAAGCAAAGTTAGTTCTGTTTAATATTCAAAAACAGTTTTCCACCGAGAAAACCTTCTGTAAGTTATTATTTTGTTTTTGCCATTTTTTTTATTCCTAGATGTAAGAAACAAACAACGTAACCTCCTAAATTATTCAGTATACGTAGTGCACAATTGAATGTGTTTTTCATAACTAGGACTTTTTCAGTATGCGGTTTAAGAATAATTTAAAATTATGAAAACTCCTTTATCAGAATAATTTGCGCTTCAATATAATACTAACAGCGTATACAAATTCTTACATCTCCAAGATAATTAAACTGAGTTTTTTGTATATGCAAATAATCTAAGATGGGTAATTTTTGTTTTTTTTTTTTGTACTACTTCAAGCTGGTACAACAGACTGGGGTAATTCGTATGATATCAGAGAAACATCTGTAAAATAAAAAGCTTCTGTTTTTGTATACGTACGCGATTCTTCAAATTATTATTTCTAGCGTTGGTCTACTTTTCTTCAATTTGCATGCATGCTGTTATAACGTTGAGCTTGTCGTCAGAGAGTCGGCATAAAAGGCTACGTTGCATAGCAATGGGGACATTTTGGAAATAAATAAGAAAGGTTTGTATTAACCTCTAGCTCTCGTAATAGAGTGTCGTGTTTCTAATAGAATAATATTTTTATTATTTCTTCATATGCAACCTCCTATGAATATTTTTGTTATTTGTATACTCACTCTGTTTAAAGAAGCAAAATTTCAACGGAAATATAGATTGTGTAACTCAATAAAAATAACTGCTTTTACATTACTGCGTGAAAGATAATATTTAAAAAAGGAATTTCTTCATCTTTTGTCGCTGAAATAAAAAAAATATATTGAAAGATAAAAGTTAGTTTAATATGTAATGTATATTTGCATGTGTTCACCATACAAAAAAAATAGAAATCATGGTTCTTTTTAATAGAAATAAAACATTAATTCTTTTTTTTTTCTCGAAAACGGTTCATTTTATCGACAATGAACAAGAGTACCTTTTCTTTAGCTTAATGTATCCGAATTTGTATTTTTTAACTCCTTATCATACAGGGTTTTAAAAATGTAAGCATTAAAATGTACAACCTAGTCCGCCCCTGGTAAACTAAACAAGTTAGTTTAAATTTAAGGGCAGTATTTTAAGAGGTCCTTACTACTGTTTATCATATTAAATTTTCATTAAATTATAATATGTAGTTTAAAAGTTATTCAAGAAAAATTGATTTTCAGTTGCGTCCTTTAGGAGGCCGTATCTTCGTAAGGAGGGCTGCTAGGAAAAAATTATTGGAACTTGTCATCTTATTTTTTAATATTCTATCTGCAGAATGTAGTATTTCTGTAGTAATGTGACCCGTGTAGTTTGTAAAAACGTTGTCTATACAAGTTCTCGACGTTGGTGTAATTCTGGTATATACTTTGAATAATTGTTGCATATTGTAAGAGTTCATAAGAGATTGCACTAGTCACACATTTTGCGAATTTTGCATCATATCTAAGTTGAAATCGCCAGCAATCCAAATTAATTTATCTTCATTATATGATTTTTCCAAAATTCTCTCCAGCATAGTTAAGAGGTTATTAATATCCACATTCTATGAAGTTCTGTATATGCAGCAAATAATCATTCGTTTATTCTCATGTTTCACTTTCAGTGCAGCGCATTCGCACTGATATATTGTACTGAGGTTTTTTAGATCATATCTTTCGATAGCTTACCATGCTTCCTTGCAGTGTATTGCAACGCCACCATGACAGTTCTTCTTTCTACTGAAATTCGAGATGCATTTGTATCCACTTATTTTGACGGTTTTCAATTGTTCTTCACATAACCAGTGCTCCGTAAGACAGAGAAAATTGCAATTGCCTACATCATCCAACATCATTTCCAATTGACCTAAGCTTGTTGTTAAACATTGTATATTTTGATGAACCAGTTTTAGGGTAGGAATTTTGTTTTTATTTTGGTTGTTATTTTGTTTTCTATTTATGTTTTCATTGTCTTTTTTCCAACATGCAGAAAAAACAATTTATTTTGGAACCATTCGGCCACACTGCAGGATTTTTAACTTCTTCTAATTGTTCTATCGGAAACGTAAGTTTGAAAGATGAATATTTTTCAGGATATTTGGATATCATTTGTTCACATTGAACTCGTAATATATTTTGCGCCACCGCACCGTGAGATGTTTTATTATGTCGTCAGCTATAGTTTCTGGTAGTAAGTTATAAACATGCAAGTATCCATATTGGGTGGTTGCCTTAACTGGTAGGTTAATGGTTGTTCCAACTTTTTCTTCGAATTACTTTTTTAAGACCATCAGAATCTAAGTTCTCATTTTTTGGTATTAATTGTTTCTCAGAATTTTTTGAGTTTGTTCTAGGTAAATTATTAGAATCTATATCTTTATTGTTACGAACAGTTTTCTTTAAAGCCATCGCATAGTTTGCGATAATTTTTTGTTCATTATTTACGCCTTCAAGTTCAATGTTCTTTAGATTTTTGTCTGTCATCTTTTTCTGAGTGTTTTATTTGTTGAAATATTCTAATTTGAATTGTCACAGACTGAAATATTTAGAATAAAATTATTTTCCTAACTTCAGATGATACTGCAAGTATAGAAAAGCGTTAATCGATTGATGTTGACGACATACGAGATGGTTTGCGCGTGTTTAAAAATTTAAACGATGGGAAATTAATGACGTACGAAAAGAACACCAGCAAAGCACCACCAAAGCTGTGGGTGAAGAGTAAAAAATTAACATAAAATTGCTCATGCTTTACAACCTTTTGAATGAGTAGCGAGGGCAATTAGCTGAGAAAATACGCGGCAGCTACTCTTATTATACTCTTACAAAGCTGTATACTTTTGCTTAACGCCTTTTTTCATATTTGTAAAAGCTTACTAGAAAAACAAACGCATTTAATAATAATTCAGCGCTACAAAATGTAAAAGCTACAATAACTTTTGTAATTTCGTCAAAATTAATTCATAAAGAAAAAGAATGGAGAGTGTAGGCGACCATGGAGTCCTTAATATAATTTTGTTGGTGATTATTTTTATTCTTTTATATTATTATGGTATCTTTCGCATTTTTTCATTTTATTGTTCTTGACATTTATTAAGATTTACAACTCTGTATTCCCTTCGTTGTAAATCTCAAAATTATTCATAAATGACTTTCAAAGTAAGGTTAATATATTTTTTTATTCTGGAATTATTATACATAAATGAAATTTTGCTCTATATACAATATACTCTAGCGGCCGGCTTAATGTAATGATCTAAAGCGAAATTTTTTGAGCATTTACAAATTTATATAGACGTTATATTTAAACACTCAGAACGTGTGAACATTCAACTTGAAATTTGCGATCACCTGGATCAACCAGATGCCGATATCAAAATAAGGTAATAACAGATAGGAGGATTTAATATTGGATGGGTTGTGTAATTCCATACCAAATATTATATTTCAGTAAAGTCTCAAATTCCTAACATAATCAAATCGTTAGGAGGAAGGAGTATCGTAGAAAAGAGTTATAGGGTGTTATTAAATTTATTAAAAAATAAAATCAGATTTACAGGTTATAAGCAATGATAAATATAATTATATTAGTCTTCTAGATACACCCTATTTTGTTTTGATGATGCAAAAATGGTGGCATTTATGGCTTATTAAACATGCTCTTGAAGCATCGGAAATGATGTGCTTATAACCAATCATGATATTGTAGATTACAAGCTTGACATCTATTGAAGTAAGTTAAATATACTACGATCCGCCGATCTAGGGCATGTCATGCACGATAATGGAAACTGTCAAACAATAGTACCAACTTTTTTATTCCATTTTTGAAAAGATTGTATACTAGCTATTGTACCCAACATCAAGTAACTCAACAACATACATATATTTAACTCGAGAAATATTAAGAATTCTAACGGTCAAATAAAACAAAAACATGTAAGTACACAGGCCTTAAGAATACATTTTTAAAATTTAAAATACATTGATAAAATTCTCATTAAAGCTGATATACCACAATATGAAAACGTTAGGAAACTGCATTAAAATAGAATAAACTTTTTTTCGTTTATATTTCGTGCAACATGTAGCAAATAAAGCGGACGTCTTTAGTCAATGAAACAAATTAGAAATAATCTCCAGCGAGAAAGCAAAGGAAAGATTTACTATTATTACTGTTGGCTTTCAGTTTATATAGTATGTCACATTGATAAAAGAACTGGCTACGACTCTATAAAATTGGATCGTTCATTTTTTGCGTTTATATTGCCCAATATAACTAATTTAAATTAATTTATATTCACCGAACCAACCAATTTTTCTTCCGAGCTTAGTGGCATAAGACAAATGGCGCAGAATATTGAGAATTAACGCAGCAGGTGTTTAAACACTAAACTATATTGGGGGAGACTAATATCTTTTTACGTAGGAGATACAATGATAATTTACATTTATTTTCTTCTGTATAGCTAAATTGCAACTTGTAGTAACTTGTCGCAACTTGTATTTATTGTTCCAGCTATTAATTACATTAGTTGACATGTTTTTTATAATCGACTAAATAATCTAAAATTTTAATATTTTGCATTGTTTTAAACATAAAAAATATATTCTAACTATATTCTTCTAATTACTAAATGTTTCTTTGTTTAATAAAGAAGTTTTTTCAATAAAAGTAAAACAAGAAAAGCAGTTACGTGAGTCTTACAAAAGAACGAGAAACATGTATAGTTTGTGTATTAAGTAATGACTTTTTGAAGCGCTTATCAAATTTTCTTCCGCTTATGCCCGTTCGGTCGTTTCAGATATATTGTAATGGATACATTTGTCTAGACTATTACTGTTAATGCGGCCCTGTAGATTAAGTTGCATAACTTGTAAAATCAAAGGGGTAAGATAACATAATTTGGAAAATCATTAATTAAAACAAGATATTTAAAATTAAGAATAAATTATATAATTTAAGATCACAAAACATGTAAAACCATTTACAATTAATCACATTACAACAATCTTACAAAATTATTTACATAGCTAACTGATGATTGGTCGTTAGGAAAATATGTCATTTGACCTTATTCTAATATTTCACTTATAGGAACAGTAAATTAAATGGAAACAGTGTAAATTAGGAATTGTAACAAATTAATTATTATGAAGTTATATTGTAAAGTTAAAATTAAGTTTTGTATTGAAATTATGTACCGACCTTTTTGACAGATGAGCAAATGTCCTAATCAAATTATTTAATTTCGTACTCGGACATAAACAAAAGGTAGAATATTCATCTATGTCTTAACATCCTCATATCATTTCAATTAGACTCTCCTAAGGTATTTATCCTATTGTTCAGTATCTTCAAAACACATTCAAAATTTTAGCTCAATCGTAATACGACAAATTGTATGAAAGCTTACATCATAGCTTACATGAAAGAGTGCTTTGAACATTTTCGGGTCAGAAGTCTCTAGTTATGAAAAAAGAATGGAAGGGTGGTTTGGTAGCTTGCGTGTAGAGCAGAAATGCTGAAGACGATCTCCAAAAATATAAACGTTTAAAAATTTCTTCATCAGAAACTTCTCCGAGATAAAACTAAAACAACACCTTCCTACATCCTGGAGTCTAACTGTTCCCGAGACAGCTGAAACCAAGTCCTGAGGATTTCCGTCCTGACCCGGCATTCCCTGAACCTAGATTCCAGAATTTGACCCAGACATATACGATCACCTAATTCGGACCAATAACCACATTTTATGAACCGGAACAATTGTAAAGTACCTAGAATAGTTAAGTTAAGTTATATAATAAGAACGTTATCAGATTTAAAATCAATATTTTCCATTTTTACTAAATCGGTGAGAAACCGAAGAAAATCTTCCCCGAACTAGACATTTAAAAGCATTTACGTTCACTAAGTTTAATAATATAATTAATTAACCACTAAGTTTTTCATTAGTCTTAATGATTAGTATAATCGATTTGATTTTGCAAGTAAACACTTTTAGTATCACTAAGTATTCATTAAAATCTTGAACATTTACCTTGAAGCTAGAAAATAAAATCCTGTTACCACAGTTGAATGTTACAATTTGTTTATCTACTTACCTGGAATAAAATACCACAATCAAAATCAATCCAAAGATCAAACAATCGATATTTCTCACGCTCATTTCGACAAAGATACAGGTTAGGATACACAACCAAGGAACGTCAGTACTATCAGATTTAAGAGAAAACGGCGCTAGATTTAAAAATGAACTTTCAATACTTACCTTCTGAACCCACTTTAAAAAAAAATCATAACCCTGAGATTGCAAAATTAGCAACAGAGTCCAGCCCAGATAAAATCATTTCTTTTTATGTAACATCTCAAAAAAATAATTAATGTGGCACAATACTCAAAAATTAAAC
The DNA here is from genome assembly GCA_023690525.1 of Holotrichia oblita. Taxonomy (NCBI): domain Eukaryota; kingdom Metazoa; phylum Arthropoda; class Insecta; order Coleoptera; family Scarabaeidae; genus Holotrichia; species Holotrichia oblita. The sequence continues at coordinate 132,861,030 of CM043017.1, read as the reverse complement.
AAAGAGTAAAGATTTAAGATCCACCACAATATGTAGATTTATGTATTAGATAATGCATTGTAATGACAGTAAAGATGATATTGATTTAGAATTAGAATCTGATTAATAGATCCCAGAAAAGGAATACACAATTATAAGTAAGAGTAGATTAATATTCACCATTGAGAGAGAAATTGATGGTAAATTACCCTTTTTAGACGTACTAACTATTAATAAAAGTGACCACATAATTACAGATTTGTACAGAAAACCTACTAATTCAGACAGATTACTCAATTCTAATTGGAACCATCCCTTATATCAAAAACTTAACATTATAAAAAACTTTAAAGATACAATTTTAAGCATCTCACACCGTGATTTTCACAATAAAAATTTTAGTCTGTTAAAAAACCGGTTAAAACAATAATTATCCCATAAAATTAATAAATAGACTCCTCTTCAACAATAACAATAGTGTCACAGTTTTTAGTAATGACTCCATCGACAAATCCAGTAAGTTTAATAGATTGATTATATATATTAAAAAAAAATTATAACTTATAATATTAATACTTTACAGCAGTTACGCATTTTCAATAATTTGAAAGAAAGAACCAATATTGAAAAACTTAATGGCGTCGTCTACAGAGTCAGATGCAATAATTGCGAAAAGTGTTATGTTGGTCAAACTTTCCAAACTGTCGGTAAACAATTAAAACAACATCAGTAGGACATTGCTATCAATAAAAATTCAACAGGTTTGTCACAACATAGTATCGCTACTGGACATAGGTTTAATTTCGGTGATCCGGATATTCTTGATATTGAACAAAATTTTAACAAACGCTTGATTTCAGAAATGCTTTACATAAAAATTAATGACACCTGTAATTTTAAAAATTATATTAATAATATTAGTTGTGTGTATGATCAATACACTACAATTTTTCTTTGATATGTTTGGGAATTTAGTGACTGCTTAAGGTTTGTCCGGTCAGTTTTGAAACAAATTGTACGTTTAACATAATATCTCCTTTCCCATTTATCTATTTTATTACTATAAAAACCTCGTTTCTGTTTTTTCATGTCTTTTTAGTCTTACTTTGTTCTGCACTCACACGTCCATATACATACACTGCTGGCCCGTTTGAAACTTTAAAGGCGTCTATAAGTGAATGCATTTCATCGAGCAGTGATGCCATATCCGTATCATGGATCACGACAAAAGGCAAGTGGGAAAATTGCGTTGGTGGGGTAAAGAGAATACCACAGCAGGCGTAGCAGTTACTAGTACTAGCTTAGTATGCTCGCAACAGCGTTGGTTTGCAGTTAGAGCTAGTTGGATACTCATATCGTATTAAAATATTTTATGTTAGTAGACACTGGCTCCTTGTCTCGTACGTCGTACTAGCTGTTCATATGTATGTATAATGCTGTGGCAACTATGTCGATATTTTACATTACTAGTAGGATTCAAGCTCTCTCGGGGCCGACAGTGTATATGTTTTCAGGCACAACGCACGGATTTTAACGTTATATTCTCCAGTTAGTTGAAAAAACTTTTTAAACAATTAATTAGGTATATAAATTCTTATTACTACATTAGAATGTCATCGTACGTAATTTTAATCATCATTTGAATGACTTGGTTTTAATTGTTTCTTGCTGACTGGTATGTATGTCTTTCTTTTTGGTGAACCATCATGTAATAATGTATTTTTATATTAATGTTGTTAAATTTTGTTAAAAATTTTAGCTTGAAAAAGGCCAGTGTCGGCCGAAACGTAGCAAATATAGCTAATAACATTAATATGATTAAAGAACCGTAATTTGCTCAATTTGGCATTTCTTTATCCTTGAAACAAGTTAAAGAGCGTTAGACTCGTCAAATTAATTATAAGTAATTTGACGAAGCTCTTCAATTAATCAAGTTGGCAATAGAAGTGTTAGCTTAGGAAAGATGGTAATCTGCTTACAAGAAACAGTTTTAGCTGAAAATGCTGGTAAAATATTTCCATTGCTGGACAAATAGATTATTTAAAAAGAAGCTATAAGCTTGCTAGAAAGTCTTGAGCCTGAACCCATTTCCACAACTGTTAAGGCAGAACATCCTCTGGAATTTGTTCAGCGCAGTGGTATCATTAGCAAGATTTTAGTCACGAGATTCTAATGACGAATCGCTATAAAGTACTTTGGGTCACGAACTGGAGACAATGAATCTACAACATCGACGTTAACTTTATCTTTCAATGATAGTCAATCAAAATTTCAAGTCAGAATTTAGGACTGCTGATAGAAACATTAATTCCAAGTCTAAGCATGATTTGATACTCAAAAAATTGAAGAATGGAATTATATGAAACTGGAGTAATAAGAGGTAAATATCTGGACTGTTTGTTAACTGTTCCATCAATAAGCATAGAAGCTGAATGAGCATTCTCTTAAGCTGGTTATATGTACATGCAATAAAATTAGAAGTGCTCTGAATGATGATACCCTAGATATTTCGTACTTTTTATGTAAAGATTTCCAATTATAAATAGTTTAGAATTGCATTAAACCTCTATTTTTGATGTTATACTTTGACCTCTATAAATTAGCGAATTTTGTATATTAAGTTGTATCTGTCGTAGTTCCGATAATGCGTACTGTGATATCGTCAATATGGTGCAGTACTGCATGCACTAGTTTCAAGTTTCTAGGTCTTGTACACTTAGGTTTGTTTGTGTAATTTAATCCTGCTGTTAATATTTTATTTTAACAACAATGTTGATGCTACATACCTCGGAAAAATCGATTTTACCAGAGGTACCTTGTTTGTCATTATACCTACCTCTTCCTGATTTTGTACATTTTGCCATTTTAAGGCAATTAGGGCAACTGCTTCAAAAAGCTGTATTTAAGATGTTTGCTAAGTAGGGTGTTTCTGTAAAATAGTTTTGTTAGCTGAATTGCGTTTTGGTTGATACGTTGGATCAATGGAGTAACATTAATTAGCATATAAGCAACCCAGATTTTACTATCTACAGTTTTTTGATCAACTCGTCTTTAGGGCGCTCCAAAAAATCTTTTACTTGAAATTTAAATGCCACTAACACAATTGAAAATTACTTCAAAAGGTTTTTTGCTTCATATAAATCATATAAATAAAGATTTTTAAAGGTCTTGGTAAACAAACACGCCGATTTAAAGAATGTATAAATAATCGGAAGAGCTTTATTTGTAAAAGTGCGTGGGTTTTGAGGTTTTTCGATTATAATTGGCTTTATTTCCTTTGCACCAATTGTATTTGAGCCGGCAAGGAATGTAAGCTGCTGCTAAGACATTTTTCTCTTTAGAACACTTACTTCATCAGCGTGAATGCGTATATTGTTTGGTAACATCTTCCAATATGCCCACTAAATTTTGAAAAGAAAGTTGAAGTTATATTAAATTTAGGATCAAATCCTTTACTATGTTTAGATCAAATTATTGATTTTTTAAATTTATTTATACATTTTGCGTTAATTAACCGATAGAAATTTCTTATTTTTAAATTATTATTTTGCAACTATAGAAATTTTGTTATACTTATGTATATTCAAAGTTTTTTTTACTGATTTTAATTTCCTTCAGTGAACTGAAAATAATGCGAAATTTTCTTATTTTCAGAAACAAAAGTTAGGGAATATGATGAATAGGGTTCAATTAATAGCAACAAAGTTTGTAAATTTGATAACGTCAGCGATAAAGTTTTAACTTGTCGGCAGTTATCGGTCGAAGCATGGCCTACTGAGTTTACCAGAAACTTTCTTGCATTTGCAAGTTTTAAATAAGATCTGTACTGTTCCCCTGGGGCTTCAGCAATATACCAACGTTCAATTTATCGGTATCTTCGCAGATGGCGTTGTAATTAAGCTCGGTTGACCAGTAATTGTTATACGCTTAGGTGAAACTGGACTTTCTCTTTTAATTTTGTTGTATATCCTTGTTCTTGTTAATGTAAATAAATTTATTGAGAACTATATGTTGAAAAGAGTATTGTTGAAGTATTTTGCTATTCTTTACATCATTTCAAATACTTAAAAGTTTAAAATCGCTGTTTCACAATAACTGAAGCTCATATGTATGTCAACTTACGCTAACTTTGCAACTATAACTTACTTGTTTACACCCTGTTTCCCTCAAAATGCTAATAATTACGTAAAATACATGCAAACTAGAAACAAACAATGCCTATAGCTATTATATTATTATCGGAATTCTATCCAACTTTCAACTCGTACTACATCAAAGAAGTTTACTCTCTATTGCCGGCAGATATTCCTGTATATTCTCTGTGTCCTTGATAATGTACGGACTATAGATTTGCCAATAGCATAAACGTAATTCATTGCATTCCCCTTCGTTTACGAAAATACGAACCCTCGAAAAGTTCAGGCGCGTATAACTAGTGTATTGTTCTATAGATACTTTACATCTCCTTAAATGTGACATCACTCGAAATGATTCTTGAAGAAGTTCCTAATGAAATCTCGACTACAATATTCGTAAGACATTGTAGGAATATCATGTAGTCAGCAAAACTTGAGTAAGTCTGGAAAATAAATACATCTCTAAAGAAATATAAACTGTCGGTTTGGCTTTCTCTAATCGATTTGCGTTATTTTTATTGTTGTAGTGGTATTTTATACGTTTCTAATATCTTTATTAAAAATTAATTAAAACAGTAGCACAGTAATATGATGTTAATCATTGTTTGATCAATGAATTTATTTAGTCCATTAATTATACCGCTCAATTTATAATGGAATAAAGATGAATCTAGACCGAACTCTCCAAATTGATGACTAAAAAATAGCACCTGCCTCTAGATTCAAACGGCCGCACCTTATTCGTTTTGGAGGCATCGGTAACCCCGCAAGAAACCTCGTTGTGGTTTATGTTTGTATGCTTTGACTGTTTTAGGGTGGGTTTATCAATATGAGGATAAAAGTGTTGGGTAAGTAACTGAGAGATATTGCTAACTGGCAGATAAAATTTAGCAACTACAATGCTTTATCTTGCAGATAACTTCTATTTAACGCTCAATAAACGTTTCATTGTAATTATCTTACGAATAAAATTTTATCTGGAAGTTAATTTGTTTATCCTCACATTGATAAACGCACCCTTAAGGTACATTTACAACCAATTCAAAGTTACGAATTAAGCATATGAGTACGCATGAAATTGCAAAGTTGCATTTACAACCACGCCTTGAAGTGTTAAACAAACACTTTGCAACTTAATTCATGCAAGAAAGTATCAACTGTATTAATATACCCATATTTTCTATTTGTAATAACCTATTGCGCCAACTTATTTATTACAGGTGTATTTGTATTGTAAAGGAAAATTGTACAGAATAGATGTGCATTACTGTTCAAAAATGTTAATTTGACAATCTATCTTGACAGAACGTAAATATTTCACAGCAGCCAATTATGTGATTTCCAATTCGATGCTTGACGAGACCAAGCAACGAAGTGCGAGTTGAAAAATTTCACTTCGAATTTCGTGCCAAAGTGTGCTCTGAAGTTGTTGTAAATGTGTCAATTTAAAACGTATTATTTTAACTGTCAATTATCGAATTTTGAATTGGTTGTAAATGTACCTTTATTGTTGGGTATGATATATTGATAGTTAAAGAACCATTTCCGAGAATGACCGTGCCATGTCTATAAGAAGCAAAAACGCAAATGTATATGTAAAAACAGAATTTGAACGAGCATAGTGATATACATAAGTGAAAGAAAAAAGGGGCTCAGTATTTAGAGAAAATATACGTAACAAGACTGTGATGGAACACTTACGAGCGTTTTTCTCATTTTCTCACCATAATAAGGAATGTTAGTGGTTATGACTGTCCAAATAGAAAATTGTTGTTAAATCTACATAATTTTCAGCTGCTGTAGAGTTAGACATTTTTGAAATTCGATTTAAACGGGGCACAGCAAAACATAATTACAATAATATTCGTTTTTGGCACCAAGAACCAATAACAGTTGGCAGTTGGGGCAGTTGTGGACAATTCAAATTAAACTTGTCTACTATGATGTTAACTGTACCTACATTGTCAGAAATATAAAAGTGTGTGTAATGCTGTAAAGCTTGCTTCGTATTTTTCGGTCATCAATGGTTGTAAATCTAGAAAAGTTCGTCAATGATTATCAACTGTTTATAACGACTTTTTCTATTCCTATGCTTCCATCTAAAACGTACGTATTTGCGTTTAAATTAATTTGCTTCACCTGTGCATATTTTCAATCGAACCTTAATGACCATGTTTATTATTTTTTGAACATGTAAATTTATATCGTAAATTTCGTTTTATATGGTATTAATTCAATATCGAATATACAGGGTGTTTCATAGTATATACGCAGGACTTCAGGATGTGATAGTTTGTCAAAAAATTTGAAAAAAAGTTTCTATCAACTTACCCTCTAAAATGCACCATTCTGGAGATACAGGGTGTTCAAGTTTAATAAAAAAATCGTTTTTTGCAAATATCTCCGGAATCGTTTATCGTAAAGAAACCAAATAACAAATTAATAATAAATTATACAGTCAACATAACCACATACACCGCACACACATTCAATAAGAACACAAATTCAATTTGTACAATTTTTTACACAAACATTGAAATGTGCGAAATGCTACCTTTACGGTTTGGAGAATCAAAAAAAGACAACTTTTCTTTCATTTTTAATTTTTTTGTGATTATGCAATTATGAAGTTACCGTTTGCTTTTCTTACTTGTTCTAACGTTTTAGTAAAATAACATTTTTATTTCAAAAATTTGACCATGTTTTTCAACATAAAAGTTGATTTTTCTCGAAAACGGTCAACTTTAGAGATCATGACCAACTGTACCTTTTTTGTGTAGAAAATATTGGCGGTTCAAACGGGCGTTTCAAAACCGTAATTTTTCCAGTGACGTAGATGTTGGGGAGAAAAACAATCACTACCCCTTCAAATCTTCACCGATTATGACTTAAAATTTTTTTTCTCGCATATAACTTATTATGAGTAGAAAATGCATACAAAAGCTGTTTTCTTTACGATAAATGGTTCCGGAGATAAAAAAACGATTTTTTAAATTAAATTTCAACACCCTGTATCTCGAAAATAGTGCATTTTAGAGGGTAAGTTGATAGAAACTTTTTTTCACATTTTTGGACAAGCTATCACATCCTGAAGCATATATTATGAAACAACCCGTATATTATTTTGAGATTAATTAATATATGTATTTTCTGACCTCTATGTACTTATCTTAATTAATGGGCATATATTATTTTTGTTAAAATAAATATTGTAGATATTGAATTATCTTCACTTTTTCTCTGATTATTAGTTGTTTATCGGTTGTTTTTATCGATGCTAAAACAACTATAACAAACTTCTTATTTCATTTCAAAATAAGTTAGTATCAAAAACAAATTGACAGCCACTTTGGAGTGCCATTTGTTATTTTCTTCAAGAAGGCGCCAATTGCAGATAGCACATTCTTCGAGAGGAGTTTTGCGGAGGTTTCAGAGTAGTTTAATTTACTGAGTACACATACACACGCCATTACAATGTATGTTTTATCTAGTATTTCGCAATTATTGAATATTTTTTTAGTTAAACATGGAATAATTGATTCGGGTTTAGAATCTTCTTGTTTATATTGTAAATTAATTTATTTAATATTCTGTTTTTTAATGCTCATCATGTCATTATTTTACAGCTGTCTTTTGGATAATTTAAATGCAAATTTGTAGATTTCCCAGAATCTTGACATTTACAGATAGATACTGCATTTTTAATTTACGGAAATTTTCGCTGTAAAGAAAAGTAAAACGTTCTTAGGTGAATATACACGCGTATTATTTAGATGTAAACATTATAAAATAATATATTACAAAAGAACGCATATGTATAGAATGTGTGTGTAGAATATTTTGAATGTCATCTTTGACAGGAAAACTTACAATTCAAATTTTACGAATTTGATTAAAATACATATACAATTCCATTCGTTTTTCGAGAGTTTATTGGTTTATATGTAGCGACTTCGAAATAACATCAGTTGTTCTGTTGCATTGTATATTTTAAGGAAATATTTCCCTGATTCGTTCACCCGTTATTTCGCTTGATTGTATATTGTTTTTTCGGCAATAATAATCTAAAGAAATCGTGAGGTATCCATAATGAACTCAGTTATCATAAATGTTTATTATTCTTCAGTCTATTATTCGCAGTTGATGATGTGCGCCTGCAACTTGTATCTATTCGTTATATGTTATTTTCGCATACCTCTTAGTTATCGTAGAATTTATTACAGAGTTTGACTTTCGGTTGTTTGCGTTTGTATATTAGTATTGATTATTTTTATTTTTATACAAAATAAAAGTTGGCACCACAAAGTGATTAAAAATTGACAAAAATGCTAGAAAGGATTGACCATTTATTGACCACTATTGACCATCAGCGATTTCGATTGACCACCTTTTGTTTAGGCTACAGCCGCTATGCCCATATTTAGGGGTCTAATGGCGAAAATTAGCCAATATAGACATTTTGTTCATCGGATACGATTGACCATCGTACCATGTTTGACCACCCTTCACATTTTCAAAATTTTCAAAAAAACTTTTTTTTCGAATTTTATTTTTACTGCAAACTATAAAATTTTGCAGTATAGGATTGATCAACGTTTGACCATGATTGACCACCAAATAATTTTTTTGAAAACTTAAAAATACTCGAAAAAAATGAAAAAAACAAGTTCATATCTCCAATGAAATGATATCAAACCCAGATAATGTCATAACCTCTTGCGTCGCATTTTTCAAAATAAATAAATAAATAATAAAACTTATTGTCTCGTGTCTCTAGACCACAGAAAACTGAAAATTATCGTTTGACCACCTCTCAAAATTTGTGAAAAATGTGATAAACTTTGAAACTGTTATACGTAACTTTAAGATTGGATAAAATTTAACCGGAGGGTGGTCAAACGATAATTTTCAGTTTTGTGTGGTCTAGAGACACGAGACAATAAGTTCTATTACTTTCAGCGTTTGACCACCTCTAAAAATTCGTGAAAAATGCGAAAAACTTTGAAACCATTACACGTAACTTTAAGATCGGATAAAATTTAACCGGAGGGCGGTCAAACGATAATTTTCAGTTTTGTGTGGTCTAAAGACACGAGACAATAAGTTCTATTATTTTCAGCGTTTGACTACCTCTAAAAATTCGTGAAAAATGCGAAAAACTTTGAAACTGTTATACGTAACTTTAAGATCGGATAAAATTTAACCGGAGCAGCATTTTTGTCGATTTTTGACCACTTTGTGGTGCCAACTTCACGGACCTCATAATATTTTAAGTTATTTTATTTTTATTACAAAATATAGAAACTGTTTATCTTTAAACTATATTTCTATCGGTAAATTATTTTTGCACTGATAATGGCGATTTCATTGCTAGCTACACCACTTTTCTTTTCGTAAAAGTTCTTGTTCTACAAGAAGTGGAAGTTAGATTAGGTAAAGTTCTGTTACATCTTCTCGTAGATTTTCTCGTTTGTGTGATCTCCAATGTTTCGTATACTTGTAGCTTTGTGAAGTAAGAATTTACGTCGAAACTGACCAAGTGCGAAAAAAGCAGAATTTAGAAAACAATTCATTCAATTGCGTATAAAGTTCCTATTTTCATTCATATTTAATTTCTGTTAAATCATACAAAAATACGTGAAATAAGCTTTTATATATTGTCGCTGTAATTTACCAATTCCATCTCCTCTAGGTCGTAATTTTGGAATCTGTTCATTTTCAATTAATTCGTCCAATGCATGTCCTTGTAAATCAGACACAGTGATAAATTTGTCATCTATGTCCACAGAAATATTACGAAAAACTGCAGTTGCTACAATTATAGCTTTGTTTGGGTTGTAGCTACAAACAAGGTTTGAAAGGTTCAAAACAATGTTCAATTACATTTCTCGTTTTTGTATGGGATTCATTATACCACATGAGCATAAATTATTTATATCAAAGGTTGCTTTGGAATTCTGAACGTACCGTGTGTCTTTAATTCATCGTCAGTAATTGAAATTATATTGGTTATGTAAGCTAATCAGCTTGTCAAATAAATAGTAACATTATTTATGTATACAGGTTTATTTTCAATTTGTTACATGAGACGTTGAAAATGGCCACCATTTTCATGCAAACACAAATTTACACGCCTTTTCATATTTTGAAATGTTGTCTCGATACCCTTGGGCATTGATGGTTCCTTCAAAGATTATGCGTATCAATCGTCTGCGAGAAACACCAATCCACATCCAAACTTTCTGGGGATGCAACGGAGACTCACGAAATATGTGAGGGTTTTTAGTACTCCACATTTTCATGGTTTGTGAATTGATATACCCTGACAAGTGAAACCACGCCTTTTCTGTAAAAAAATGTCAAATCCAAGAGGTCATTGTTGTTCAATAAATATTGGGTGAAGGCAAAATAACATGGGGGAAACTTGCTGTATGACTCTTCGCAAAGATGTTGATGCTGCGTTAATAATTTTTCGAACATTTTCAGTTGTTTGCTCCGTACGGACTGTTGGCTTACCACCACCGCTCTTATGTGTTACACTTCCTGTTTCACTGAACAGTCGCACACAATTCCAGAAAAAGTCAGCTTCCAAGAACATCAAATCAGGAAACTGTTGCCGAAATTCAACCAGGCAAGTTTCAGTACACTATCTCCATTCCCCATTTTCAAGATTTCCATTGCAAAAATAAGATTCAACGATAAATCGCTTATGTAGGTAATTGTGAAAATACCATGCTGAGTAAAGTTTTAAATCAAAACTGACATTTAATTAACATTAACAAAAAACTTAACCTATTAAAGACAGTGGTTCTTTTAATCATTGCAATCCCTTATCTAAATAATTTTTGCTCATTTGCTACAATGGCTCTTCGCGTCTGATAGTATTCAGTAGTGGAATAAATAAATAATTTTTTGGGAATATCCATTGTCACCTGGTGTACAGAAAGTATGTCAAGAGCCCATAATACATTTTTTCCTGATGTAAGAGAAAAATGGGCGTTGACATATAAAATGAAACATTAAGCTCTAATAGTACCTTTAAAGGAAAGAAAAGAATTGTAAGCAATGCATAACGATTACCAACATTTAAATTCACCAGAAGACAAATTTAAAGAATTTATGAAAAGCAAATGGCAGGTGAAGACAAATCATATCAAGAACAGCTATTACTAAATACAGTGTCGCCTAGATAGGAATGTATTAGCAAATTTATTTAAAAACGAGGGAAAATTCGTTCGTTCATTTAGTCCAGGAGCTTATGAAAGATGAATTCTTATGGATAGGTGTAAAGCTAACCCCGATTTTATCCTTATCATTTTATTAAAGCTGCTTCTTTGCTTAATGGGTCGGTCCAGAGACGTAACTGTAGATATTGATCTGCAGCTTATCCCGAGTGAATAAAAGAAGCACAAATATGCAAATATGTATAAAAAAAAATTTTGAGTGAGTATTTAACACATAATAACATAATTCGGGCACTTATTATAAATGGGAATTTAATGTTTTCACTTAATTTAGAATTATTACGATAACATATTAGACACACTTAGAAATTCTTTATCTATGTAGCTTTTGGAAATATGTATTTAGATTTCCGTATAGGTAGAAGAGAAACTAACTAGTCAGCCCAAATCCCTTCTGAATTAATGAATGAAATTTTATAATAAGTTCTCTCTGATCTTTTGAATATTCTGATTCTACGCAGTGGAAGTTATATTAAGTTACAGTACCTAACCTAGTTATTAAGCTGTGGACAGCTGTTTGAAATCTAATTTTACTACGTTAGTCCGGAGGGAACCTCGACAAAAAAGATTCAGAGAAACATATTTGTCTACGATTATGCATAGTGAGGTAATCCAATTTGTGTTATTCTATTATATTTCGTAAATAAACCTAAGACAATACTTCTGTTCTGTTTGAACATGATCAATCATAAACCAAACTATAATGATAAATAGTACAGCAAAAAGTAAACTATGATAATACAAAAGCCTCACACATATTAATATTCTGATTAGTAGCAAGTACATTTCGAAGGGTTTAATATTTTCAAGCTTATCTATGCATTGCGAATATAGTTTGAGGTATGTTATCTCAAAAGGTGTTCCCTAACACTAAGTTGCTAACAATTTTGATAGTAGATATCTTTGTATTATTAACTTTTACTTCAAACTCTTGGAAACATTGTTACGGATAAAGTTAATTAAAATTTAAGTTGAGTACAATACTTTAGATGTGATAATAGGTAATGTGTATAAATGGTATACTATGTTGGTTCAAGTACAAAGCATTGCGGTACTCCTTGCATTATATTGCACGGTGTACAAAAGAAGGCATTCACTTCATCAATTTGTTTGCTGTTACTTAAATAGAGATTTATTAATTCAACTATGTCGATATTTACTGTATTAAAGATTGTGCTATAATCTGATAATACAAGGAAACATATTATTTATCGCTATCAGTAGCGTTAAGAATATTATTAGTTTGTTAGATCGTGTTTCTTATCTAGTTGCCTTACTACATCATTATTATGCCGTTTAGAATGCTCCATTGTTAATCATTTTGCCTCCAATAGCGAATGGTAGACGTATCGGAATACAATTCTCTGGAACAAATGTAATCGTTCCCTCTAAGAATTAAACCTCGAACTCAGCGATCTCGCACATCGTTTAGATAGCCGTCTAACCACTGCGACTATCGATACGTTAAGTCACTTCTAACAATGCAATTTTACAACTACAATTAGATCTAAAGCCAGTTTCAGTTTGTCTGAGAATATATTCTGCTTTTATAAATTTCCAAACTTGTACAGCTAATTCGCTCGAATGTTTTTGAAATGTTGGGTAGCAACTTTATATGTTCACGATCTTTGAAAGTTCTACATCTAAAATTTATTATATTATAAAGTTTTGAGATATTAACAGAAGTAAAAGAAAAAGCGGTGAGAAAGTGTAGAAGTGGATTTATTATTACTATTAAAAATCAATGATATTGACATTTTTCAAATATGAAGGAATGTCTATAGCAGAACTGCTAGTCAGTTCTAAGTGATTTGGTGCTTCCATAAAGATTTTTTATCTATTTCGAGTTAAGAAGTCAAAATTATCATCTTTTCTAATCTTACAGTATTGGTTGTCATTTTTCCCACGTTAAAGTCTCGAAAAGATCTTGTAATAGACTCTCCTGTCCGCTTAGATAATGTAACAGTAAGAAATATGAAATTGTTATTCGATAAACCCGACGAAATTACATCGCTCTCCAGTACGAAAGTTTCATCACTTACAATAAAGAGATCAGTTAATGTTGCAGTATTCTTTGAAACTGTGGTGAGTTATGAAGTCAATGTTAAAATCATCCCCACACAATATTTTCTCGCATTTCAGTAATAAAGAAACATGAGATAAGTACCTCCAAATTCTAGAGAAACTTAACTCTCCCAGCAATTGCAACTTTGATATGAGAAACTCGAAACAACAAGAATAATTGTTTTACATTTTCATAAGTTTCCATAATGCTAAAGTTAAGATTATTTCTAAAATACATAGAAACACCCTCTCACGGGTAATACGATCAGTTCTAATAATAATATTGTAACCATAAATTGGCAATCTGTTGTTGGAAGTTTCGAATTTTAGGCAGGTTATAAAAACAACTAAATATTAAGACTATTCCAGCGTATAAAATTCCCAAATCATAAAATATTTGGTAGTAGTGAACGAATGAATAATGAAATCTATCTTAGAATCGTTAACATTCATACTATAAAATATACTGAAAGAAGAGCAAAATTAGCGACAATATTAGAAAAAAATTAACGAAATAACAGCAATACGTTTAGTTAAAATGTAAAGTCCTAGAGAGAGAGAGAGAGAGGGTGAGGGAGGGGGAGGGGGGGGGTGTGCACTCAATCGTCCCTCTCCTATCTGTTCAAATTATTTGGAAAACTTCATCTAAATAAGAACGAGCAGGTAAGGCATAGTATAGCGGTGTTGGTGAAAAAAGGGGTCACGCTGGTGCAGATCACGTTCTGCAAAATCCGGATTCAAAATTATTAGAGTAGTGATGAGTTCATTTTACAAAAAAAATCAATTATTTCGCACCGGCGATTGTCTCTTTAAAAAAGTAAGGAACTCTTTCGTTAACTATACAAACCATACGATCACATTTTGAGGGTTTTGTATATGATATTCCATGAGGACTTTCGGTTTTCAATTTTTTTTTGTGTGTGGTGGGTGCTTAGTTGCAGTGACTTCTGAAGCTGTATAGCTTGTTTGACCATCACCGCAAGTCTCAATACAATCTGCCATTTTGTTTTTAATATTTTGAAGGAGACTACATCTAGATATAGGGAATACTTATAAAAGTTCCTCTAAAATAACGTTTAGATTTCGAAATTGCAAAGAAAACCATATCATTCAATTTTAAATAAGAAAGTTGATCTTGAAAATATTTTTAATAGATAGATTTAATTATCCAATATACATATGTATGCTTGCAGAAATGTATTATCGCTAGACGACCCAATCTTGCTAATGGTCGGTCTCAATCAATCACCCTATATATTCAAATTCAAAAAAAAGGAAGAGAAAAAAGTCAGCAAACAACGATAATTAGATATGTAGGTACTCTCTCTATTAATTTGCTTTGTATACACGTACACCAGCCGTGTTTAGTGCTTGGAGGAGGGGCGGAAATTTAGTAATTGCATTTTCGTATAGATTATATATTACTCTGCTTTTTCTTTCTTACAACTTAAAGAAAAGTGTGACTGTTTCACCGGTTAACTGTATTATAGAATCGATCAATTGCAAACATTTTGTTGCCTAATCACTGAGGAATTACAAAAAATATTACTACTTTTACTGGATACAAACAACATTAATAAGAATTTTTAATAAAATGTCTTTTTAATGACACTTGCATAAGTGTCGACCTTAATTACAAATACTTAGGCGTAACATTAGGAGTAATTTGCGCACTCAGCGCTAGTGACATCCGACCGCTTCATGAACTGATTGAGAGGAAAATAAATATGTATATCAATAATAGCTCATAGTAAAATCACTGAAGGTGTAGGGGCTGGGGAAGAGCGATAGCTTCGGCAATTGTCGTGTCACAGGACGGTCACATCTACTGTCCAATCATTAAACGAAGCTGGTGTACTAGTACAACGACTTTTTGAACTCGCCTGGTGTACATACATTCTATATAAATCAAAGGAAAAGGATCGTTCAAATGGGCAAGGTTTTATGTAGCGGTGAAGTTATTAAGCTGCTAAAACAAACACTAATATTATGCACATCGTCCGAAAAGATTTCATAAAGGAAATACGGAATTTTAGTAATGACATACTATATGTATACAGGAGGCACTATGTAGAAAGCAATTTCGCATGTTTAACCATCCACAAAGCATTAATTTGTGTGATATATGATCATATTTTATATGTTAAAGTTAACAGCAAAACGCAATCAAGAATTTTGTACCCTGTGTACTCTTCTTTGATCATTCGTAGACATGCACTATCTGTAAACGACTGAGCAGTATGTGAACGGAGATAACACAAGCTCTTGCATAATTATACTTTACTAGATACATACGATGTATGTTGGTAGTGTTTTCTATAATATTCTATATCAAAACGCAGAGTACATAATAATACGAAGACTTATCGTCTCAAAAAAATCAGTAGAATATCGCCTCTCTTGTGCAGAGAACTGAGAGACCTTAGATATGCCTGCAGCTGTTGACTGACAGAAAATAATAGTGTAAATTTTAAAGAATCAATATGTGAATTGTCCTGGCAATAAACTTGAAAGACGGTGTCTAGGTTCTGTTAAAAGTTATATAGATTGCGTACCGAGATATTTCTGCATAAATATGTGCTTTACATATTCGCAAAGATTGAAGCAATGATTAGGTACATATCACAACAAAGAGGAGCAAGTATAGAGCCGTGTGCGACACCCGAGTGCAATGAGAGCTTCGCGGAAAACATCTCTTCCCAACCTCACTGATTGCGATCTGCCATAGAGAAAACTGGTTAATAATTTAGTTGCCTCAGTTTCTAATCCAATATAATGAAAAATAGCAGGTATAAATATTCGTAACCTCCCACGTCGAAAGTTTTTGTAAAGTCAAGTAATACTAACAAGCAAAGGCACCCAAGTGGTCATCTCCGATTTTGATAAAATTTGGTAGGGACAAAGAATACCGAAATATATTTGACCCGTATTTTTTTAGCGTCCCGTTTTTGGTTTTAGGGGGTGCAACGAGGGTTTAAAGATACCCCCAAAAATACATTTTTCGCAATATTTCGAAATCGAGAAGAGATATCGAGTTCGTATAAGGACAGTGGTGCAGATAAAAATGTATTTTTCGAACCTCCCCACCCTTGTTATTATGAATTTATTTTTTTTTCAATCTGTAAACCTGAAAACATTTTAGGTCGAACAAGAACAGATTTTTAGGCGCATTGACGCATAATATACAAGAGCAGGGTCGTTTTTCGAACCCCGGGGTTTCTTGAAAAATGTGATTATCGAAATATAAATTTTGCGAAAAATGTATTTTTGGGGGTACTGTTCTCATTTCACCCCCCTAAAACCAAAAAACGTCCAAATATATTTCTACTGTGTCCCTAAAATTTTATCAAAATCGGAGGTGATCACTTGGATGCCTTTGCTTGTAAGACGATAATGAGGCTATTGTCTCTAACACGTAAGATGCCGTTGCCAAATTTTAATAAGGCTGACTCACGGTTGTGGGCAGTACGAATGATCGATTGGAGAAAAGGTAGTACACTATAAATATTTAAGTGTTAGAGAAGTTTAGAGCTGAGAATTTTTTCAAAAATCTTTGATAGATTGATTGGACTTAGATTTAAAAGTGTAGGAGTTTGGGGAGTAAATATTGCTGTCTAGTATACATGAGTTTCTAACGTGCAGAATGTAGTAGAATGAAAGGAGTGCAATGCTTAGTCATCACAATAGATCCTTCATTACACCCACAGGATGTGGAGGAAACACAGGTCAATGCTTTGCAGACTTGTTTCTTATTCACCAGAATAAACGAGAAATTATTTTCAGTATTGTTTTTGGTGCGCGTTTGATAGTATTGTAGAAGGTTGTGATTATGTGCGCAATGTGTTTATAAAATGGGAATGAATTTCTTGAAAATTCCGTAGATTTGGTGACAAATCCATCTGCTTTCTGTTCGATATGTTAACATTGTTTAGATCATTCCAAATGATTGTAGAATCTTTAGTTTAGTCTAAAAAGTGAAAATATCTGGAATATTTTTCACGTATAATTTCCTACCTTGTCAGATTTGTTAGTTTTTTTTTTAATATCAATACCAATCCTGTGCAGCCCTTGAGGAACTCCTGAAGAAATTTACCTTTGCCTCGTTTCTCAACGATATCATAATACTACACCAATGTTTACAATTATAAGAAATATGCCAAAAATGAGACAGACAAGTAGAACCAAAACACTAAATGAATGCTTTTCGATAGAATTTGTAACTTACACACATATTAAGTTTAAATCGGCGGATCCTTTTATAGCTCCATGAAATTTTCTCTAACCACTAATTTATAGTTTTAAGCTTCCTTTTATTATTGTAAACTGCAAAATTTCATAATAATTGGTTTAGTCTACCATATCTTTTGTTAATTCAATATGCAGTTTTCGTCTTGTAAACGTTATTACCTCTTCATTAACTTTCTTGTGCACACCGTCTGCTTCTTCTCAAATATTGTTCCAGATCGTCAATACGGGTGAAAGTGTTTAATTTTAGATATAATGGTCTCTATGATTTTATTGGAATTTTTCGACGACTGTTTGTCCAAGATATTCGTCCTTCCTTAGCGAACGATCGGATGATATTGCTACTACGAGAAGAGCAAGAGAAACCCTGGTTATCAAGGCTCTTTCGTGGTGGATAAATGGGATTTCTAATAATTCCTTCGGAATTCTTAAATTCATTGCAAATTGCAGACATAATTCGAAAATTCTAAACACTTATTCAAAAGTTTGTTCTGATTAATCTTACTGACTGCACCGAATTCATACGGTCAAAAAAGATGTTAGTTATAAAAGAGAGAACCTGTTTTAAATGAAATGAGTATCAATAACAAAAAAAAATCATACTACAATTAAATTAATCGTAAAAGCATACTCGATAGATTATCTTCATTATTTGACAATTATATCAGAATGCGCCATAAATCATTCCATATAAGTGTTATTTTTAGACGAAGAGTAAATAAAAAAACCTAATTCTGGATAATAATCAGTAATTACTATACAATCATTTTTTTATCTTGTTAAATTAAATGGAAATCTCTTTGTTGGTACCTCTCCACAGATATAGGCATATGCTTATGTTCGCTAATAAATATGTACAAACTTTATCGTTGGTTTGACGTAGTATATTAATTGTAATCCTAAACTGGGTAAGTGTTTTGGAGTGGATTTCGCTAAGTATGGCGCTATCCACGTCGCATAAAAAATAAACCTGGGTAGAGATAGGCGGTAACGATATGAACTTCGATTAGAGGGACTATCAATTTGTTTAATTTCCGCGATAAATGCGACAGCACACACGCGAGCACACGCAATCTGGTTTCGTCGTTTATCTAACGTTTTTTTAAAAGATTTTATGCGAATTACACGTATTGTTTGAGGGATATATGCGCATGCATATTTTGTTTCTGAAAAAAAAGGAACCTCAGCGGTTCGTGTAAAATATCGTATGTACTTGCGTTTAAATTTATTTGAATTATTTTGGTGCGCATCCTAAATAAATGTGTGAAACAAGAATTCAGATAATATCGGTTTCAGTAAAAATATTTGAAGCATACGAAGACAAATGTTAAAAAATTTATGCACGTTATCTTTGTTTTAACTTGTACAGTGTACGTACAATTATGTGATTAAATAAATATCATTGTTGCCAACAGTAATAAAAAAGCTACATAAAGTTTTTGCGAATTGCAATCTCGATAACAATGTGTCTATAGATTTACACGACATGAACAAAAGCTTTTGTCATGTACAGAATCAATAAAAAAGGTTGTAATTTTGATTAAAAGAGCTGGAAATAGTGTCGAGCATAACAAAGAAAATCTGTTTAACAATATCCGGAACTCAAATTACATTGTAGCATAGTTAAAATCAGTTATTTCAGTAGTATTCCATCATATCCAGTGAATGTATTTGATTGGTAAGTGCAGATAAATGAAAAAATCTGTTTTGTCACAGATGCATTTTTTGTGTTTTGATCAACAGCAGCTTAAAACCTTCACTGCTTCGTAGTCATCTTGAAACAAATCATCTGAAGCACAAGGATGTTCAGAAAACTGGGAATTAATAAAGAGATTAGTTAGAGTTTCAAACGAAGACAAAATGGGTTATTCCGGAATAATTTACAGAACTGCCAGATCTGGAAAAATAAAATTATGTATATAGCAAACGCTGCAATATTAATTGCTTATATTAGATATATTTTTAAGAATCCCGTTCAAGAAGATGCAGATATTTACTATATCTGTGGAAACATACTAGAGGAGACGATATGAGGGCCTTGCAGCATTAGTAAGTTTTATAAAAACGCGTACCGTCAAACGGGGTGAATCGGGATAGTTTTGAGATGTGTTTCTAAATAACATTTGTTGTAAAAAAGATAAAAGCTTCGAATCGCTGTCAAAAGCCGGGTCTCTGTTAAAGCTTTAAAATGACATATCAGTAATACCTGTTACTTTGATAGATGATTAAAAAAAGATTTTTTTTAGGTGTCCCGATTGATCCCGTAAATGGGGTAAATCGGGATACCTAGTTATTTTACTAGAAATGATCGATTAACCCCTGTAATGGGGCATATTGGAACAAGTTTTAAAAATCAAAACAAATTGAAACACCAAAAAATAACGTAAAAGCGGTTTATTTATTACATAAAAAACCAATATTCTTTACATGAACCTACCTAATAAGTAAACTACAAAAAGTAATAAACACAAAATAATAATAATAAACAAAAATTAACCAAAAAATAAGGATTATTGATTAAAATAAGCCATTTGACACAATTTCTTAGGAAACTCGTAACCACCTCTTCCCAAATAGCCGGGTTGGGCAACAACTTTTTTATTTGTTCTTTATTAACTTCACAGATATCGTCTACCGAAACAAAAAGGAAACAATTTTCCTTTTTTTTTCTATTAGGTCTAAGGAACTTTACACTAACTAGCTTGTCATTTAGTGTTTCCTGAATTAAGCCAATAAAATATTTGTCTTTTTTTATCGGTGCAATATTGGATTTCAACGAAATTATCCTTTTTTAAATTATTGA
Organism: Holotrichia oblita; assembly: GCA_023690525.1. Lineage (NCBI taxonomy): Eukaryota > Metazoa > Arthropoda > Insecta > Coleoptera > Scarabaeidae > Holotrichia > Holotrichia oblita. The sequence goes on along the minus strand of CM043017.1, from coordinate 132,840,559 downwards.
CTTCCACCTCGTCTTCATCAGAAGATGATGGATTATTTGCATCCACCGGAACGCCGACCTCCTCGAACTTATCAAGAGTATAGAAATCATTTTCGAGGACATCTTGGCTACCAAGTACATCTTGGACCAAGTACAGAAAAGTCTTGTGTGTGGAAACGCTCTTTCCTGGCTCTACGAAAACTGTTCTCTTCTTAGTTATAGATGGTTTACAAGCATTTCTTGTCTCATTTAGCATAAGCAGCTCTATAACGGAAGCAGTCCAGTAATTAGGATTGTGGTCCGGATTTATTGGTTTCGGTAATCGCTTTAAAACTTGATTTCGATCTAGCGGAACAAGTCCGGTGGCAGTAAATCCTTTTCTTATATTTTCACTCATGGTCACCAAATAATTAAGCGTTTTGTTCAGCAAAAAAGAAAAATATTGTTTGGGTCTGGGACCCTTATATTTATTCTTCCAGTCTTGCAACACACGCCTCCAAGCCTTCAATGGCGTGAAAACTGTGACGTCCAATGGCTGTGTCAAATAATTTGATGAGGGAGGCAAAAATCCAAATTGTATATCATTTCCTTCACAGAATTCAATAACTCTATATGAAAAGTGACTGCAGGGTTATCCCTATTAAAACTCTTGGCGCAGGCTGTTTCTTAAAATAAGGAAGGCCAACACTTTCGAACCAATTTTCAAAAAGTGGTTGATCAAACCGACCACTTGAATTTTGTTCGTGGCGTGCATTTTTTGCTCCGTTCACCATGGAGGTATCATATATGTGTTCGTTTTTGTACACAATAAACGGCGGAAGCAAAATATCCTCACCACTTCCTGCAAACATGACGGATGTCGAACTTTTTGCAGAATCTATGATACGTTCAGAATGACGGGTTGTTCTCTTTACTATGACTTTATTTTCGTCCAGGGTCGTCTACGAAACTAGTTTCATCATAGTTGACCACAGAGTTGAGCTGTACATCTTTCAGTAGCACACATAGCCTCTGGATAAGGACAGTCTTATGCCGCTTTACAAATTATTGGCCCAGTCCGATCCTGGTGGATTATTTTGGAATTTATTTATATTCTCGCCTTTTCTGTCTAAGTAGCCCTTGACAGCATACCGAAGATCAGGTTTATCAAATGGATAGCCCCATTCGCCTGCCAATACGGTCAGTTGAACCAAATGTTGTTCTTCTACTTCTGATAGAACGGTCTGACCTTACTTTTTTACTTGACATCTTTTATGCCTTGATAAGGGCCGTTTGTAAGGTTTTGGCGCTATAGTTTTGATACACTCTTGTGCCAGGTACTTTTTGATAAGTGCGGACCATTGTCCCGATTGATCCCAAAAAATGTTGTTTTTTACTTTAATACATCTACCTGCAATTTTTTTTTTTAATTAACCTTAAAAACATACTTCTTATTATTTTCTATTTCATGCGCTGTAGGGTATTTTTAATATGTAATGTATTTACGCACATTAGTTTTGATCAGTATTTGTCTATAGATACGGTTTTTTTTGCTACGGCACGGACGGGGCGACCCTTGGATATGGTTAAATCCGTAATTTACATATCAATTGGATTAATCGGCCAAATTCCCATCCGGCCAAGGTTCCAGTCCCATAGTGGCCGATTAAGATACATATTTCAGCGGGATCAGAAAACACAAAGCATATTCCTTAATACGAAATGACGCTAGCTAGTCCAGCGGTTTATTTGTTACTTTCATATACTGACCTAAAATGGTCAGCGAATGCGGTTATGCCCTTTCAATTTTGTTTTAAGTTTTCATTATCTTATGAACGTATGTCTTACTAATTAGAAATGTGTCACTGTTGGAGCTATTTGCCGGCTGAAGATATGTTAAACAGTTGTATGGAATAGAAGATTGTTGTATGTTGAAAAAATCGAAGAACAGAATAGTACGTCATATCAAACGTCAATTCAGATAAATTGAACAAAGATCTATGTGATATGTGAATCTTCTGTAGCAGCAACTATTTTAATAATCCAACTTAACAAGTCCACCTCGAAAACATTTTTTAAGAAATCGGAGAGTACTGCACCACAATAAATGAATGGGGAGGACGGACGTGGACGCTATTCGTTTTTTACTAAAAGTTTTGATATTTAATTACCAAATAGTAACATATTTAAGTAATAATGCTGGAAGTATCTCTGAGTGTAAAGAAATGTTACTAACTCCAAATTTAAAATTTCGTCGAGGAAACGTTGCAAATTAAATACTGGATTAACCAGATTAGTTTCGGTTTGGAAAATATTCTATATGAATGTCAGCTTCACCAAAAGAAAACATTTTTAATAAAAATGCAGATTTGCAAAGATTGCAGCTTTTATGTAACAATGTCAAGTGAGTTCAATCTATAACAACCTTTATACTTGATAATTTATTAATATGGAATTAAATATGCTACCTAAAACTTATTGCCGTTTATACGTCTATTTATATAATAAAAAAACAAAAGTTTATTAAGCGTTAAAATAACAAAAACAAGTTTGTGCGTTAAGCAAAAAATGGCAGTAAAAAATGTTGTTGAATCAAATACATACACCATGTTTATTTTGTGTACGCAATGTTTGTTCGTTTTTTTTAACGTTGTAAGAATATACACAGATATTTTAAATTTTGTTGCTGACCAATCCAGAAATGCGTATTTATCAAATATTCAGTAATTAAACCGCATATGTATGTTGGTCCAATAGCTTCCACCTTTGTAATTTATTCGGGTCCAGCCTTTTTCAACTGGAAGTTAGCTAAGTGATATCAACCGCTTTAAACGTAACCAAATGCTTAAATGAATAGTGTACCGATGTATGTATAGGTAAAACTTTTCGAAATCCGTCCTCGTTTAAAATTCCTGTTTAAAACGCGAAAATATTTGGAAATGTGTCAACGAAAGGAAGTTTACGATCTCATGCATCCAAAGTGATGCAGAACATATAAATTGCGACTTTATTGGACACCTATACAATGATTTCTTTTAAATATGCTATTACGCCTATTAAATACGTAATTATTAGTCAAGGAAGTCGTTACAGTCGATGAAAGGTGTGGCAGTGGCAATACTATTGACGTTCTTCCTACTACTGCATTATTAAATTCAAATCTAGTGCAATTCCCACATAAATGTCTGTATTAGTTGTGCAATAAGGTAATTTCATTCTCTCTGAATTTAAACTTTTTCTTAAATCAGAATATTTTGTGAATAGACACAAATTTCTGAAGCAATCTAAGAGGAGATTTTTTGTTGGAGTTCCGGGTAGTATCCTAAAACTTTACTTTGCTTCCAGCAGCAAATGGTAGATGAACTGGGATCCAATTCTCCAAGAAAAATGTCAACGTCCTCTTGGGGAATTGAACCCAGGCTTCTGGCATTCTATCACAACACTAGCCTGCTGCCTAACTTCTAACAAGAAGTCGTCGAGGGTTTGAAGCTCGCAGATGAATAGTTTAAAGGTTGTCTCACTACTATACACACTAGCTATACACAGCTATTTTTTTAAAAATTAACTCTTCGGAGGTCTTAGGCACAAAATCAGAAGAGACGATTGAAAAAACCCAAAAAGAAGAGAACAAGATATATGAAGATATATTGTACTGGGAAATTATTTAATAATAATTAAGAAAACTGAGTTTTACTCTTCAAATAAAATTGGGGTTTCCGAAATTTGTTGAAATCTGGGTGTCCTAATGGACCTTTATTCGATGATGATTACGATGCGCCGTTAAGTGATAATGCTATTAAATCAAATTTACGTGGAAATAAACGCTCTGGACGACATCCTACATTCTATTAGAAAAGGGACCGTTTGCTGCAAGCTCACGGGTAAATGTAGTTGTTGATTTGCAATTGTCTTCCAAGTTTCTAGAAACACGTAGCGATTTGCAATTGTCAATAACCGCCAATGCGGGATTAATTTCCTACAGGTCCGGTCAAAAATCATGGTATACCATGGTAGTCACCGTAAAATTGTTGATTTTATTGCCACCTACTTTTTCTTCTCTAAAATGCCCCCAACTGGTGGCTGGTTTTCTTCGTCTTGTGTGTTGAATTAATGGTGTAATTTTGTTACAATGTTTGAGTGTGTTTTGTACATATTTAATGACATAAAATTAATTAATTACCTTAAAACATAGGATTGAAATTTTTGTGGTGAATTTAACATCCTTCTGTCCTTGTCGCTGGCTGAACTTATAGTAAGATCTCTGCTGTCCAAAAAGTTTATCGTACTCTAACATTGAGAGGTATTGTATGAAGAAAAATTGAATTAATTGAAATATTATTCGCATGTGTGCGATCGTGTTAATGCTACGTAGTTTTAATTTGAACTAATTATTTTAATTAAAAAGTCACAGATCAGATAGCTACTCACGGTTTCGTAAATATAAAATGAATTTAGTTTTTATTTTTGTTTAGTTGACTGTCAAGCGAAAATGGAGTTGTGAATGGTGCTTGACAGAATAATATTACAATACATATATTAAATAACTAATTCCTTATGAGGACAGTGTGGTAAACACATGCATGTATGTATTTCTGTCTGTTTTATAATGTATAACTTTTAATATATCCATTGTATAGATAATTATGCCTGACATAACTCCAGAGCAGATATCTATTAGATACTGCCAAATAATGTTTTATTGTGTTAGCTTTGTCATCATCCATCGTCCATAAAACATTTTATACATGCCTGCTAGGCGTAAACAGCCATCCATCAGACGACCGAAACATCGGACCCAGATGTGTAGAAGATATCTTTATGCCATTTAGGGTGCTTTCTTAGATCTAAAAATTAATTTTTCTCCCATAATATGTCCATGTATACTTTATTATTTTCTTATATTATTATCATTCATATATAATTTATAAAGCACATATCTCTCCTTAATTTTTTAAAAGAAACCAAACCAAAACAAATAACTAATTAACGTTATAATATCATTTGGCAATCCTAATTAAAATTTTACACAATGTTCCATTAAGTGTATTTAAAAATAGATTGATATTAACTCTAAAACAAGGGAAATATAACGTATTACCACCTAATACTTGATTTGAAACATTAATTGACAGTAAAATCGTACCATTGATTGGAATAAACTGATTAAATACCCACATTTCCTGAGTATTATTCTCGCCAACTTGTTTACTAACTCCTATTTGAAACGATAAATTATATTGCCAATCCTCTAACTATTAAACTTATTGTAAATGAAGGAAAGTTCTAATTGCAAATGTAAGGGCGACCACTAATTTGTCATCATACAAGGATAGTTGGCTTACAATAGTCTTAGATTTCAATCATTCACACAGCTTTGGCCATCCGGTGCTAACAAGATTTGTCCATTCGTTTTTTTTTTCTATTATGTGTATCTGTTAGAATTAACATAAAGCTAGTAGTAAAAAAACTATTTTGTTTTTAAATGTTCGTTGTGAGATTTTCTTTTGTATTGATGTTTTTCTAAATTCAATTAAGACTTAATATTATTTTTCTTTTTATTTGATGGTTTTATAAGCTTAGGCATGTGTAATACTTATACATACAGGGAATCGCCCAAACATTTGAAATAATGTTAATGTTAAGTTGTTCCTACCAATCAATACTGTAGAGGATTGTTTGATGCTTCAAGACAACTTAACTAAAACGAGGGACTGGTGTGTAAATAATCGTCTTACTTTAAATATTACCAAATGCAAAACAATAACTTCCACGAGAAAAAGAATGCCTACTTTATACGACTATACCATAGATGGAAACATTTTGTGCTGTTCTCAAAACGTTCAGGATCTGGGCATTCTGTTTGATACTGAACTTACCTTTGTCGATTATATTGACACTGTTGTAGCTAACGCTTCCAAAGCTATGGGTTTCGTTTTACGGAATGGTAAACAATTTGATAACATACGTGCTTTGAATACGCTATACTACTCGTTTGTCCGATCAAAGCTCGAGTACGCTTCATTAATTTGGAGTTTGTACTACGAAGTACCAACGGAAGTACGTAAGAAAAATATTGACGATGTCCAGAGACATTATCTGAAGTATTTATGATTCAAACCTTACCGTGAATACTCACCGAAGGGATTTCCAAACGATATTTTAATGAATACCTTTTCTACACCATCTTTAGAATCAATAAGAACTGCTGAGTAAGCTAAATTTTCTTGTACCTCATGCCTCTGCACGTACAATTTCTACCTTTTATGTGAATCAACCTCGCACTAACTTGTTTCTAAAATCACCAATAACCTTAATGTGGCGCGCATACAACAATATTAGTAATATTTACGACATCTTTATATGTAGTTTAAAACATTTAATTAGCTATATTAATCCATTTTGATCATTTTGCTCTGATTTGATATACTTCCTTTTTTTCAAGTAATGTCTAGTTGTAATTATGTAGTAGTAAGTGGTGTTTAATGATTGATTTACTCTCTCTTTAGTGTCCTGTCTATGTTATCCTGTAATTGGTGTTGAATTGTTGGGTAATAAATGCTATTATTATTATAAATAAATATCATTATTCATTACTGTGGTGTTTTTGGAAAAAAAAGACACAGGCACATGAAAGCTGATTTAATTATTAACCTATTTTTTCGTAATATACAGAATTATGCACGGAACTGGTTGGTTAGAACTTTTCGATGTTCCTGAAATCCCACAAACTTGTAATTACGGATAGTGTCATCTGGTTTCATTGGTGAAATTATTTACGCTTTTGTATCCCTTCCGGTTTACCGTAAGTTCACATTAACTTTCTTAATTTAAATAGCATGGTATACTGTCTATGAGTATTTTTCTTAAATCTTTTTATTTCATTAGTTTTCTTAGTTTACTTTTCGAATACTTATTTCTCTTTACTGATATATTTTGCGGATTGTGTAGAGGAATTTTGAAGAGAAAGAATTCAGTGGAATTGAAGTTATGAAGTTACTCCGATTTGCTAATGAAAATTACATCGAAATTGGATTCTTTTTCAAACCTAGCTTCGCAAAATATGGAAATTTTTTATATTATGTGAAGTACAAATTTATGTTGAAGCATTGTGCTGAAAAAAATAAAATTAAACAGATACTAGGATATTCATGAATGCATGAAGGAATTATACTTGCAAAAAACATATTAATGGAATATTTTCTGTACGGGAAAGTTGACGCTGTGATATGTTATTTCAATCCTATATGATGAATTTAATAATAGGAATGGAACTAATCTGATCGTCTTATGAGAATATTGCAGGAACTAAAAATACTAAAGATAAATATTCTAATTTAAAGTTATCTTCGTCGTCTATGATATTATGCACGAGATATGTTGAATATACTGACTTCGTAAGAATGTTTTTGAAGAAAAGAAAATGAGATGTCGAGGTTGTGTCGAATTATAATGTACGTATTAATATAATATATTCAATTCATTTTTTATTTCATTAATTTAAAAATAATAAAACCCAACTTCACTTGAATGTATTCTTTAATTGTATGGCCATTTCGTTACATACTGCTTAATATCTTCAGCATGACTCAGTCATGCTGAAGTATGTAACGAAATGGCCATGCAATTAACCAATACATTCAAGTGAAGTTGGATTTTATTATTTTTTATATTCAACTGTATAAACAGAATTGAAAATTGACAGCCAGAAAATAGTCAACAAAATGTTTCAATCAAAATAAAAAGATATAAAATTGATATAATAACAAACTAAAAACAACATAATCAAACATAAAGTTGGTGGCCGAGTCCAAGGATATCAGAAGATAGAATAAACGTACGTACCTAGCAAGCAACTACAGGTGACTAACAATTATACAAGCGGATTACGTGGAGGAGGGAGAAGAAATTGGACTTTTATATAACACTCCCACATTATACACATTTAAATTTTAGGTAGAGGGTGGGATAATATTTAGGACATTTTGTATAATAAGTATTTATTATTATGGCTGCTCTTCGGTTCTTGGGTTCTCTGCCGTGTAAAAAAGTTGTGGTACTTGACGTTTCGATCATCTTGTCGTGATCTTCTTCAGAAGTGAAGGCAGAGAACCCGAGAACCGAAGAGCAGCCATCAAGAGCGGCCGTGAAAGCCTGAAGACTACATTTATTATTATATTTGTGTGAAAATGATTTCATTTTTCATTTCTGTCGGCTTTGACAGAACAATATGTTTTAAGTAATGTATGTAAGGAAACAGTGACTTTAACGAAAAACTTAATATTGCCTAGAGTGTAAATGTCTTCCTTTTACGTGCAGACCTCTTCACACCAATTTGTTACATTATCGAATTCTCTTTTGCTGTCTGGGTCGGCAAACTTTTTTCTTGGCGAAATGAATTAAAGAGGTGAACAAGAAAAATGAAATAATTTGGACCTCTATATGAAATGAGGTAGCTACAGTAGCGTTATATCACGGTTCACAAATTATTTTCAAAGATGAAAATTTAGACCAGTACCATGAATGATTTAGAGCTGGCAGCAGCTGACTTCTTTTTAAACAATGTTCGCAAACATTTTCTGGAAAATCAAAAAAGTGAAAACTATCAAGATATCGTAGCTAATTTGATAGAATAAAAATTTAGGGTGCCGAATGATGTTCAAAGTTGATTTTTTTGCAGTCACATTTGGATTTCTTTCCTGGCAATTTAGAAAAAGTGAGTTATGAACAGAGGGAAATATTCCATCAAGATATTGCAAAAATGGAAAATCGATATCAGGGTGGGTGGGGATTAATTTTCCTTTGTGTACCGTTAAGTGTTTTTGTATTCTTGATACTAATTAAACATTCTAGTATTTGTAATGTCAAGATTTTTGGATTTCTGTTTAATAAAATTTGTAAATACAATTATTATTTACCTACTAGCGGAGCATGACTATCTATCTCTAAAATGGTGGTGGAGAAAAATCACTATTTGGGTTTGCTTTCTGTTAAAGACTGTAAGAATTGTACACCATTTTTACAAAAGTTATTCAAAATAACTTTAAAATTGTCGGGTATGTAATCAATGAAAACCAAGTCTTGAAGAATGGTGTTTTTATTTTCGCATTTCATGCAATAAAACTAGTTCTCTAGTCACATGTGTAGTTTCGTCTAGCTGCAAACCAAGAAAATGTGTCAACTTCTTAATCAATTGAGGGGTGTTTTTCAAAAACGACATATGTCCAAAAATATTATTTCTCAGAAAGTGAAAAAATCTTTTGCGTTATTTAACTCTGTAGTATCAAGGTTGTAGACATTGAGTATCAAAATATATATTACGTAAACAATAATAACGAAAAACAACACGAGAAAAAGTAAAAACTAATACATTTTTGTTGTTTTTGAGAGAAATAATACCAAAAAAACAATTGAATAAGTTCCAAAAATTGTGAAATTAAGAGAAGCACTCAAAAACAAACCGGAAAACTTTAGCTCACACCCACTGTTGTTGTCAAGGTCCACTTCATTAGTTTCTGGAGAATTCAACTGTTGTTCAAAAAGATCCAGGTAGAATTTCTTCTTTTTTGAATCACTTAGTACTTCAAGTGAAGATTTTTAATTAAGTTTTGCCGTTGAGATGGTATTGGAGGTTTCATATAAGGGATGCAAAGATAACACTTTAGGTAATTGATTTTTGATTTATTGATAATCGAACTTGTTCTCTATGGGTCACTGTAGGTATCTCTTAAAAACAAGTGTTCAAAGTCTTTATCTATCTTGATCATTTTAACTTTTTTAATTTGGATTTGTGGTTTCGGAGATTTCGAAAAGTATTTTTTACTTGCGTCATCAACATTAAGCATATCTGATATATCTACTTTTATAAGCTTAAATGGCAAAGGGTCTTCTGGTAATTCTACAATTCCGTGTTTTCTCTTTAGTTTTTCAATAAGTGCAAAATCTTGGTCGTTAGGTAAATATAAATGATCACGTACAGGAAAAAAATATACAATATAACAGATACATTTTTACCAGAAAGTCAATGGACATGTGTTGTTCTTGTGGAATCGCTCTAGTTTTAAATCGCGTTTTGAAATGCCGTTTTTGTAAAATCTGCTTGGGGCGGTAGGTGTATGAACTAACATTGCAGAAGATGGCGCTAAAAATTCAATTTCGGTAAACGCACCTCAATTGCATATCATTATATGTCTAGTCTTTTGTTTCGCGTAGGAATTTTTGGCGTTTTTTTCTTATTAAATACTACGAAGCCTTATTACACTAACGATGCTACTTTCAGTTGTTTTATAACTGCTGCCATTATCGTCTACCACTGAGAACGTTCTACAATATAATACGTGTTGCAATAATTATGCCATTGAAATTAATTCTTGGTCTAATTACCGAATTTATTATTCGGGTACAATATGGTTGAGAAAATTAACAGCACCCTTCTCACTACCGAGAAATATATCATAGGAATTTATTCTAACGTTGAGTTATACACAAATTGCTTCTTACAATATGAGGAATGATTAATCCAGCAAACAGTTTAACATGTTCTCCACAGGAGTTTGAATGACGATCGAGATCTGTGATCGTGAATAACGATACCGCCTATTCAATGTAGTTGGAAATGCAGGTATAATCTGGCATAATCCGGCTCCACCATCCACAACGTTTTGCTCACAGTACTCCCTAGAATTTCTGATCATAAATTCAACTCTAGCTGGGAAGTCGAGGTATGTTACTATATTAGTATATATTTGACGGCATTTTACTATCCCATCGGCATGATACCATCGGGCCCGGTGTATGGCGTGCATAGTTTGGCTTACTTATTTGGCTATGATTATGTGGTTTCTACTAGACTAGAAATTTAATGCAACGACTACCATGAAGTTATAAAATTTAATGACGCCTGTAATATTATCCGGTGCAAATATATTGGCAATAAGCTTAATTAAAACCTGATGGAATGTAGGTTTATTTTAAATATTCGTGGAATTTCGTTTCAGCGCCCATGACTAGATTAAACACTGTTTGAAATTCGCTCGGTACAGTTTTTTTATTCAGATACTACGAACATTATTTAGTCTGCTCATTGCCTTCTTCAATGCTTACATTCGAGGGAGTGTTTATTATGCGCGGAGAAATACCAATCAAAATCGCTTGCTGTATAGTTGTGGCCGGGTGCGGTTATGATAGCTCTATTAATAAAATAATTGTAATACTTGTTCAACTATAAAGCAGCAATAAGTTGATATACTACATTTAAGGTACTATGTAAAAGAAAGAAAAGTCCAGATCAACTTACGCTAAACCAAAAATTATATGCCCGAGATATTCAAAATGAAAAATATGACTAATCTTCAACATCCGTTATCTATACAGGGTGGCCCATCGAAAACGAAATAGACGAATTGAAACAGTAGCTTTTTGAAAAAAAATGCCGAAAGACGTAAAGTTGTTGTCTAGGGGGACACATACGTTATAAATTTAACCTCCTAACTTTATTCCCCCCTGTAGGAGGGAGGGAGGACTACCCCTTCCCATATCGTCATAGGGAACAGGGGTCAAGTGATGCCTCAATTGAAAGGAAATTAAATTCTCTTTACAACGATCCCACACTTGCTAGACTTCACTCAACCCGCGGACAATTCTTTTTTTGTAAAAAGATCCAGAAATAAAAGAAGTTTTTGCAGTTTGCGTTTATTTTGTGCTGTACAAATGTAAAAAATACATGTGTCCCCCTAGACAACAACTTTAACGTCTTGCGGCATTTTTTTCAAAAAGCTACCGTTTCAATCAGAATTCGTCTGTTTCATTTCCGATGGGCCACCTGTATATTGATGCCACTTGTTGAAAAATAAAATATAACTTAGAATTTTTCCATAATATAAAATTACATAAAGTTACGAAGCATTAGACTGACTGAAGTCTCTTGGATAATTAAATTAACTACAAAAATATACAACTTTCCTGAAGGGATTTACCAACCTAATATTATCTTTAAAATTAAGAAGTCAAACTGACCAACTGATAATCTAACGTATGAAAATATTTCAAAATAAAGTTTCGCAAACACAGCTAAAAAGAATAGTTGTTACAGCTTTTAACGCAGACATCAACACAATTATAATTTAAACTCATTAAAATTTGTTATACTAATTGTGTTAATTGATATGTTATTTAGATTAAAAGTATTCGACTCTAAAATCGGTTAATTAAATCAATATTAACACTAATCTGTATCCTATTTCAAAAATATATAAACAATTATAAACAAACAGACAAAGATAGAGAAAAATAGTTGTACATATTTGTAAACAACCAATAGTATACCATTTTACATTAGTTGGTTTTGAAAATGATGTCCAGTAAATGGCGTTCTTCATTTATGGCACATGTACGAAGCTTTTCTTGAATGTTGTCCATAGTTCTCCGATTTCTGTCTTTTTCTAAGTGATTGTCTTCTTAAGGTTGTGGAGCGATGTTTGTAACATTTGAGCCTTTAAGTGTCCCTCCAAAGAAAACCTTGACAATGTGATAAATCGGGTCACCTTGGGAGCCAGTCGATGTTTCCTTGCAAAGAGACAAAACGTCCAGGAAACAACGCTTCAAAAATTTTGAAAAATCGTCGAAAAGTGTCAGCTTTGCATCCGTCTTGTAGGAACTAGACTTCTAACTCTTTGTGGTCCTCAACAAATTAGTTTACCTGATGTTGGAGGAATGTCTCTATCATGTGGCAGCACCGATTTGAAGTAATGGCTATCGTCAGGCTCATACATCAAATTCGCCAATGGCGCACCAAACTATCACAGCGCTATTGAAAAAAGATCGTTGGTGAAGTTCGTAACGGCTTTCTGTTGCTTAGTATTGGAAATTAGAAGAAAGCAAAACAATAAGAGAATAATATCCTCACAGTTAATACTTGGGCAACCATCATTTTGTATAGATGCATGTGAAGATGTGTGCAGAATTCTTCATACGATCCCTAGGACGCTTACCACGCGCCACATTTTTCGATTCGAGATCGGCCGATAGACTTGATTTTCAGCGCACAAGCCTTAGGCTGTCTTAGGCTTTACTCTCAGGCTTTCGGCACTCTGATGAGTAGCCGATTAAGCCCTATTTTAGCAATAAGTAGATACTTATGAATCACTAACTTGATGTTCTGGTACCTGATTTTTTCGTGTAGTTTCTTTTCATCTTCAAATAGGTTGACGATCGAATATGCACTGTACCAATAGATAGTGACAATACTGTATTGGCATATTTTAATAACTACTATGGAGATGGAAAATAATACTTCTGTAACATTCCTTAATAGCTTGGTATATAAATTGCTATTGCGATGTTATATATTCTCCATTTATTACTTTTGCTGCTAAACAAAAAATCCAGAAAGTTCAGAATTCATGTCTGCGCTTAATTTTTGGCATAAGGCGCCATGAGCATATTAGTCATAGATTACATGATATCAAGTGGTTGAATATGAGTTGTCGCCGGACTCTTCATTCGGCCTGCCTGTACCATAAAATTATTTTAACTCAGAAGCCACCTTATCTTTACAATAAAATCATCTTTAGGTCTGATGTTCATACTCTAAATATTCGATTTAGAGGTACACTAACTCCACCAATTCATAAACATGAATTTTTCAAAAAAGCCTACTCCTACCAAATTACATATTTATATAACAGTATCCCTCAACCTGTGAAGCGATGCATCACCAGCTTCGCCTTTAAAAGAGCGTACTTTCGTTACCTTTTCAATTTGTACAGTTGACTTTTTTTTATATCTCGAAATATTTATGTATCTGCTACAGTTTAGTTTTGTTTAAGAAGGGCTTAATAACCCGTTCAATTTGTTAATTGTGTCACGTTGCGTCGGTCCCAACACCCCTACTTCTACCTTATTGATAATTTCTGTCAAATTAACTCTGTATTTGCTTATTGCCTAGGTTTATGTTCGCTATTCATTATGTATCTACATATTTATTTAAGGTTAGATTGAAAAACAGTTTTAACTGAATTTCGCCTTTTCCCTGTGTACTTTTTAATGATGATTTTGTATAATTGAATAACAGATAAATGTATATTAAGTGCAGAAAATAATGATCATTTATTATTATTATTATTATTATTATTAAATCGATAGAAAGTAAGGTTATTCTTAATTGGTGCATGAAACCTGTATTCTAAGCATAATACATCAACTACCTGCCTATCAGATAGCCCTCTTGGAATTAAATTAAATACAAAATAAAAACTCGAATTCTCTCATGATCTTCCTAACAATCAACTGGTAAACTCCCATGTAGGTCCAAATGTAGAAGTTGCAGATGTTGAATGTTTTACATTTCTTTTCATACCACATTGTTTTGCCAAGAATCAAATCGAATTCCTTAGTAATTGTGATCAAATCTACCTAGGTACCACTGGCGCATGGTTAGAGAACTATATCCATTAGCATTGTAGAGATTCTATTAGTAATAATGCAAGAAACATCACAGATTCTTATCATTTGGGCAGCGGATCTATAATTAATTTCAATGTCACAAAAATAATCATTGGGTTGTTGGCACATTTAAGATTTGCTCTGATAAATAACATTAAAATCAAATGTCATAGCAGACTAATTAGGGATGGAACTCTGTGTAGTGTAGAATTCTATTTTCTGCTTCGTTTCTGTACGTTTACCTATCAAAAAGTGAATAGAAAGGAAGCAAGAAATAGGATTCTACACTACACAGAATTCCATCCCAGAACAAATCTGAAATGTGCAAAGAACTCACCTGTAAACGAATCAAAATATAAATACCAATGTTTCAAAAACTTTATTTCTATTCATACTTTGTATTACATGGATTAATAACGAAATTTATTGAGTTCATAAATCAGCTATATTTTCAATATCTTTCAGATCAAATGCTTTTAAAGTAGCTTTAATAAAATGAATTATGTATGTACTTACGTAATAGACTTTTTGATAAAATTAGATTTATGTCAGTTCACAATCCCCTTCGGAAATTACAATTTTTGACAAATAATATTTTTTGCTATTATTCAAATTCGTATAATAGCATTGACGAGATCGTCTCTCCGTATAGAAGAGCGTAAAACGAAGCACAAAGCTTTGACATGACAAGTCGTGAATAAACAGCTAGTTATTTACATACAAAAGCGTCATTATGGCTGTGTTTATATATATATGTTGTATATAGGTATATACGAAGGTTTTGTTATATGTAAACGGTTCTGAATGCGTTCCATTAGTGACGTCAAACATTGATATCTTACGCTGTAACTGGAACGAAGAGAACTTTTTATATTATTTACGAAGCATTGGATCTAGTAAATTTGAGTTATATTGTTGAGTTATCTTTATGAACTTATAATAAATGCTATTAAATGTAGAAGTTGGAAATACACCGCCTAATAAGCTAAACGTTATTGTAATGATTATATTCAATTTTACCGTAGTGCTATTATGTATAAGCGATCTATTAAGTTCATTTTATGTTAAACATTTATTGATAATTATTGACACCATAGTATTACTAATTTGTCTTAGTTACAAATAAATAGTGTCGGCAAAGAAGCGAAAGTTTCAGTGTGCGGAGAGCAATGTGGGCGGCCGAGTAGCTGTATCAAGACGAGCGTTCAGTAACGTTTACGTACTCGCATCGTTTGTGTTCATGACTTTCATGAGTGAGCATAGACGATACGGACGTCCGGAATAAATATTTTTTAATGAAGAACAACTGAATGGATCTTACGACGCACCTTGACAAATTTGTCTTAGTATGAGAACTAGAATTTCTTATCTTTCAATTCAGATTTACTTCTTCTTTCAACATAGTCACGAGCAGATGGCGTAACGTTTCTTATCGATGTCCGACTTGGTAATGTTTAATCCAAATGCTTGCTTCAGAAGGAAACAAATGCTTCTTGGTCTAGTAAAGTGAACGGTAGTTTACATAGAATAAAACAAACATCTGTATTAAATGTTAATTGTTAGCTGTATCGTTTGCCACGGATTGCAGAACAGTGTTTTATACTTTTTAAGTGGCGTTCACACTTCCACCTCCTAGTTTCACGCCAAGTTGTCGCACCTTACACATTTAATTCTATCACCTTAGTACCTATTCTAAATCTGGCATACTCGTTATTACGTGTTCTAGTTTCTTCGAAATATGCCGTTTTCGAAATGTACCTAACTGCGACATTTTCTAAGTATGTGTGTTACTAATAAGCACTCACAACAACCAGTGAAATAATATTGAACAAGTATGTTTTGATACGGACTATCGAGTTTCCGTGTCACCCCCTACGTTGCTCACCGCACTGCATTGGAAAGTACCCCTCTTTACCTAGTCTACTCACAAAATATATAATTACATAATATATTTACATAATACATATAATTACATAATATATTTTTTTTTTCTGGCAGCAAACCCATTCCATTGTTGGCTGTCTCTAGAACGTTTTCAGGAATATCAACTTCTTGATTTCTTTCAAAAGCGTGCAAACTTTTATGTATTCTTTTATAAAAGTGACATTTGTTGATATGCTGTTTTGTTTTTGTGCTCCAAGATACGATACAAATGTAGGAATTACATTGATTTTTTAGTAAATCTAAAAAGCTGTTGTTGCATTTTTCGCTCTCTCAAAATTAAAAATTAATAATAAAAACCAAAAATAGGCGCTCATGGTATATTGTTGGAATTCACCCTGCGAATGAATGCAATGAAAATAGATCAAGCATTCATTCGCAGGGTGAATTCCAACAATACATCATGAGCGCCGATTATAAGAATTTTTTTAGTTTTTATATTCTCGACGTTTTCATATGTTACGTCATGGTAAGCTGTATATGGAATTCGCCATTGACTGCTTAGCAGATCGAGACATCTAGTGGGAATGACAATCCACGAATTGTGCGAGCTAGATCAGTATCTGCTGCACCTACTTGTGCTGTGTAAGACCTTGCAGAGTGCTACTTCCCACCCTGCACACTAGAGGGCATTGGGTTGGAAATGGTCCATTGTCGGAGGTATTATACAGTTAAAGTTGTGATGTGAAGGGCGATGAAATTAGATCTTGCATTTGTAGTTGGGCTGATGAGACCTAGAAGGTCGAAACCATGTGGTCCTCTTCTAATACTTGATCTATTTTCTTTGCATTCATTCTAGAAATTCTATACCATGAGCACCATAGTTGCATTAATAGCTATTTCTATTCAATTTTTAAATCAAATTCCATTTACAACTTATTTGTTCATGGTATTAATAATAATAATAATAATAATAGAGTTTATTTTTCAACAAAAGTATAACATAATCTGAGAAAAGCCAAACAAAAACAGTTGAATACAAAAGTTGAAAAAACGGCATCTCATGATGTGCAACGAGTGCACATTCACCCAACACCCTGAAGAAAACAAATTAAATAACATAAGAAAATGCCTAAAAACTAAAACTTTACTAAACTAAGTCAGATTCCGCGATAGACAAAAAGTATTCATTGAGTAACATGAAAAAAATAGTTGCATTAATAGCTATTTTACAAGAAATTTTTGAATCAAATTCACATTTTACAACCTAAATATTTGTTCATGGTACAACACATGATAAAAGAGTACTTGTTTAGGTTATAATATCAAAGCGCATTTTTCCATTGTAAATCAATTTTTTATTTTTATTTTTTTATTTTTCATTTTCGACTTTCACTTGAAAGAACCAAGATTTTTGGTCTACAGAAAATATATTTACATAATATGGTCTGTGGAGGAAGAAGGCACTTGATCTCTAAACACCAATTAGTCTAGATACCGTTTATGAAGGAAATTGATACGGTCGGTTTGTACAGAACCTTGGACTTGAACAGTTGTGGAGGAAATCGACACAGTTGACATCTAGAAAAATAAAAAAATAGTTATTTTTATTTCCTAATTTTATAGGAGTCATATTGGTGTACCAATGATGAGGAAAGTAGTAGGCGTGTGAAACTGTTGTACTTTTTTTTATGTAGTATATTATGTTGTTATAGTATGTATAATATATAATAATAATAATAATACCTACTAACGTTTGTCATTTTGTTATATACCATTTTTTTCTGAGAGGATTTTTCTCTGAAATACTGTAATATTTTATGGTTGATCCGTAGCCAATATGCCGCACCAAATGGTGGTGTAATCATATTGCGTAAAGATAAGATATAAATAAAAAGTAATAAACATGCAAATAAGTTACAGTAGTTTTCGGCTTAGATTTTATCTTTATTATACCTAACATTCTTTTAGGAGATAAAACTAGGAAGTGTATCGCAAATGTATAAATCATAGTGCTCTAGCAATTTTATTTCCTTTCGTAGAGATTAATATTTTTTTTATATTTAGTATTTGTTGTGTGTTTTTGCTTAGTGTTGTTAGTCGAGTTAAGTTACAAACTTTTTTGAAGTTTTTTGAGTTAGGTAGCACCTTTTTACACTTAATATTTGCTTTCTTTTTGCTGTGCAGAACGCGTTACATCAAATAAGAAATATCTGCTAACTCACTATACGCTAGCACTTCATACACTGCATATCAACTTCCCAAAACATCTCCAAATAATACTTTTCATAAATGCTACATTTATGTTTTTTTTGAATAAAGAGTTTTATCGGCAAGTCAATTACAGAACTGTGTAGTTACTTTTTGCTATCTTTCGTAATAACCAAAACCATTGTAGTAGTCTAGTTAGATGGAGAACTAAAAGTGCTTGCCAACGTTAGGTAAGAACAATTTTCGATGATAGGTAAGGTGTTTGAATGCTTTAATTATGATCAATATCTTATACTAACGTTGTAAAATAGTTGTACTTTTCAGAAAAGTCAATGAGTAACAATTTGGATTGAAAAGAGAGAATTAACGGAATTAGGTGAACAAAATTTACCGTAAAACCTTAGTAGGTATGCATTTGTGGTTGAATAAATCAACTTAACCTTTCTATTGCTTCCAGTAACCTGCACGTTTACAATTTACCAACTCAACCTTTCAGTTTCTCGTAGACAATTGTCTGACAAATGTTAGAATT
Organism: Holotrichia oblita; assembly: GCA_023690525.1. Classification (NCBI taxonomy): domain Eukaryota; kingdom Metazoa; phylum Arthropoda; class Insecta; order Coleoptera; family Scarabaeidae; genus Holotrichia; species Holotrichia oblita. Next base: position 132,821,538 of record CM043017.1, on the reverse strand, counting down.
TAATTACTACATCCATCTACTTGATTAGAATAAATTCTTGGTTAGAAGAAACTAATGTTTCCAGTACGTTTATCTCACACATCAAGCCATGGCCAACACCGTTAATTTACACGTCAGGGCGTAACCTCCCTTCACTAGCTAGAAATGTTCTACAGTACCAACGTCTAGAGATTTACAATGTCGACAATGTGTCAAAAATAATTAATGAATTAGAGGTGAAGCCCTTTACACTATGTTGGCCCTTTCAAATTAACTTACAAACGCTTGCGGGGAAATATTGCTTAGCTGAAAAGCAGATACCCAAGTTGTGCATCCGACTGTAAAATTGGATTTGATGTAATCGAATTTATACCGATGTTATTGCGTTTAGCGCGTTTAAAAGCCGAATAAACCGTAGCAGCTACTACCTATTTATACCTGTTTGTGAAGACGAGATATTTTGGGGTGTTGTAGTATGATGAAGTGCGGAGTAAATAAGCGGATGAGGAAAATTTGGATCAATGTGATTAGTTTGTTGAGTGGGCTTGACAGGAATAATGAAAAAGTGCATCAAGATATGATTGATTTATTTAATAAAAGCTAAAAAACCTTTATTGATGTATACAGGGTGTCCCAGATGACGAAGAGAAAAAAGTTTCAAATAAAAGTTGTCCCTATTTAAACGACGCATAGCTAGAAAATATTTTCAAATATACAGGGTGTCCCAGTTACAGAAAAACCGTATGTAACTTTATTATTTTAAATGGATCATCCTATATATTATATATTTTTTAGATTCTACATGATATTTTAAGTAACTTGTATTAAAACCTTCCTAGACCTGTGTGCTTTTATTTTCGAGAAAATAAACATTTATCAAAATTTTGCAATTGCATCGCTCTCGTTAATGAGCTGTAGGATCAAAACTAAAAAAGGTAGAAAATTTTGGTTGGTACAATTTGATACGTCTTGAATTGCTTTACTATTTCCAATATTGACATGTACAAATCCTTTTGTTGACATACAGTTACTGGCGCCAACATTTGGAAACATTTAAATGCCAATAACTCTGTTTTTTTTAATGGGACAGCCTATCTCTGTTTACAGGGTTGGATCTAAAATTAAATTCTCTTTCTTTTTATATTATAATGTATGTACTCATTTATCTTCAACCGTTTTAGAGAAAAATGTATACTTCTTCACCTGTTTGTATAGAGTTCCCCATACTGGACTACCCACTTTATTATTCGAATAAAATTGTTCTAAATCAAGTAAAAAAATCTTTTATTCCTCTAATGTACATACATATAACTCTGTTGGATTGTTTATTGACTTAAACTTGTCAACCTGAATACAAACTTTCATTCTGGACGCAACATCAAGTAATCTACGTTCACTTCGGTGTTTATTTCTATCGATTGTGGTCTTTTAGGTTTTCAATTGTTGCAAGATGATTTGCAAATATTTTTGGCTGTAAATACCACACAGAAAATTTTCAAATCACAAAATTATATGGTCGTTAAAAAATTCATCATGGAGTTTCTGACTATGTGAATCGTTGTTCCATCGTCTTGAAATGCAAGAATAATTTTTATTCCAGTAGGCCTACTACTGTTACTACACTCCGTCAAAATACTACGTTTTATTAAATATCATCCCGAAATGTTGACCTTCGACACGACTTTAGAGTCTCACCTATTCGGCAGTATACGTTCCAACTAGCAGGGAGAATCCTAGATAAGGCAGAAAGATCCACCAACCTCATCGTGGCTGAAATTACAGGAGCTGATACGGATAGATTGCCATACCGTGTAGTAGTGAAAAAAAATCACAGTTAGAGATAAGACAATAAACCTATTCAACAAGATAGACGCCAAAATAGAATAAAAATATCCATTCTCTTGATTCATGCTAATTATTTCTGAACAGCCTCTATGCTTCTTTGGACGTAATTCGTCAGTTTTTCTTAACCTGTAATAGATATCTTTAAAAGTTTAATAGTTTGCTTTCATACGGTATACTAAGAACGATTTAAATCGTATGTATTAAAGCGTGGCTTAACACTAAGAAGGGTTTAAGCATATACAACTATACATCATTTATCAGTACTAGATTAAAAAAAGTGAACAAATGATACATCACTATAATCCTAGATTAGATTACATGTGGAATGTGTAGGCTACTGTCAGTACCTTCAATCTTTTAGTCCCAATTAATCTACCGACTTCTAAAGAAGTCTAGGATTTTTTTGGGGCGTATACTTCTAATATTATCCGGTTCTACGTGCGCATGTTCGAGGTAGTAGAGTCTCTGCCGTACCACCACCTCTTAGTTTGTAACGAACCGTTACCTAAGAATGAACTAAATTTCAGTTTTGTACTTCCATTTAGATAATTAGTAGAAATTCTAGGTTTTATTTCCAGAATTAAAATCCTTACTTTTGTACATACCTGTATATTCAGACATAAATTCACGACTTTTGGAGGAGAGTGTATAATGTGTGTAGCGTTCCACGCAGGCAGTGAGAGGGTATTCCTGGCGGGCATTTAAGAGCCATGCATTGCCAAAATAGCTCAGTTCTCTCGTGAACTCGAAGAAGCCCTCCGAAGGTGGCCCAGACGAGGGCAGCCAGAAGGACGAAGGACTCCAGGACCATGGCCAGCCAAGGACCAGACCGTTGCCGTTGCCAAAGCCGTCACCAGCACCTGGAAGATCCCCATCAACAGCCGTAGCCGTTTGTCTATCAGAAGACGTAACCGCTTCTGCCAGCCGACGCAGAAGAAACTCTCAGATAGGCCCCCGATGTATCAAAATACATAACACTTGTGACACACTCTCTTCCAAAAGGTCTTAGTAAGTTGCTATTCATTGACATAGCTAGCATTTCGTTATCATTGTTCCGAATACACCGCTTTGTACATATTATGCTTCCGTTTCCTAAAATTATCAGAGTTCCTCTAGAAATATTTATGCTGTCTTCCATGTTTGTACATATTACCAACCGTCCCGTACTTTTCAAAGTTATTTTCCGTTAATTTGTTATAATATGTTGTATTCTGTTGAACTCATATTATCATGTTTAGTAATACATTTATTTTGATTTGTTCTATCTGTATAAACTGTGCTAAAACATTTTATGTTTGTTAATAAACCTACTGTAAATATTATAATTACCTGGACTTATAATTCTCCGACTTTTTTTGCTACCTAAAGAGTAAAATAAATAATGATTTCTCAACGTCAAATGCTTCTTTATACACACGTCTGAAGCTGGCTGCAAGATTGTCATCCGAAGTACCGTGGAGACATCTACCGCCAACTGGCAAAGGCTTCGCCGGGGTGATAGAAGATTCACCCAGACGTTGGACATCATAAGACACCAAGAGGTTGAGAACATCATTACAAGTTGCACATAATATGTTCCGTCGTCTCGCTGTGTTTCGAACAGAATTGGCATTTATTACAGTCCAACATTACCCATCCTCTTCAGGGGGTACCTAATAGGGTCGTGGCCAGTGAGTAAAGCTGTGATGGTGCTGAGGTCTCTTCTGTTGAGCTCCAGCAGAGATGTAGCTCTGATGGCTGAAAAAGTAATAAACTTTTTTGATTGCTTTAGTTTTGGGCCCAGTACGAGATTTGGTGTTCACTTTCCCACTGTTGGAGATGAGCTCTTCTATGGCTTTTGGTAAGACCACAAAATGGCTCTGGTCTTTGCGAGGCCATCGGCAGTTTCATTGAGCTTACATTTTCAATGACTTGCAAACACATCAGTGTGACTGTGTTTTTTTAGGGACAGAGCATCGAGAGTGGGCAGACAGTCCCAAGTTAACTTGAATTTAAAAATGTAGGTCCTTAGAGCCTTTAGTGCTGACTGGCTGTCTGAGAAGATATATATACCTTAGTAGCGTCTTTTCAGACATTCCTGGGCACATTGTTCAACGGCATATACTTCTGCCTGAAAAATGGTTGGGCTCGTACCCAGACTATAATCCTAATAAAATAAGTTTTTATTTGAAGTACCAAGTGATGAGTCGTTTTATTTAAAATTTTGGAAGGGGTACTCGAGGGAGCGCATGTGTAAACGTCAAAAATGTAATTCATGTCAAACTATTTCCCGCTTTAATTAAAACTAGACGTGTTTTTGAAAATTTTTGATTTACTGTTTGTTTTTGAAATATTTCAGTTTTGAAAAGCTCGCCCTATTATTACTTCTATTTTTAATTTTTCTCTGGATATTAAGACCTTATTTCTATTTTGCAACTCTTTTTTCACTTCATTCTGAAACGGAAGAAATTTTTCTATATGAGTTTTATGGTACTGAAAATACAAAAACTTTGAGGTTTATGCAATATACAACACTACCCTTATAAATTCATCGCTGTTCATTAAATTAAAAAAAAAACAACTAAAATGCTTTAATCTTTGATATGAGCCTTTTACCGAGCAAATATTAATAAGCTAAAATAATTTTTAATTTATGTGAGCATCTGCTTCTAATTTCTTTTTTTGCAAAAGAAATAGCAGAAAATGAGTTCTTTGTATAATGTTTAACAGTTTACGAAATTATTGGACTTCATTCACAAAATATTTACAATACCTGCTGTGCATCTGTTTAGAATTTTCGTTGAAACAAAACAATCTTTATTTTTTTTCTAAAAGTTATGAAATTGTGTTCTCATCAAAATAACAAGGCCGTTGATTCTCGTTAAGTAATATAAGAAATTGATTGAATTACAAGAAGGTATAGTGAGAAAATACAATATATTTTTAAATCTCAGTACATGGTATTTAAATATGTTGATATTATGGTAGTTGATATATGGTAGTCTTGCAACATAGTCGTAACATAAAAATATATAAAATACTGTTGCGGGATATGTTTCTAGAAAATATCCAAGATTTCTCAAGGAAAATTACTACGAAATAGCTGTAAATTACATTGAAACTAACAAGACAACATTATTAAATATAATATTCACGAGATTTGAATTGGGTCATTGTCCGAGGTTTTTGTTTATTATATTTCGTTATAGAGGGTGCTGAAAAGCAACGTTTCAAGCAAAATACTTTAATATGCGGTTGAATATACATACATATAATAAGGTTAAATTTCATGTTGTTTATATTATTTTAAATGCTTTTATAGGCTTATAAAAATAAAAATTAGGCCGTATTATGAATAACAAGAGTATTTTTAGCACCGCTTCATGGTATAAATAGTAAATATACCCCTTAGGATCAAACCGTCTAGCTTTATATTTAGATCACATATGTTATCTATATAAAAGAGAGTAAATACCTTTTACCTTTTCTTCTGGGCACTGCTTTTTGTCTTTACTACGTGATGACATTGTTCTTAGTAGGAATGTGTAGAATATATTATGATGTAAAGCGAACGTTATCAAAGGCATTCGAAAAATCGATCTCAGAGAAACTGTTCCTATGTCAATCTTAAATTAAATTTTACAGGCTGGGTTAATAAAAAAAAAGGAAATGTAATGTGCTGAAAATACAAAGCACGCAAGAAATGTTTTCTGAATCGAAACGAGTTTTTTTAAAATACAAACTATTGTTGATTTGGTAGAATTAAAACAGTTGAAAAACGTTTGTTTGATAGTTTCGAGAGCAATATTTCATTTCAGAGTTATCAACTTGGTAATTGATGCTCCAACATATTTCATTGAAAATCTTGAATAGCTGGTATAACGTTTTGAAATTTGTTTCTTGTGGCCAACTTTCTTTATTCATTGATAGCCACGAAGGTCCATGCCACCAGACCGAATTTGATAAGCGATCAACTTTCCGGAAATTCTAAATCTAATGATTTTCCTTTCTATGACCAATCATAATAACAAGCTTGCAAAGTTTCTAATTTCAAGCAATTCTGTTGGCGACAAATGATTATTAAATCGTTGGATGTCAAATGTAACCAGTTCAAGACAATAGTTGAGACTCACTCAAAAATTCTTTGATGCCGATTTTTATTCTTAACGCATTTTGTACTTTAGCTATCAATTTTGAGAGACAATAAAGCCGCAATAATTTGCTAATTCCTGGAGAGGTTAGCCTTTTCAGTGAAAATACTACTCTGTTAAGGTACATAAAAGGTTTGTTTTTATTTCATTTGTTTTACTGATGTTCCGCACAATAAAGCAACCGACGGTTGCTCGACTTCAAATGATGTTTCATGACCAAAAGTTGTTGATTTTGATGATTTGATGTTTCGGTAGTATGTAAAATAAATGCATCCATTTTAGTATTGTCTCTGTTTGTATGACAGGAATGACAGTGGTTATGTCAAATACTATGGCAAATTATGAAATTTTTTTTTTAATGTGTGGTTGCTACTTTAATGCCTTTAATTTGACATAATATTAATTGTGCATTCCATTAATAACTTGATGAACAAGTAAAGTAAACAAATGATTATTACTAATCCTGTCATAAAAACGTTGAAATAATAAAATTTAGTACATTTAATTTTAACTCCCACTCACCCTCTCCTATCATAGGCTTTTATTTAAGTTGTCAAATACACTAACTACTATACGTTTTAACTGAAAGAGCCGTAATAGTTATACTTACAAAATTCCTGTTAGCCTTATAGTTTAGCTAAAAATCCTATTCTTCACGCAAATAATTAAAATAATAAAATACAGAGACAAACAAATATAGAATGTTCCCAACCAAAATAATTTGACGGATGGTTGCTCGATATATTCTACTGAGGCATGAATTGATGTACTCATTATAAACCTGCCTAACTCAAAACATCGCAAATGGTTAGAAATGTTAGGAATGACTTAGAGCTAAGAACTCGCCTGGAAATCCTAGTCTTCACGTAAATTAAACAGTTTAGTTTTGAGACACAATATCATGCAAGAAGAATGATGCAAAATAATTTGATAAAAATTGGATATATTCCTACTGAAGTTACCTGGCAGTTGAAATAATCATAGTAACAGTAGTAGTCGTGCTCGTGAATGTTGTATGTTTGTTTGTCTCTGTACTTGCTAGAATGAAATTATTTGTCTTAACACGCAGTATTTCCACCCATACATTTCACAATTCCAATTAAGGCTCATCTCAAAAACTGATGCAAAATAACACCAGTATCGTTGATGTTTATCTGTTTGCACTTTATGGCGGTTTAAAATTGATGTGGATTTTGCTAAAAAAAATAATCTTTTCGATGAGGCGCATTGGCATAGTTATAAAAAAGCCCATGAATTCTCAATGTATAACCGTTTAGACTGTTTTGAGTGCCGTGGTTATTAGCGACTCGCTTTTTTTGGCAGGGGAAAATGCTTTATGCACCCTACTCGCTTGGCTCAATCGCGAGATGGGAGTGAGGGACTCACTGCAAGCAGCATACTCTCTAAAAACTCCTTGATGCCCTCTACAATACCTAGAACTATTGACGATATTTCATCGGACACTGCCGGCAGTCTCGAGAATGTGCGCTTCCTGCGAGCCTACGTCATCTACTACGGTCGGTGTCTCTGCCTCTGGAGTTCATCCACTTCTATTTTTAACATTATTCTCCGTATCATGTTCTGTACCAACTTCCACTTGTAGGGCGTCTTAAGCATAGTGGGTACCAAGGTTTCAGGTGTTAATGCGCGTCCCATAGTTCTTAGGAGGCCCGATCTATACTCGTTCCACTTAGTACAGTAAAATATAGCCTGTTTTGGCGTGTCAGGCCTTAAGCAGTAGATGCATTCGTCGTGGGTGTCCCTGTTGATGTCCTTAATTGCCGAACGCGCGAAAGGAGCCATGTCCTGTAAGTGCTCGTGACAAGTAATAATCCATTTGACGATGTTTGCACACTAACCAGCAGTCTAAACGTCCGATCAGTCGCTTAGTCCACTGTGCCTTGTCATTTGGAGTGTCCCATTTTCTTTGCTACTCAGCGATTGTATTACTTTTAGCCTTGGTCTGTTGTCTATCCTCCGATCTTTGGTCGTAGATGGACGCCCACTCTTGGACCATCAGGTCAATCGACGTAACGGCTGCAATCACCTGTAGTGCCTGTTTTGTAGGCCGAAATCACTCGCAACAACATTCCCGTCTGTGCTTTCTGCAGGATACTTCTATACTTCTGGATTGCAACAGCTTTTCTCCATATGGGTGAGCCGTAGAGTAGCAAGTTGTGGACCGCGCTACACAGGACCACCCTCTTTCCGCTGCTTGGGCGTGTGATGTTAGGCATGAGCCTAGTTAGGCCGGCCCCCTTTTCTTCCGCTTTACTAACGGCGTTCTTTACAAGTGGTCCAAAAAATCCTCTCTCGTCGAGGGTGACGCCAAGGTAATTAATTGTTTTGGACAGTTTCAACATTACCGACTTGTTTTGATCAGAGATTTTTCGTGATAATCATGCAATCAGCAGTATTGGTGGAATTGCTGGGCTTTCATACAACTACAAGTTAACGTTAACGGATTTTTTTTGTAATATCAGTATCAAAGATTTATGCTACAGTAACAATGCAGGGAGAATTCAGGAACTTAAGCAGAATGTGGATTGAAAAGTATTGCAAAATTGTATTGACAGAATTGGCTCTTGTCAAATTAGCAGTAGAAGCGAGTTAAATGAAATTAGTTTCCAATTGTTCATCGGAAGACAGGCTCTATTTAAAAGTAAATCTTAAATTTAATAAAATGGACTGATTGATTACATTGTTTGTGTAACCTAGTAATTTTCATCTGGGTAAAACATAAATACAATACTTTCAATCTAATTTTGTTTATCATACAGTGTGCTCAAATCATATCAATGATCTATTGTGTGTGTAGTGTATTAGTATAAACAAAACACAAAATATTTTCAAACAGTAATAATCACAGTTGGAAAAATATTAATTACATATATACATTTATATATGATTGTTATTGCAAAGAATTTATCTGGACCAGTAACAAATACCTACAGAGAATAGTTTAAAGAACTTATAAATGTCGAAGCTTTATTAGTAGTAGTAATAACAATTACCCAAAATAACAACACACATTCATACACAGATATTAACTATGCATTGCGAGTACAATACAATACAGAGATAGAATTTCATCAAATGTGGAGAATGTGATGAAAAATTGCGGTTTATTGTAGTAAGCATTTTCTGAATACGAAAACTGTAGTTTTCAAATCCATCTCAAAGTATTCTGCAACCACTAAGTAGTAACTGGTTTCATATAGTTGATAAATATTGCCTTAAAAACGTTGCAATATAATTTTAGTATTGCAGCTGCAAATAAAATCGATCTCTTGTTGGAGAAGGACCTGGGTTTAATGAAACTCTTTTGTATTTTAAAGTGGCTAAATGTTAAGCTCTAGATGTTGTTTTCAAGAACAATTTTTCACTTTGGATTAAGAAGTAAAATTAATAGTAGCAATTATAGAAACTTCAGGTCAGGTTCCGTAAAAACATAAAATGCAAATTAAATTTTGGAAGTAACTGGTAATTTTAAAAAACCAACATAAAAGTAGCTTAAATGTACCTCTTTAACATTCATTATGGTTTATCATTTTCGCAATAGCATTTTTATGAAGTCATAAGATTATTGTAAAAAATGTATGTATGCAAAAAGGTAGATACCACGAACTCTATAACGTTTTATGACAATTTGATGACCCTATTTTGAGTTCAAGTAGACGTGATGTTAACTGATGATATTGGCAGATTAGTTTTTTTATGTTAATAGTTTTTTCCGGCGACATAATTTTTTAGGTATTATAAAAAACCTATACCAGAAGGTCACCGTCTATATTTTTAGAATAACTTGAGATTGAAAAATCTGAAAAATGCATGCCAGACATTTTTAGAGATAGAATCGTGGTATAGATTAAGAGTAAAAGCTCGTAAAATAAACACCGGTTGTAAAAGTTTCAAACCGTTTTAAAAATGAATAAACATTTAGATTATTGCACTTTATGTCTAGCGGAAGTATAAATAAATTGAATTTATTTCAAGCCATTATTTGTTATCTAATTTACTGTTGGGTACTACAAAGGAATCTATGTATGATACATATATGTATACAGGATTAAGTGCGGCTATATTAATCTTTAATTTACAATATAATGCATTCTTTACTATTCGCTTTAAATTCTAAATAGCGAAGTATACACGAAAATACTTTACTTTAAAGGAAAAGATACGGTGATAAATGTTTTTAATTTTAAGTGTGATCATTGCATTGCTACACGAATTGCTTTTGGCAAGATTTCCAGGACTGTTCTCCTAATTTGCCATGATTTTGATTTGCTTTCCCGTAATTGTACATATTTTGGCCAACGAAGACAATTTAATTTCGTTAATGACTTTAACCGGTTACCGAAAATGGTCTGCCCAGAGAGGTCTAATGAAAGGATGTAATTCGAGCGGAAATATAATACACAAGTGCTTGTAAATTTGATTAGATAGGTATATACATGTGTTATGGAAAATTCAATCTTCGTGTTGGTTTGATACCGTCCATCTGTCGGTCATATTTCTAGGAAAAATGTTAACGTTACTGATCCGAATGATTTATAATATGTACTAGACGCAATCAGAATCTAATACTCGTTCGTTGTTGTGGAAAATCTCGAAATTAACTAGGTACGTTTGGGTTACTTATGTGATAACAATTTAAAGTCACAAACTGTATGAAACGTGGAGGCAAAGCAAATATAGAAGACTAACAGCTATTACGACATGCATCTATCCCACGAAACAACACTTTAAAGAAATAATTGACTAAGCAAGTTGGCAAGACAACTAGCATATTTTACTATCCTTTCTGCAAAAATTGATGCTCTTTTCAAGACAGTATAAATACAGACAGATAATATACCAGACAGGGGAAGAACCATTTATAATAATAAATGACGATTATTGATTAGAGCACTTCTGATTTTGCACGAGAATGCGACGTCGTATGTTATAGGAAGTACTCAACGATTTTTAATATATTTATATTTCACAATAATCTAAACCAGTTGAGCTATAAAAAATGGGGACTTCTTGGAGCCTCAAAAGATCCACCTTCTTTTTGGAATTTCAACTTCTTTTTTATCGTTCTCAAATTTTTGCTTTTATGACTTTGATCTTCAATTAAAGAAAATGTGGTTATTTTATCATTAGTCGCAACTGTAAGTTTCCTGTATACATATATTTTTAAAACTACGTAACTGTCAAAAATGTTAAAAATAATGATATCGGCAGGTTTTTGTTTTAACACGCAGGCGTCTTGGGATATCAAACGAACTTGGGAATCAAATGCACGTTGATGATAAAAGATTTAATATTCAAGGATATTGTATTAGACAAAGTCAAAAATGTGTTGACGGTGGGCGTAACATTGTTAATTTCTATAATAGGAAGCAGCGCATCGTAGTCCTGTTTTTTAAAGAGACATCAAGAAATTCTGTAAGAAACCTTGAGTCCACAAACATTGACACAATCTCGGCTTTTAGTAAAAGAAAATCACAAATTTTTTCAATAATTTGCAAAGCTTGTCCATAAAATTCAAGTTTAAGGAAGACTGAGCTTGCAGTGTTGATGGGCGTCGAACTACTATACTGCAGAAGCCTTGTAAAAGACTTGGACACAAAGGAGTGAACCTATTTGATGGAAGAAAGTGTGAAAAATTCAGTTATTTGCTGTTTCAATGCATTAGGTATTTGTCCCTTTCTGCCAATGGTTGTTTTTCCAATAATGAGAATGACACTTTAACAAAGAATACCTTCGTTCCCCCTCCTCCCGAAAAAGAGTTATGTTTCTTTTGCGTTACTGCAGTAATGTAGGTTATTTTTATGAATGGCTTTAACATTTTAATACAGTAAGAACCATAAATAAATAATCCAGGAATTGTTCTTGTAAAAATACCCACATCCCGTAAAGTTTAAACCTAGAATACATAACTGCCGATAGATGATGAACCGCTTCATCTACTTTACTTCAACAAACTTCAAACTCAAATCGCCAATTCCATAAATCCATTTGCTCCAGCTTCAGTCATCTAAGCGCGTACCTAAAACCAACGCCAATAATAATAATAATCAACGAAAAAGAGAATAATTTGCGATATTACTAGAAACGGCTAACTGAGAACAACTTGAAAGAGAACCTAAAAAAATAAACTTTACTTTAGAACAAAATTTAAAAAAAAAGTACAAAAAGCCTTTGAGGGTTGTGCCTTCGAAGATATTTCCCAAAGTCAAGTTGGAGATGATGATAAGTTGGACGATTTCGTATTAGATAGAAACAACTTCTGTGCGACATGTGGCAATAATAGTAAATGGTACCAGGTATGTCAACACATACTGGTATATCACACATTTTGTACTGGAGAGGATAGTCTAGACGAATTAATTAGGAACAATTTACATCACCTTCTTTCGGCTTAGTAACAGTTATACTCGTAAAACTCAGTCATTTTGCGTCCTCAAAATTGATTTTTGTCTCATCTGAGACAAACTTTTCTTCTATTTTGTGTCTCAAGTCGTTTGAGTTTTAGCAATAGTCAGTCTACGAAATTAGTGATCTATTTTTAAAAACACTTCTTTTTTTCTTAGAAGATTGTTGGTTTTGATTGTTGAAAGTGAATAATTTGAGTTTCCGTGTAAGTTTTTCATTAGCAAGTATAATAGTAGGGCATGGCTCATTAGACTATAAAACCTGTTTAATTCGTTGACATAAAACTAAATTTTATTACTACATAGAAACTCGCGAACTGTAGTATTCTTGTGTTGTAGTGGTTGCATGTCCCTAATAATTGCTGTACAAATACCACCCTTCGTAAGGGTTATTGGGGCAAATAGGCACCGGCTAGAAAGGGTATCTAGTGACAAAATTTTTATAAACTACAAGTAGTGTGATTTCAAGGACTCTGGGCTTGTAATATACAGATAAAACATCGGTATTCGGTTGATGATGAGAGCCCATGGGTTCTCGAAACACGTGTCTCGAGTAATCAATTAAAAGTTCAAAATTCTCACTAGTTTTAAAATTGCCGCCAAAAAGTAGCTTGAGAAAACGCGTCTTTTCATTTTACTCCACCCAATTTAAAAATAGTGTATAATAATTTTAAATACAATAACAAATTAAAGTAAACGCCAAAATTTAGTCCACTGAAAATTCTTCTTTCCCAGTAATAACATTTTCAATGTAAGACTTAACACCACAGTAATTCATATGATATAAAATACATAATTAATCCGGACCATAGGCAAAATTTCATCTCTAGGAAACTGAAATATAGACATAAAAGAATTGATACCACACATTTTTTATATTTTTATTTTTTCTATTTTTCAAGCAGCAAATGAAATCGAATGCATTCGATTAAGTGGTGCACTACTTAATTTTTACTGTAGGTTCCTAAAAAATTATCAATAAAATCAGATCTGTGAGTATTCTCTACCTGAGGGAATTGAAAGGGAACTGTACTTAACAACTGTTAATATTTTCCTTTTCTGAAAGGACTAGAACGCATGAGTTGACCCTTTATTCGGTCGAGTAGAGAGCGTGACCAGATGCTCAAGCAGAGAGGGACAAGAATTTTAAGTCGAAAACAATTCTTTTATATTGAGTAGAAATAGCGTCTATCAATTCGATATTTTTATTGGAAATCTCGATAAGCATACGAAATATAACATCCCACTCTCGATCTCTTTTATTTGGGAGAAAAAAATTAATAGCGAAAACCAATGCTCGTTTATTTCTAAAAATATAGGAAAATATGTTTGACATTATTGAAACGCCCTAGAATGCAGTGGCGTAGTTAAATTTTTAGAAAGTTTTTAAAATTCTAATTATTAAAGTTTTATATATTATATACATAACTCATAGTTGGCTATATGTTATATATGCTATATAACAGCGGGTTTGAGAATTGAATTGAATTGAAATGAAATCGTTGGTTTCACGCTGACACATGCAATGACCGAGAAACTAATGAAAATAACGAAGAAATTCGCCACCTTAACGCATACCCAAGCATACATATATCTATCATCATAAGAGTTTCCATCTCTTATGATGATAGATATGATTTAAATTGTTAATGGGCAATTATCGTAAATTATCTATCGATCCTATCAAAACCGGGACATAACGATCTACAACATAATTTGAATAAATTTTTATGTTTAAATAATTTGATACTCAGAAATTTCAAATTCTTATATGCTCTGTTTATATAAGGTAATTATTGTTATGTCAAAAATCAAATCGAATCAAAACACATATATGTATGTATATATTTTCCATTTTGTAGTTTGTGTATGTGTGTATGTATATACTAAACACTTTTTTTAATCTAAACCCGCCCTCTCTTACCTTAATCTAATGTGTAAGTTTTATAAAAGAAAACTGTCGCACTCTTCTTCCTGTCCCCGTTACCCTTGAATTTTGAGCCTGCTTGACTTTGAATCCTTAATTGTTTTTCCAGGGGCTGTTAAGCACTGTTAGACTTTAATGTTTTAAAACTTTTACATCTCTTAAACACAAACCTTTTTATTTTTCTTCTCTTTTCTTTTCTTCTCCGTTCGTCATTCTATTTTTCTCAATGTTTTCCTCTTTCAAAACTTTGTTTTTCTGCTCCTTTTCTTTTGTTTTTTTACCTCCTTTTTTTTCTTAAAAGTTTTTCTAATTATCAGTAGCGTTGCATGTGTGTACGCGTAATTTTGACAATTCAATCTATTCCAAATTTTCAGTGTTTAATATATTACTCTAACTAATTTTGATGGATATTACCGAAATAACATATAGAACACATTTATTACGAGAAATAAATAATAATAAAGTTTGTCCTTTTGGAAACCTCCACCAACTCACAGTATAATTTGTGATTGATAGTTGACTATTAGAAAATAACGAATTCTTTCTTAATTTTTACTCTTAAAAGAATTATTTATTTACTCTTATTTGAACAAATAGTTTACAACAGAAAGCGGAAAGATTCATATTAATCAAATAAAAGCGAGGAATTTTAAATCGAATTCTAAAAATCTTTCCATAACCTCTTGGAAGTATTTAAGTAATATTCCCCCGATCAAAATTTTGTTTGGCTTTTAATTCTAAACAACTCCATATAATGGTACAGTCCGTATCATTAAAAATACCATTAAAATGCAGGTGAAGATAATGTATTACACCTACATTCATGAAGAGACCATTATTCTGCTACACTAAAATAAAAAAATTCAGTTAACCAACAACAGAATATTTAAATATTATCGATTTTCCCAGAAGAATACACAGGAATGATGCATTCTCTGAATATTCACAGTTTCCGAGTTTGAAAACCTCAATTTACAGTAATAATAAATACTGTATAGACATACATATTGTTGGTACTTATACATCAAACCTACCGATTAGCTTTATCAAAATTTCCAACCTACAGAACACCGCACAGCTTTTATGCGATCAAATCATTGCCCGTTAACCTAATAAATCACCACTAGGACTTTGATTTAGATTAATTAAAGTGTCCAACTACTATTGCTTAAAATGCACATTAGATTTGTATATGCATTACATGCGTGTATTAGCTACGTCGCTTGTCATTCAGAAATCGTGCCCTCTATACATTTATCAAGCTCAGTGTCCAGCAATAACCACCGAACTGTTCAATATAACGGTTTCCAGCAATAATTTTGAAGTATTGTTAGGATTATTGTGGATTAATTAAATTACCAAATTCCACATTTGCTCTAAAATAATAGATAGCTTAGCGAATTATAAGTTGAACGTACAAGCCCTGAATAACTCATTAAATAAACTCCGATGTAAAACAATTTGAATTAGAAAAAAGCTTTGTGTAATTCTATAAAAGTAGTGTCGTATAGCAGTTTCGATGTGTAAATAAACTTAGTATTCATGGAAACATAAGCATTGCACATATTCAGAACTAAATTCTAAAAAAACATATAAAGATTAATTAAATACAACTACGAAGAGCGTAAATCATTTATTAAAAAGTTTAAAAAATAACAATTATATTCATTTCAGTTGCAATCCAACGTTGTGTCTCATAATAAAATATGCCAAAACTAAAAACGTCATTTTGAATTAAACATCATAAGAAAAATCAAATAGCACGGCAGTAAAATAACCTTCACAACTGCACCATTGCTTTAAATTAACAAACTTTTATACTTATGGTGTTTATCATAAATAAACTCGCACAACTTCCACAAAATTAAAGATTAACACGCTTAATAAAGTTCCGTTAAAATGCGGGCCTACCATTTCTAAGTAATTTATCAAGCATGCATAAGATCAAAAGAACTACTTGTGCTTCTATTTAAGCTTAAATGAAATTATTTAATAAATATAAGTAGATAAATGAATCAACCGTTGAAAAGTATGATTACAGCTAAATTTTGCGTTTGTATACAATATAATCTATTGGGTATATCCTGTTCTTACATATGGTTACTGTGTAAGCAATCAGCACTCGCAATTTTTTAAATATTAATATCTAATCATAAAAATAAAGCATACACTTTCGGAAATAAACATTCAATTTTTCCACGGAAAGTTATTAAATACAGGAAAAAATGAGTACGAAGAGTGTAATATTAATATTCATAAGTCATGGTACCAGAAAAAATTGAAATCCTCTTGCCTTCATTTAATCCCGAGTACCACGTGACCACTTTAGTACAGTCCACTAGTTCTTTTAGTTTTCTGATATTTGTCAGCATGATCTACACCACTGTTTGTAGTAAAATATATCAAATCTTAAATCGTTATTGATTAATATCAGTGCTTTTCAGTGCTTTTTATTTCCATTTTGTCATTATTTAGGTACGTAATCATATTTACATTTTCAACCGACGTAAATTGCATTACAATAATATTCAGTTTCAGCATGCACTCTGTCAAGATGGTTTTTACGCCAGAACAGAACGCTTTCATTTTGATGGCACATTTTCGAGTGGAAATCGCAACCTGGACGGAACATGGTCATATTCTCTACAGTCGTGTATCGGCCAGTTTAGTGAAGTATTCCCACGCGTACAAATACCATATTCTGTTTTTGAAATAATGCACGTTAACTTCACTCACATCGTAATAATATTCTGTTTTTATTAATCACAAAAATGTATTAGTGAAACGTTTTACTGATAAACATTGCATATGTAAAGGGAAATCTACTGGCAGGCCAACTGTTCTAACACAAGATGTCAAGGATGATATCCAACACCGCATAGAAGTTAGTCCTAAGAAATCAATTGCAAAATTGTCGGCACAAACAGTTAATATCAATATTTCATAATTTTTAATAATTATATATCTTCTACATACTTTGTAGGTTTATCAGTTGGAACTGAAATTTATATGTATCCGTACAAAACAACTGTCGTTCATCAACTCTATTCACCTGACTTTCAAGAAAGAATAAACTATTGTAACTGGTTTAACAATAATTTACAAGATGATAATATATTGGACAGGATATTTTTCTCAGATGCAGTTTGGTTTCACTTGACTGGCTACGTGAACAGTCAAAACTTCCGTACATGGGCATCCGAAAAGCCTCACAATTACATTGAAACAAGTTTACATACAATTAAAGTTAGTATTTAGGTAGCCATTTCAAGACGGAGAATAGTAGGACCAATATTTTTTCATGACACCATTAATGCTGAGAGATAGGTTACTTTCAGCAAGATGGTGCTACTGCCCACACAGCGGGTGAAACTATAAGATATATCCAAGAGTTTTATGACGATAGGATTATTAGTAGAAGGACGTGGCCTTCTCGATCACCAGATCTTACACCATTAGATTTTTACCTTTTTGGAAAATAAAAAAACAGTATCTATAGAAGCCGCTTGCATAATCTTAACGAATTACAACAAGCTATTGAACAAGAAATACACAACATAACTGTCAATGAACTTCGCTGTGTAATTGATAACATGAAGAGACGAATTAATTTGTGTTTGTAAGCTGAGGGGAACCATTTTCATTTGTTGTATTATTTTATAAAATGTGTTTTCGTGAATGTTTCAATTACAATAAAAAATTAATTTGCATATTTTGGTTATTTTAAAATTGTCGGATGTTGTATTCCTCTAAGTTAAATTTAGCATGAAAAAAATTACGTTTCTTTTAAAACTGATTGGAAAATTTAGTGGTACGCCACTGATCTACATATAGTAGACATTTAGTTACATTCAAGAAACAGGTCTGCCAACGGTGTAGATTGGGTTGCATACGTTTAGTAGTCACGTGGTACTCGGGATTAAATGAAGGCACTGTATATTATATTCAAAGCCTAAATTGAAAAAACTTCAAATCTTCTAAGGTTTTCTGAAATCTATAGTTATTGACATTTAATCTTCATTCGGGTTTCTACAACATGTCTGTTATAATGTAATAATTTACAATTTTAATTTTAATTTACAAAATCTGTCATTACATTATTGTTCTTCTTCCTAAAGTACTCCCCTTCAATCGCAATAATGCACCTGAACTAGTCTTATATCAGGTATGAATAAATAAAAACATTTTAGAAATAGCAGTTCTATCATCCTAAATTTTATGGATTTCAGGAATCTCTTTAATGAGAGCAAGTGAAATTCCCCCTGTAATTTTGAAACCAAACTGCCATTTTTTATTTTTTTGTTTGTATTTGAAAATGCTCAGCATTACATTATTGATTTTTAAAAATATCAAATTATTAATATTACTTTCTTTTCAATAGAAATTATTTTAAATGTTTCTTCTAAACAAACTGTAACTGAAAAAAGAGAATGATCTTATATCAGATATAAATAAAACCAAAACACAAAATTAGAAATAGCAGTTCATGATTTATAAAAAATAATATGGATATATGATTATTACCTTTGTTAAGAGATAGAAAGAAATTAAACAAAATGGGCGCGCTTTGCGGTCACATACGGATTCTTTCAGCATTTTAATCAAGTGTAGAAAGTTAATTTTTAATCCTCATTCTGGGGTTATCAACTTGTAGTGTTTTGAATATAATGTTTTCACTAAGAGAATATCAGCCAATTAGTTCTTAAAAGAACTATTTTATTCTATTATTCTACTCTATTATAGCTTTCGTTTTACATGCGCTTCGCTTCAGTTGTGACGTCAACTGAAGTACAATCTTAAATGGCCAATACCAAGTGAAACACAAAAACTACAAAAAATTCGAACGCTTTTTATAGGTTACGTGAAGCGTATCACAACAAGTGACGCGCTATTATCTGCTTCATTTTGAAATTAATCTGAAGCACTTCAGATTAAGATGCATCGTAAAAGTGCATTTCCATATCACTTGATTTTTCAAAAAAATTAATTTTTAATCCTCATTCTGCAGCTGTAGTGTTTTGAATAACTGAAGTGAATTAGTTCAAAACTTCAGAAGCGCATATAAAACCAAGTGAAACACGAAAGCGCTATTAGTCTGCTTCACATTAATCTGAAGCACTTCAGTAAAGTGCATCGTAAAAGTGCATTTCCATATCACTTGATTTTTAAAAAGAACGCAGCTGGTAACTGAAGTGAAGCAAAACTTCAGAAGCGCATGTAAAACGAAAGCACCTTATGCGTCAACAGCTGTTGTAACAATATGGCGCCGACAACAAGTCGAATTAGGAGAGGGTAAACATACAACACGGCTCTTTCAACTGCGCAAGTCCGAGCATTTCTATTAATGGTGAAAGATTTTGAAAATCTGCACTACATTTAAATGGAACAATTTTCAGGTTCAATGATTTTCAGTTTAACATAAACAATCGTGTATTTTAGCAAAAAATGTGGTGGAAAGGAATTCGCTAAAAATAACAATTTCTACCTTGTATTTATTTAAATGTTTATCTAGATATGTATAATATAAGGTGGCAACAACAGTAATAACATAATTTATGTAGGTAGGTTAGTGTAGTAATAGTTATTGGAAAATTAAATTTTATGCAGTGCTATTAAAATAATTGTGATCCCCTGCAGAATCCCTTGAAATACGAAGCACTTGCTTAGAGTGTAAAATTTCTTTTTATTTCAAATATTTCAGTACCGTTAGGTTTTCCAAATTCTTCCTTTTTGCCAATTCGTTTCTTTTTAGTTGAAACAAACTGAAGCTGTTTTTTTATTTTTTTGGTTTCGGGTATAACCAATGGATATTATTATTAACTTCACCATCGCCACCATCTGATCTGTTTTTGAAGTGGCTTGGTTTATCAACGATTTTATCATTATTAGATTGCAATAATAAATTATAGACGTTATTTAGTTGTTTTAAAGCATGCCTGAGCGCATTTGGATCGGACGAATCTAAATTTAAGGCAATTATATCTTGGCATTTTTGTTTAATCAGTTTTGTTGAAGTCACGTTTTTATCCTTGGTGTTGGATTGAGCAAATGAAGATGTAGGTATTTAAATGTATTTAAACTTCATCATTCAATTCCACATTCATGTTTTCAATGGCGCTCTTTTCAATTAACCTAACCTCAGAATTTGCACATGATTTTGGGAGTAGCTGCATTGCCAAAAAATGTATACGTTACTTAATATATCACGCGTGTGTTGGGTCCCGATTACGGTATAGTATCATCTTTTGGGGTGGTGCAGTGGAAGCAACCAGAATCTTTCGTATACAGAAGGCCTGCATCAGGAGCATCTTTCAATTAAAGTACAGAGAGTCTTGTAAAAAATAATTTAAACAATATAAAATACTAACCTTACCATCTTTATATATACTTGAATCCGTGCTTTTTGTAAGAAAACACTACAGCGAATTTTTCAAAAGGTATGAAGTAAGTCATAGCTGCACCACTAGAGGGAAAATACAGTTGCACTTGGTGCCGCCAAGGACACATTTGTCAAAGTCTCAAAAGCAAGTGGTTCATCAATGCATAAAAATTTACAACCATTTTTCAGAAACTTTAAAATATACAACAAAAGACTTTGTTAGAACTAAAATAAAAACATTTTTAACTGAGGCTTCACTGTACTCGATAAGTGAGTTGTTCCTATCTGGACAATTATAATGTTATCATGACATACTTTTTATTTTTATATTTGTATGTATATACATTCTAGACCCTATTAGACCTGCATTTTATGAGGATTTATCTATTTTTATTTATATTCTATGTTGTGTTTATATATATCTTTTTTTTGTGTTTATATATATCTAAATTTTTATTATTATTATTACATGTTCTAATGCTAATAGCAGTATCGAATAAATTACTATTGAATATAAATATAAATTGCCATGCCTATAAACAAAATTATCTAAAAAACAAAGAATTCGTTGATATATCGAATTTTAATTATATTCTCAAGTAATAATTTATTTTTTTAATGTGTGGTGGGTGCTTAAGTGGCTCCGTAAGCTGTATCACTGGTCTGGCTATCACTGCAACTCTTGCGGTGTAGTTTAGTGTGTGTAAGTTGAAATGGCTTTGTGACAGCATCATATCGCCTTTTATGATGCCGCGCTGTTAATCACTTTGCTCCCAACAGTGAATGGCAATTTAAACTCTCCGCAAAAATGATTCCAGAGAATGAATTATAACCACTGCGTCGACCCGTTTATAATGAAGGATATATTGATTATACAACTATTTTTTTGAATTATTCGAAAATCTATTTTTTGACGAAATCATAATATATATGTTCTGGAATAAATTGGTATTTAATTAATTGTTGTTTCATTGACCTACAAGTGGAAATATCTCAGGCATTGAAAGATAGCTATGCCTCATAAAATAGTCAACACAACTACATTTAAAAGCATGAATACATATATTGCAAACGACACAATGGACAATTGACATAAAAACAAAACATTTCGTATAGTACCTGTCATGCGCACTTGAAAGAGCCGTGTTGTATGTTTAACCGCTCCTGTCGAATTTCCCTAGTGTAATTTTTGTCGAAAACTAACCAATCGCAACACTACTTTTTAGCGCTTCAATTTAAAACGGAAATGATAAACAAATAACGTTTGTTCTACGCCAAATTTAGTTTAATGCTACAATGGACCGGTTGCAGTTAAGAAAAAATCGCTAATCGACATACGCGGCGGGAACTAAATCACGCCCATTTTTTCAAATATTTAGTTACTTATCCAGTGCATGAACTACGAAAATTTCCCCATGTCACTTTCGTAAACATCTGATTCACATCGTCCGCGTCCAGACTGCTACCAACATCGTAATTTCAAATAATCTAGGTGCATAACAGTCACAGTCACCATGGTTACCGAGCATAAGCAAAGAACAGTTTATAAATAAAATCTGTGCATTGTGAATATTCTACTAAAGTATGTCAAAATTGACAAATTAAAAAACAACAAAATTTTGTTACAACTGCTGTTACAACGTATTTAAAGGTTGCTGTGTAAATTTAAATGAACTCAACTGCGGTTTCCATTTGTATAAGATTTATTGCCAATATATTCCTTTTGTAAATATTGTCGTTATTTTTGGTGAAGGTTAATATAAGATTATTGTGTATTTATTACGAATGCAAATTTTAGGTCATCATTAAGATAGAAAACATAGTGGCTCAGAATTATATTTTTCTTGCATAAACTTTACGTAGTTATCTTGTTTATTGAGTTGATATATTTCTTTGCATTCATTCTATACGTATTTATATTTTATATCTGCGGAAAGATCGTTGTCTTTACAGTCTAGGTGATATTAATAAACACATTAGACAGGGTTTTCAAATAGTTGTTTCTCATCAATAATTGCATTAGCTTTATTTAAAATCTAGACCACATCTGATAAACGTTATTGAAGGTTTATTTATATGCATTTCGTCAAGTGTCGCTATTCGCAGCATAATTAATTCATTGCAAATCATCGTTTATACTAGACTAACGTTAATAAATAAATCTTCAGCAACGCGAACGAATGACACCAAGAGAAATGATAATAGATACAATGAAATAAAATATGAGTATAGTATATGAACTTACTACATAAATATATATTTAGTACCTACTTCACTTCATGAACAGATCACATTTATAAAAATGTAACGGTAGTAATGTATGCTTTTGTATTATGTTTATTAACATTTAAGGAAAGAACATTTAAGGAAGAAGAAGAATGGTAGGATGCATTATCCATTACAATGACACTATTCTCAGGCGATTTTTGTAAAATATTATTGAACCATCTCTTAAAAACATCTACATCCATTTCATCGTGGTAATCAGCTGTTTTTCTTCTCTCAAATATCAATAAGCCATCGTTAACAAAATCATTTTTCGAACCAATATATAAAAGAATTAAGCATCTACTTACCTTTACCAACAGGATTTTTTACAACCGTTGTTACACCATTTATAAATGTTTGTCTGCGTGTTGTAACATTCATATCTACCCACACTTGCTTTTAAAGCTCCTATTTCTTCAGAAACTTATATAACTTATAAAACATCCTCTAAAGAAACCGTTAATATTCTTTTCAATCGACATAAAGCATCTGAGAAGAAATACAAATAGCCGAAATGGGAAATGGAATGGTAGTTAGAAAAGCAATCAAACGTACATGGAACCAATGTTTATATTGAAATAAGACTACTTGATGTAACATAAGAAAATAAACAGGAATTTCTATATTAGATCATTTAGCGTAACAGCTTAACGTGTTGCTTCTCTCCATATAGTATCAGTGAAGATAATCCTAGACAAACATGAACGGATCACGCAGTATAACGATTAACAATTAAGAATTTCTAATTCTCAATTTACATATTAATAGGAAATTTGCATACAGTAATAGTAAAAAAAAAATGCATGCGTAATTTTCTCGTTTTTGCGTTACAATTCGTATAATAGTTCAGACATTGTGACTCACGAGGGAATACAGGCTAGTCGAAAATGTTTAGATTAAAATTATACTCTGTAGATGTGTAGGGTGGGTCAATGTAAGCGCAACAGTAATTTTTCAGCGGCAAAATCGCCCGTTTTCAGACTTGAAAGTACCCAAAAGTTACACTTTGATATTTGTATTCGTAGAATTCAAGTATTTCAAATGACCAAGTGGATGGTGTAAGTATATAGATATTTTTATTTGTTAAACAAATAAAACCAAACTAACATGATACAGTTTAATCTCAGAGAACAGATAAAAATAATAATAAATATTTTTATAATAAAGCACAAGAAGTAGGTACAACATCTATCTTGAGGGCTCTAATTATATATTTACCAATAATTACTGCGCTTTCTCATCTCACAAGAATGTGTTACATACGCAGGACTCGTAAGTTATAGCGTTACAGTTAATAAAGAAAGATATTTCAAGCATCTTTCAATGCTTATAGTATCAATTCCACATTTATCTGTCGGTCGTAAACAACAACATGTGTAGGTATAGTAATAAAATATGTATACTCCATCAAATACAAAATGATAGTCGCAGCTATAGAAGCTATATCTTCGTAACTACTTTCCCGATGTTACGCTCGTTTTCGGTCGGAAAGGTTCCTACATTATTACGTGCCTCGATAATAGAACAAAATATGATACACGAGAAATCCGACTCGTACACATTCCAACTTTGCGAATAACCTCGTACATGAAAAATGAAGCTCATGTTATTAAGTGCTTGAAACGATGTATGCGCTGCCTTCTCAGTCACCAACTTACCAATGTACGCTGCTGAAATTGCTGAATAAAAAGTGATAAATATACTGTATTTGGTTCAATTTTAATGAAAACGCCTATTGCAAAAAATCCAATTTTAAGTTTTGTTCGATAAATGACTGGCAATACAACGCGCCTTGTATTTGCAAGAAAATTACTTGACTTATTTATTCATCCGAGAATGTATGAGCATTTTTTTGAAACTTATGACATCTATCAGTTTCCAACGAAATTGTTTCCGAAACAGCGTAAAATCACTTGAAAATTTCATCATTTCTTGTGATCATAGATAACAATACCATACACTTGAATTAATTTTGAATTATTTCGGACTATAACTACTAAAGGGTTCGGTGTGGGGTTAGCATCCTGAATTTTGAATTTGACAGAGCATAGACTGGGGCCTGTTTGAAGGGACTCACATGTAACACTAATCTCTTCAAGTTGAATTGGAAGGAGCAGTGGTAGAGCTAATCAACCGAATGCATCAACAGAATGCCTTTCAAACACAACTATGTACTTCCAAATACCATAACATCGATAAATATTAGCTCTCTAGAGATATCAAACAGCTTATTGCAAATAAGCGCAATGCAAAAATGGTCCAAGAACACAAACACTACAAACATACTTCCATTGTGTACCCTTATGCAAGGAAACTAAAACGGACCTTTACAAAAAATCGTGAGGATAAATGGTAAGACAACATTTCTTCTCTCTCCACAAACGACGGTTCCATTTGGTGCAAGGCCAGGGAGCTTAAAATCGGCAAATGTAAAAGTGATACCATTCAGTCAATGCATGGCCCGAATGGTATATCCTATTCTGCAGCCCACAAGGCTGAAATTTTAGTCGAGAGTGATTTCGAGAAGGGAATTGAAAACTGGTTGAAGATCTCTCAAATTGGCAGGGCTGTTACTAGGAACGGGACTTTTATCAATTCCCGTAAACCGGGAAAGACAAGTCAATAAAAAAAGATTTGTAGAAACATTAAATAATAATCAAGTTCCCTAAGCTTAACAACGATCGGTCATTTCACGATCATGTCTAGTAAAAATAGCTGACATCTACATACGTAGCAAATTCAAGAACTTTGGACTCATAATACCATTCAAGATAAGCAATTGGTTTCGGGGAAAACTTATCTATAGACTCCCAGCTGTTCAGAATGAGTGAAGCAAGAGAGATGATGGGGGTGATATTTCTCAATATCGCAAGAACGTCTAACTATGTTTGAAACAAAGGGTTTATTTTCAAAATGATTACTGCAGAATTGAATCCAATCATCATATGGATAACACTATCCTATAGCTTTAATAGGACTTTCTCAGTACACTTCGAGGGTTTAATGGCATCGGTTCACCCGGGTGTTTTTCCTGGCTTTGTAAGGAATCTCTTAAAGGTCCCAACAAAATGTATGAGATCGGTGAATAGGTTTCCAAATAGAGAATCCACGTTAACGAGTCGAAATGTGTCGCGATGAGTCGCCACAATAAAACATTTTTGTGTATTTTTCGGCTCCCTTGAGGTTTTCCGGTGAGTATCTTGGCTTAATTTTGGGTACTTATCCATCTTCATCAACATGTAAAGAAAACTACATCCAAGCTTAATATAGTAAGAAACATCATCTATGTAGAAATATATTTACATTACTTCTCTCACGTCTGTAATTACCGACGGAGTCCTTACATGATCCAGCGTAGGCAAAACTCACAGTATGAAGCTAGAGATTTTGCAAATCGAGTACCAAACATCATTATAGGCACAGCCTTGTGTGTAAAAAGTCAGTTGAGAGATGAATTAGTTACTTAGTCAGTCGATCTCGATCCATATAGACCGCCAATCGCCGTTAACACTAAAAAGGGCCTTTGCCAATTACGAAAACCTAGTATGCAACTACAGTCAAAGTACATCATAGCCTGAACGGTTGTAACTAAATAAATAAAGAGATCCAAGAACTTATAGTTCAGGTCTTGGAAGGAGATGAATGACTTTCAGAGAAGAAAGTTAATCATTTAATTCTTTTGCTGCTACTTATTGTTGGTACATTTTGTAATATAAAATTAAATAAAAAAAACCCATTTTAATCTGGCAAACTACTGTTTATAGAATGAGTTGTCCACGTTCATCTAGTTTATTTTGAAAATTACAATGAATCCTCTTCTGCTTAGTGCATATGCGAAACATTTTTCATTGACCGTTTTGGTTACTAAAATATGTGTAGCGAATGTGGAATAGTCATTCTCCCGTCTGTCTGATCGATATATACGTTTTTAGGCTGAGCACATTCTAAATAATTTACACCCACACTTTGATTTATAGCATACTCTATCTTTAGCATTGAATAAAACATTGAAATGTTTAATATGGGATTTAAATTTTAATATTAATTTCATTATATTAAGGCAATGAAACATATTAATTTACTTAGATTAGGTTCTGAATCGCATAAATTGATTTTAGCCATTGCGTATTAAATGTGGTGTGAAATATACAACTATCAACTGTAAGATCAAGAAAATTAATCCAATTATTTGATATAATTTTGATTTTAGATAGCAACGAGTTGAGATAATTTACAAATACTGGCCGGTGAGTTATTATGTACCCTTAAAACAGTAAAATATCAATATAGCGATACCGTTTTTTTACCAAATTTTATTAACTACACCCAATTAAAATTAACTACACCCATAAATTTTGGATATTGAAAATAATTTTGATGATAGCAATAATCAAAATACAATGAATTAGTTTCTAATTCCAGAATGGCTAATCCTTCCGATTGCTTATAAATTTTGGAGTTATATTGAAAAGATAGATAGTTGGGATCAGAGGTAACGAAATAGCTGAAAAGTTAACAAAAGGTGTCAGTGAATGACCATTCACACATCTAGAATCGAAATGTGGGAGTTCTTATAGCAGCATCAAACCTTTGTCAGATCTGAACTTGGAAAACTCTCGAGATTCGTCCAAGTGAGAAAAGACTGCAAGGTAGTCTTTCTGAGGAGTGACAAACTAAGGTTACTCACCCACTTCCTCGAGTTTTTGGCTCTCGATTGCTTCTCTACTAGACGTGTAAACCACGTCGTCTTGGAAGATTTTCTTTTAACTTTTTTGTTGTTATTTCAAATTTAATTTATTGATAATTTAATTAAGTCAAAATAATAGACATTCTATTGTCACCTATTTATGTATCGACAAGAAATCATTTAATTGTTGAAATTTGTAATATTTTTTCGGAAATCTGTTCCTCTCTTTGAGCTTGAGCACAAACTATTTAAACAAATGAATACTAATAATGATCTCGTAAAATTGAAAATTACCTATTTCGTAGAACACCGGAAAATCTAATTGAAATATATTTTATTGGAAATTGACGCAATCTGTTTTCTACAATATACATATTTACCTACACATTTATATGGGAAATAGAAAAATTTTTATACATCCGAGTCGAATCACTGTCGACAGTTTCAGATATAAAAATATTTCCTCCGTTATATCCGTTAAAACAATTTGGTTCCTGGAAATCGTATTGGTTTCCCAATCTGCACGATGGAGCGCGATTTCCGCATACATAAAAACAAACTTCGAGTAATAAGAAGCTGGCCGAAATCCACTAGTCGCAAACTGCCGAATTGGCAATATGCGCATTTTTTGTATTATACCCATCCTTTTGAACAGAATGGCAAAATGTTGAAATTTAAAATTCTAATGCGTAAATAAAAACTGTCTATATCTGTTTGTATTTGGAGAACACAGAATGGTTTCCCGGCACACGAATAAATATGTAAAAATCAATGTTAGGTAGATAAATTTACAAAAAATTTTATTACAGGAAACGAGGAAGGAATTATCCAATATCATTGAACGGTTTGAAAAACTACAAATTTTAGCGAATTATCAACATTGAATCACAATCAGTTTATACACATAAACGACGTTGGAACATATTTACATAATGAAAATAATTTTGATAGGATTAATCAACAAATGTGAAATTTCACTATAGGGTTCATTTATTTGGTTAATTCCGGAATATTTTCTTTTAAGGTTATATATTTTTGTGGTAGGTGTTTCAATGTGTGGTGGTGCATGATCACTGATCACATTTATATTAGATAATACGAATGATGAACTGTAGCTTTATAGGAACTTTTGACCTCTGTGATTAACCACTTCAGGTCTTGCATAAGATAGAATGTGGTAGTTGGTGCGTTTATTAAGTTTGAAAGCTTTATTAGTTTTAAAACGATTTGAATAAAATATTTGGTTATTATACAGTACGAGGACAAGGTGAAAAATTCTTGCACAGAATGGCGTTGCTATCACTAAAATTTGTTGTCTGTAATATCAGATAAATAGTTTTCGTTATACGACTGTTTCAACTAGACTTGTTGAGTGGGTTCGTCGTTAGAACATATTTACATATGTAAATCAATCGCTGCCTTCATTTAAAAACATTTAGTAAATGCCTGAATTACTGTCGTTAATTAGAATTGAAAATTTCCTATTCTCTTAATGGGCGTGGAGATCACTTATTTCCTAGCCCTAAACATGCTCGCATCACTTAACTTGATTTCATTTCATGTTCCTCCTTTATTATCTACTAATTTTACTGTAGTACCCTTTTAAGTTTCTATTGGTTTTCTCATTTTCTTCTCACTTATATTTTTGCTTCACAAATTCTTTTTAATTGTGTTTACCATATGTAGGTGTCCACACTAGCGCCATTGTTTTATACATTCTAACACTGATTGGGATTCAAGTTCTTTTCTTGTTAATTTCTAATTTGATTTATTCTCAGACACCACTTCTGCTGCTTGTATTTTACTTCTCTGTTAGGATGGATTTGTACACCGGTCTGTAGATATTTTTTGTTTAGCATGTGACTTCTTTTTTCTTCATTAAAGTTGTAGTTTTTCTGGTAGAGGTTAATAGCATTTACTATTCTCTTTTTTACTTCTCTTTCTTGTATTTCTGAGTTTTCTATTGTTATTTCCAGGTGTTCGAAATGATTAACTTGGCTTTATTTCCATTCTACTTCGGTTCGACTTTTATGTGTAGGTTTTTCTGTTCATCCGTTACTGTCATAATCTTTGTTTTTTCGGATTTGATTGATAATATCAGTATTAATATCATCAGTATTTTCCCATGCTAGTTTCTAGACTTTTTGGAGCTAAATGAACGAGATAAATAAGCGTATACATATAGCTTATTTCAATATAATTGAGATTTTTTAAAATATCATGCGTAAAAGCAATAGCGAAAATCACAGATTTCAGATAACTTTTCCCGTATTTAAAAATTAATGGTTGCAAATAAAGTAGGAAATAAAAAATATACGGTGAAAAGAATTCGACAATATTGCACCGGAATCTAGCACCACTCGAAATTACTCTCCTATTACTTATACAACTTCTGTCGTAATATTTTTCAGGAATGCTTTCGAATACCAAAACATGCTTTCGATCCACTCACGTGATTGAAACGGAAAGAGAAACTAGGAGCTAGAAACTAATCAAGATAGATATGATGAACGTTTAATAAATACGCTGATGTTTTTGCCAATGAAAGTTGGTACTTTCGTAACGTTCGTTATAGATACTATACCTACTTATAT